>JAOSBN010000001.1:15511363-15535135 GCA_027563595.1 Erythroxylum suave | reverse complement strand
TAAAATATTATTATTCATTAATTAAAATATTGTAATTAATTAATTACAATATAATTAATTAAAATATTATTATTATTATTTATTTACATTATATTTAATTAAAATATTATTATTAGTTAAAATATAACTATTTATTAATTAAAATATAATTTATTTTATAATTAATTAATTACAATATTTTTTACAAACCAACCACTAGCAGTGGTAATGGTAATCATTCCTTCATCTTAACCAACCATCATAATAATAATGATTATATACATTCTCATTCCTCCCTATATTCATTATCATTTTCATTCTCATTACTTTCTATAAACCAAGCACCCCCTAAAGTTTTTCAATTTCTAATCAACATAAAACAAACCCAAACATTGCCTTAATTCTAAAACTTTTGCTTCCTATTTTTTTTCTCTTCACTCACAAATTTTGATCAATTGGATCATTTTCTTCCTCCTAATTACTCCTCCTTCACGTGCTGGTTAAAATTAGGTTAATTAATTAGTTTAAAATTAAATTAAATGAGGGAGCCTTAAAATTTCACGTGCATTATATGTGATATTGTAAGACCTTATAAGTCTAATAAAAATAAAATTGTGTCACGTTAGTACTTACATAGCATAAAATAAACAAAGACATAACTCCATCAACATTATAGTCCATTTAAAGTTTAAATTAAACCATTTGTAAATGTCAGAGTTTATTTTGAAACCTTTGAAATGTTAAGATCTTAATAGTATTTTTGTGACAATGTTAATGTTAAAATTACACTTTAGAGCTCAAATTACCCCTTACACCTCTTTTAAAACTAAAAATTCAATTCTAATTTTTCTCTCTTTATAATTTCATAATAATTTAAAGTCTATGTTGAGAAGTCAAATGCTATGGTTATAAAACTTCCACAATCCCATATGTTTTAGATTTGACAATTTAATTTACATCAACGATAATAGAAGAAATAAACCAAATGGCTAGTTTGATATAAGTATATGTGCACGTTATATAATCATATAGTATAATAAAGTGTCATAATTAGACTTTTAAGAAAAGAGATAAACAAAGCTACGTATAGCAATTGTATAATACACTGAGCAATGGGAAACGTATAGGAGGACTCCTAGCAAAGTTTGAAACAAAAGTTGTTACACATCATTTTTTTAATTGTGGGTTTGCAAATTCGAGATGATTATAAACATGTAAAGTGACAGGAAATAGGGCAAGTTGTTGGAAAACTAATTGAGATTAGATCACATGCACGATGAAATAAATTTTATATAATGCTCTTTAAGATATTTTTAATAAAAAGTTGAAAAATGAATAAAAAATGGTTAAAGATAATTTTGATTTGGTATCCTTCAAAAGTTTTTCTTTACTGATGAAGTCATTAGCTAAAAGTTGTTTAAATATATAGTGTCTAGTAGTATTTATAAAGCACAATGAAGAAAATTCAACAATTAAGGAGAGATTGATACAGTGCCAACTTCCTTAATTTTTTTTCCCTTTTATAGAGAAAGATTATTGTTTTCTAATGTAATTTAAATTAAACTCTTAATTATAATTAATGACTAAATCTAGTTATACTTATAATTATATTTTAGTAAATCAAACTTAACCAAATTAAATTTTCTCTCTTTAATTGCTCTTTATATGTGATTCATTAAGTTTATAATATATTAGCAATAATTATAAATTCTAATTCTAATTCTAATTCATAATTCCTAATTAGAATTCTATCAAACAAAAATCCTCTTCGGTCATTATTAATCTTATAATTAAATAATTTAGAATCAAATATTAAGATTGACATCTAACAACATATCAAGACTATTTAAATATTAGGAATATTAAAATGGTTTGACTTAATATTTCTATACATGATTATAATGTACAATATAGTCATTTCATCATATAATGTTTTAATTGGATATAAGGCATGAAATTAGTATCTACTCTATTTAAATTTAATTATGTTTGTTCTTACTAATTAGTAACTAGTATACAATTGATATTTGAAAATAGTCTTTCTAAATCTCAATTCACTTTGGAGAGATAATTTCTTAAACTATTACTAATTAATAACAATAGAACATTCTCTTTAATTGTTCTATGGTGATAAATTCTTCGTTAACTAACTTAATTGTCTCAATATAATGCATACTATATCCTAATACTGTTGACTAAATACCATCAATAAAATAAGTGATAAATAGCATCAGAACATAGTAATTTTTATATAAGATACTTTGATAATTTTAAGTTTTAATTATAAATTATACAACCATCATAATAGGTACATTTACAGAATACAAATCATATTCCATTCGACATTCTTATAATTGAAACTAGTTCAATAAAATTATTTTGTAATAAGCATTCACGTACTTGTTTATGTATTTTATTACTATAATTTATCAAATCAATTTACTTTCACTACAACAAAATATAGAGTTTAATGACACAAAAGGTAGCATTTTTAGACATTTTTTTGCGGCTTAAAAATAATTTTAAACGCTTTATAAAGCATAAAAAAACAAATATCCAAAAACTATTTTCGACGGTTTTCTTGGGCACTAGATATGTAAAAAAAAAATCATATATTTTTTACGTGTCTAAGCATTAAAAATCTATTTACACATAGATGCACCGGATAAAAGGTTGGTAGAGGCCTACTAGCAATGCTCACTCATGACTTGACTTTGGATTAGATTTTTGATTTGTTGCTTTCGATAATACTTATGACCATTAAATAAGTTTCTATGACAGGAATAGGATATGTAATCACAAAATATTGAGAAAATAAACAATATTATTTTGTTAATTATTTAATATAAATTTATCATAAATGAATACAATAATTAAATAATGGGATTTTAAAAGTTTTAAACTCTTTTTTAGTATATTTTTAGACAAATTTTACTGCCTTAAATAAATGTCTAAAAACTCCACCAATTCTTAGATTATTTAAGACAATTATTAGATATGTCTAGGCATAAGTGCCTAAAATCTTCTTATTTTGGAGTAATGTTTCTTCGTAAAAAAGAAACATAACATGCATTGGTTTCTCATTCCACTAATATTCTATCTTAAACTATAACTGAGGACGATTTAAGAATGACACCTAAATGTAATTTAAATTTTATAATTACAACTTCATCAAAATTTTAACAATATCATTTATTAATTCCAGCCTGACTGGTTAATTGTAACTATATAAACTAACACAAATGACGTTGACATAATAAGTAATCTTAACATTAGGTGTGTTGCTGCCAATTCGATTGTTAGTAAAATAAGATCACCAAACAATCAAATTGCGGCAAATTTAGCCGATTTATGCTAGATTTTCCTCAATCTATTTTCTTTTTGTTGATTGCTTTATCTGTTCTTTTGTTATTCCTCAGTGTTAGTATATTATTTATATTTGAAACCTACACAACAACTTAACTCGTGTAGTATGGAATGATAAATCCAAAGTAGCTCCCACCCAATCTTCGAACGTGGAACAGCTAAATACTTGTGCTTACAATTAATGGGTTAATGCCATTAATCAATTAGCAGTTATTTTCACCCTATTGTTGCTATTATGCTATGAAGTCTGTCCACGTTAATTGAAGTACAAAATAGTTTTTAAACTTAAAGTTTATATAAGTGATTCAACGAGCTTTATTTTCAAAGTCAAACTCCATCTTTCCAAAAACCTTCAAATTTAAACTTAGTTCATAAACTAATATTTTTTTAATTTGTTAAACAACTATGTAAAATATAGATAAAATTATATATGTGTGTGTGTGTGTATGTGTGATTGGTTTAATTTGTACAAATCTAAATACTACATAGTTTCTTCACTTATTTCTTTTTTTTTTCTTTCTGGCATTTATATAACTTTTAACTTTTGACCCGATTCCAAGCCTTCCACGTTTTGAATGTTGTTAATATTTTGTTCAAAATTACACATGCAACAAGTCCTTCCAATTATGACTTCGGAAATATTTAAAAAAAAAAAAGTGAGGTGCCTATTCCCGCTAGCTGGATTGATGAATGAACACACGATAAAAGCCACGGGTTAAAGATAAAAATTGAGCAAGTACTTAGTCCAATAACTTTTGCTCATCCTCACATAGTTTAATTTATAGTAGTGCATAATAAGTGACCTTTTTTTATGACAGAATCTGACTGCCTTAAACGTCATGCGAGGACAACCGTTCGACACTTGAAAGGGTGGGCCAACAAGCGGAGAGTAAGTGTCTCACTTTTAGAATCGTAGCTTAATCGAGTTGATTTTCCCAACGAGTGGAAGGTAAATAGCATCTCTTTATCATATACAACGTTTACTGTCGACCGTGAAATTGGCCTTTCTCCACTATCGCAGTAACCTTATCTAATGTTTATTGTTTTGATACTGACCCGAAATGAGTACTCTCAGCCTTCCATATCTCGCTTTCTACTGCTCAGTAACAAAAGTTATTTAACAAGCACTAGTATACTATAAAGCAGACGTCAATGAATGTTTTTCCATTAATGATTGAAAAGCTTTCAGATTATTTTATTTTTTCCTATTTCTCAACAGTTCCCCAAAAAACTGAAGTAACATCTCTTTTGCAGGAAGTACATAAAAACTGAAGTAATATCTCTTTTACAGGAAGTACATAAAAAATTTTGTCGTTTGTGTGTGTTTCTAGGTATTGAATGAATTAATAAACTCACAACTATAATTCTCACTAAAATGTTTCCGATATTTGAAGAATATGGATTGTGGAGTGGATTACTGTTGATTTGGATATGAAAATCTGAATGAGATATTGTGTTGTCTTATTTAAAGTAATTATTAGGGTGTCTCCGACAAAGTTGTAGTTTATATCTATGTCGATTAAAATTAGTGAAAAAAATATTTTTCTTATAGAGAACGAAAAGTTAGTGAAAAATTAATGATAGAAAGATTAAAATTAGTGAATCACAGATTATAATTGTTTTGTGCACAAATTGGGTTATATTATATATTGTCACAATGTAGTTGTCATAAAATGATTTATAAATTGAATTGTGTAATCGTATAAAATAGATTAATTTATGGTTGGATTATGTCATCCCATAAAATGAGTTATAGTTGTGAATCTATGGTTGAATTATGTAATCATATAAAAAGAGTTACAGTTGTGAGTTTATGTTTAGATTATGTAATCACACAAAATAGGTTATAGTGTTTTCTTTCAATTGTACTCACACAAGATAGATTATGGTCCTGAATTTGTGGTTGAATTATATATTCATGCAAAATGAGTTATAGTTATGACTTTTTAGTTGAATGATGTAATCTTACAAAATGAGTTATGGTTATAACTTTATGGTTGAATTGTACTCATACAACATGAGAGTTTTGAAGATGAAATTTGTTTAAGCCTCAAATTTCTTAAAGAATCATTTATATAAGTTTATGAAGTTCACTTGCATACCTATGTCATATAATTTTTGAGAAGTTGTTGTTGACATATGTCTTCATTTATTTTACAGATAAATGGAGGACAGTTCAAGTACTCTTAATAATTCAGCTACTTCAGGAAGATTTAATAATCCAGCTTGAGCTCATGTTAGATTGTTCCTTAAATGAAGAACCATATCATTTGTTTGTATTGTAATAAGCATTTGAAAGGTGGGGAAATCACTGGAATAGTAAAGAAGCATTTAGCCAGTATCAAAGGTGATGTGGAGCTTTGAAAAAAAGTGAGTCATGATGAGAAATGACAAATAAAGACTTTACTTGAAGAGTATCATCATGAATAAGATAGAAAACAACAACTAAACTACGAAATTGGTATTGGAAGTTCCTTTTATAATGATCAAGATGATAGTAGTGATGCTAAAGGTGGAATTAATATCTAACAAGAAGGGAAAGTTGCACATAATGTGAGGAAAAGAAAAATATAGATGTCTAATTTTTTACACAATGAACAACTCCTAGAGCTCAACCTTGAATTCATTGTGCCTTACAATAAAGAAACAACTCATAATATAGACATGGCAATGGCTAGATAGTGGTATGATGCAAGTACAACATTTAATACAGGCCAATCTAATTATTACCAGCCTGTAGTGGATGATATTGCCTCTTACGGTCTAGGATATAAAGCTCCTTTAATTGATTACTATAAAGTTATATGCTATTTATGGATGTTCAATCATATGTCCTGTTTGGAAAAACAAAAGAAAATAGCCTATTACCAATATTTTGGTTTACTCTAAAAAGGGTACAATGTTTTGGAAGTCTATCAATGCATTTGGATTAGTTTGAAATGCTAATACTTTGTTTCATATATTTGATGAAGTTGTGAATGAAGATGCGCCAAAAAATATTATTCAGTTTATTACTAACAATGATTTTGCTTGCAAAGAAACTAGAAGAAGATTATAAAACAGTTATAATTCTTTTTATTGGAATCATTGTGTTGCACATTACATTGATCCGATGTTGGAAAATATAGGAGACGCTAGATAATTTCTTATCATTGATGAGACTATACAGAAAGCAAAAAAGTGACAAAGTTCATTTATAATCATGCATAGGTCTTGAATTTAATGAGAAAGGACTTCACTAATGATAGGATTTTATGTTGTCTTACAAGATTTGTAACTAATTCTAGGAAAAGCTAGATAAGGTTATTTGGTGGATCTCTCTTGAAGAGAGAGTTATTCGAGGAGGAGACTTTAATGGTCATACAGGGGTAGACTTGGACGGATATTTATGGACTCGTGAAGGCTTTGAGTATAGTTATAGTAATAATAGGAGGACTGCTTTGTTAGATTTTACAGTAGCGTTTGATTTGGTGATATTTAACTTTTTTTATAAGAAAAACGAGGAGATCTAATGAGTTTCAATAAAAGAACCACAAAAATTGAAATTGGCTACTTCTTCATGAAATAGAGTGATCGACTTAGTTTTAAGGATTAAAGGTGATGCCTAATGTTTGCTTATCAACTCAATATAGATTGTTGGTTATAGATATTATAATTAAGGGATAGATGAAGAAGAGAAGCCCTAAGAGGTGTACTAAGTTAGATGGTTGAATTTGAAAGGGGATACAGTGGAATAACTTAGGGATAGAGTAATATATGGAGAAGAATAGAAATAATAAGGAGATGCAAACCAGATGTAAGAGAGAGTAACAACTCTTTTAGGGAATTTAGCTAAAGAGATCTTAGGGCATTTCTAAAATATGGATAGTAAGATATATTCTTAATGGTATAATGAAGATGTACAAGAAAAGATTAAGATCAAGAAGGCTGCCTACAAAGCTTTACTAGATAGCACCGCAAATGTGGAAAAGGTAGTTAATAAAGAAAGTTACAAAATGGAAAAGAAGATAGCCACAGAAGCTAAAAGCAAATGTTCGAAGAAATTATATCAATGAGTAGAAACTAAAGATACAAAAAAGGTATATTTAATTTTGTGAGAGCTTTGAAACATAAAGAAGAGACTTAGATCAAGTTTATTATATAAAAGATGAAGCATAACAGGTGCTCGTGGCTAAAGATAACATGAAGAGAAGAAGATAGAGATACTTCCATAGTCTTTTTAATGAAAGAGTAGAGGACAACATCACTTTAGGTGATCTTAGCACATTCAAGAGTTATCATAACTTTACTCGTTGCCAACAGATCATAAGGGAAGAAATTAAAAGAGCTTTAAGGTAGTAAGGTCTGACGAGATACCCATAAAGGTGTGAAAAAGCATAGAAAAAGAGAGTCTTAATGGCTAGCCAAGCTTTTTAATGTGGTCCTTAAGTCTATAAAAATATCAAATGAGTGGAGACTTAGTATGTTAATTCCTCTATACAAGAACAAAAGGGACACCCAAATTTGTAGCAACTATAGAGGCATCAAACTATTTAGCCACACCATGAAGTTATGGGAAAAGGTTATTGGGAAGAGAGTGAGAAAGACTGCCTTTATCTTAGAGAACTAGTTAGGTCCACAATAAAAGCTTTACATCTCTTTAGAAGATTAATAGAATATTATAGGGAAAGATAGTGTAACCTGCACATTTTTTTATTACCGTAAAGATGACTTATGATAGGATACTTTATGGGGCAGAGTGTTAGCCCATCAAGCAGGTGCGTAGTCATAAATTAATGGTGGCAAAGATAAGGATGCTCTGTTGGATATCCAACCTTACTAGAAGAGATAAAGTCATGAATTTAATAGTAAAAGACAAATTAAATGTGGCTAATATTAATGAAAATTAAGGGAAATAATGTTTAGATGGTTCCGACTTGTCAAGAGGAGACATCTTGATGCTCCTGTGAGGAGATACGAGAAAATTATACTTAGAAACTGTAAAGGAAAAAGAAAAGGGAAGGCCTAAGAAGAACTAGGAGGAATTGATCATGGATGATATAGCTCCACTGGAACTTATTGAGGACATGGAACTTATTAGAAAACTTTAGCATACTAAGATACACGTAAAGGATCCCACATAAAGAGGTCATGCTCTTTCTTATAGGTATTTTAAACATTTTCCTTCGAGTCTTATGTCTTCTATTTAGCCTAACCATTTAATATGTAGTATTTCTCTCTTAGTTATTTAGCCTAAACATTTCCTTACTTAAGCTAAACATTTTCTTATGATGACTTATTTGTTTTATTTATTTACTTATCTTCTTTCTTATTTTTGTATTTATTTACTTATTTTATCTTTTATTTTTATTCTTTACCTTGTTCTTTATTATTGTATTGTATATTGTATTAATTATTTTTATTTTTATTTATTTATTTTATTATCTTTTATGTCTATTTTTATTTTTACTTAAATTTTTATTAATTTATTATTTTAATATATTTTTTCTTTATATGGGTCTATCAGAAATAGTCTTTCTACCAGTTATGAGTAGGGATGCATACTTTTAAACCTCCTCAGACTCCACGTTCAATGGGACTTCTACTGGGCTGTTATTGATCTTGTTGTTGTTGTCAATAAGTAGATTGCATCTCAAGATGCTAGGTTTGATGCTAGATTAGAAATTTCTATAATTATACTTGAAGATCATAAATTTTGGTCTCAACGTAAATTTGTCATTTGAGTTTGTGAGTCTTTGGTGAGAGTACTTCATCTTGCTAATAGTGATGAGAAAACAACAATTGGTTATTTTTATAATGCTAGGAGAGGCAAAGGAAGCAATCAAGATATGAAAAATAAGTCTTTTTTGTACACACCTTATCTTATAGTCATCAATGAGAGATAGAAAAGACAAGATTACTCTCCATTGTTTGCAGTTGAGACATTTTTAATCGTAGTATCTATTTTAAACCAAGTTTTACAAAGAAAGCTAAAGTTAATAAGGAAGTGCTATTAACTATTATAATAATTATTGTTTATGAGATGATGCAAGATCTCTTAAGCTCACGAATAGAGGTTTACATGGTGATTCTAAGTCCATTGTTATTCATCAAAGAGACAAACTTATTCCAGGTATATATTTTTTCACTTTTGTTATTTGTTGGAAATTAATCATTACGTTATTTGTTTATAATGTCTTTTATGTTATCTTATAGTAGCTTAATGGAATCAATTTGAAAGTGGTATTATAGAATTGTAAAGGTTTGCAATTTAAATTTTAAGTAAATATATGAGTGCTAAACGATGTAAAAGGAATTGGAACATATTTGAATTCGCCTATTCTAAAAAAAGAAATAGATTGAAACACAAAAGATTAAACGACCTACTCTTTAGTCGATATAATTTAAAGCTTTAAAAAAGTTATGTTATTATCATTATTAAGTTGAATATAATATCTTGTAATTTATAATTTAATTTGAAGTATTTACTAGGATTATTAATAGAACAAGTAGTTCTGTAAATCCAATTTGTCTTGATCATATTGATATTTTAGAGTTTAAGAGAAACCTAGTTTGATAGATGAGAGTGACTTGAGAAATAATCTTGGATGAGAAAGTATTAAAATGTTATTGAGTGCTATGAATTAAAATGACGGTGATGATAAGACTCTTCTTAATAATGAATATTGTGTACCAAATGAGAATCAGGATCATATGATTTGAGTGAATATTTGATTAAACAAAGTTTTAGATTTTCATTTTTTTCTCTTTTTAAATTTCATTTATATTTGATACATATGATAAATTCCATATATGTAATATACTTATAAAATTTTAACTATAAATTTTTTTTCAATTTTCACTTCTAGTTAATTGTGTTCATCGGTATATACTCTTGTTGTAATACTTATGGAGTAATAGAACTTTATTATTCTTTATATTTAATGTTTGATATAATTATTCTTTATTATGTGAAGAAATTGTAATATTTTAAGTATTTTATATTATCTTTAGTTTTATATTCGTATGATGAATAAAAGATCTTTTTTATATTAATTCTGGATATCGTTTATATATGAAACATGTAAAAGTAATATTAATAAAAATAAGTAGATTTTTATTATTTCAAAATTTTATTATTATAATTTCTGAAGACAAAGTTGATATAAAATTATAAATTATATATCAAAATATATTGAGAGATTATTTTACAATTTTTGAAAAATTTAGGGACTATTTTATGATTTTTAAAAATTATCAAATTAGTGTTGACCATCATTAGTACAGTACTAAACCGAAACCATATTCGTTATTAGTACTAGTATGATATTCATAACATTATGTTGGAGCTAGTTCTCAATGATTTGTTCTTTTAAGCCTTCAATTCTCATCCAACTTAATCCCATTTACAAAAGGTATAATTTTCTTTTTTACTGTCTTCCATTAATTTAATGTTTTATTTTCAATAGTAGAAGTCACAAAATTTTCATGTAGTTTAAATTTCAAAAAATCTATTTATAATTTTTAATTTAAAACTCTTTTTATTAGACTTTTGGTAAAACATAATAGTAAAGCACATATAAGTTGAACATTATATATGGAACAATAAAAAATTGTTAATATAATAATTAAATTCAACTCTTAAATATGATATGAAGTAATTAAATATAACTTAAATTGATCATTCAAGATAATTATTATAAATTAGTAGTTTACATTAGATTTAACTAGTTGATATAAATTATTTTAGTTTTGGTTTCAAAGTTGTATTGAATATTTATATTATCAACATTTGATTATTCTACATGCACCAGTATTCTATTATTTTTAATGGAAATCTAAAAAGAGGATTTTTCATAAACAATTAAAAATTTTAGAAATTACAGACTTTTTAAAATTATTATTTAAAATATAAGACATGTCATATCTTTTACCCAATTTTCAATCCGTTGATTTCTGTATTGTGTTATTCATATGTAGAAACCATAAAGGGGAACTAACTACTCACTGTGCCTTCCACTTCTTAAGACCAAACCATGAAAACATTACAATATATGACTTGGGGGCAGTTGCCTTCAACTATGAATAAATCAAATTGGAAGAAAAGCTTGATACCTACGTTTACCTACTTCAAGCAATTCCAATTTCTTACGCCTATAAAGACATTACCCATCATAAGCTTAGGGTCATAATAAGCAAACATTGGTACTTCCAACTATGGGTTTACTCATTTTCCTTCCATCCATTATAGCTTTCTTATGTCTTCTTGCCATTACAGCCGGAGCTAGGCCCTTACCAGGTATTGTCCAATTTAATAGAAGAGGTTGCAAGAGAATTAATGAATGCAATTAACTGTTTATAAGCTTCATGGAAGGTATATCTTGGACTCATGCACAATCATAAAGCAAGATTAATCCTATTGATTTATGTCATTCCGATAACATAACTATTAGTTGTTTTTAACAATCATGTGTGTGTGTGGTTCATCAGATAGCTCTACCCTCAAACTTGCGATGATAAGCACTTACGCTAGACGTAATTCACCTCCACCACCTTCTTCGGTTCCATCTCCCAAAACGAAGGAACTAACAGCCAAGTTGGACTGCTACTTCACCCCACCGCCGCCTCCTCCGGCCACATCACAACCGATTCATCAACTGGCTGCTAAACCTGGACGAAGTTCACCGTCACTTCCTTCATCTGCGGAAAGACAAGTGGATCTTGTGACTCCATGTACTCGAGGCCTCAGTGCTCCAAGCGAAAGCTACATATCAATGGTTACAGACTATGGTAAAAATTCAAAATCGCCTCCACCACCACCAAAGCTAGCTCCGCCAATACATAATCTTATTCTTGTGAAGGAAGGGCATGGAGGATCATCCCTGACTTTTAAAAGTTACCTGGTTTCAACCTTGACCCAATATACCGATATATAAGCTAGAATATTTGACATGCACGTAGGCTTTGCTTGCAAGGGTTTAGTGTGTGCATTAAGAAGTAAGCTGTAACATATGGTTATGATTGCGTGTAGCTTATACGTATGACTATTCTGTCAGTTTTAACTTTTGCTATGGAAAAGCTTCGAATGTTAGTGTTAATCCTCTTCCTATACAATTTCTGAGAGCATTATTCTACTAGTATATCTATCAACTGAAGATGACTGCGTATCATGTCACGTCTAGTTTAATGAATATATGAATCAATTTGTTAAAAAAATGTTATAGTACCGTATTCATGCTTTAATGTTGTTTTATCCACGATACATTATGTTATTTGAGGTTGAAATATTATTGATCCTGATACACCATCCAAGCTAAATTTCTTTGAAGAGAACTTACATCCAGTTTATGAAAAAGAGGACGAATTCCACTAGATTATGATTAAGTAAATAATTAATTAAACACAAACATGAATAGGAATATAGTCCAAAAACATCATTTTACATGTGATTAAATGTTTTCTTAATTTGAATTGTTGTACCAGGATCAAATGCGTGCATATTTACTGCTTTCTTTTAATTTTTTTATTAGTTATTATAATCGAAGTCTTATCGCAAAACTGTTGTGTTAATTATATCCCCACGTCCGTTTTCACTCGTAGAATCTGTCCCCAAGTAATTCCTAGAACGTTTAGTTCATGTTTGATAGGATCATACAGTTTAAAAGCATGATACAATTTTTATGCCCAATCAGAAAAAGATAATAATTGTATGATAGAGTTATAATTGTATGTACCTCTGATTTTATTTTACAAGATGATATACTAGTTCAATGTTGTAATATTACGCCTAAATATTAGTTTTAAAAAATTGGTAATAATAAAAGAAAAAATGAACATGATCGTTGCAAGCTGCTTACAAGCTTAATTCAATTAACGCTTGAATGAATAATGAAAAAGAGAAGAATAGGACTCAACATCCGGGGTATTACCGAGTCAAGTGGAGCAGAGAAATGATGAGTTTCGCTGCGTCGTACATCAACATTGCTTTCTATATGTGGCATGACTTGGCTTGGCGGTGCCATTACAAAGTATGTGCACATGGATGCTAATGAGTACCCTTACCCTACATTCGAATCTAACATGGATACGCTTTCCTTGATTTAGTCAACCAGGCACAAAACGTGCAACATATCAATCTCAATTTCTCCGAACTACATTTAGGTGTGTAGAAATTTAATACCATTTGATTTTATTTCTGTTTTCTGATGTAATTTTAATCTTTAATTTTTTTTATATTAATTTCTACTTTTCAAATAAAAATAAGTTTATTTAATTATTAATATAAATATAATTATATTTTATTACTAATAATAATTACATATTATATCAAATTTGAAGATAAATTCTTAAAAATTTAAATTAAACTAGATTGAAAATAAGATGAATGCATATTTTAAATCTTGTTAAACAAGTTCCTTCTAAGCTAAAGGAAAACTAAAGTACTTAATCCGCCTTATCCGACAATTGTCCCTCTAATTTTTAGTTTTCCATCTTTGCGAGTTATTTCTAAATAAGACAAATAGGCTATGCTTTGAAGTTTGAAGTGATTAAATAGTTATAACATACAATAAACAAGCATTATGGACCATCGTTTTGCACCAACCTCCGCGAGTAAAATTCTTAAATCACTGTCACTAGGGCGCAAACCATCATGCCACTACATTTTGTAAAACAAGTATAGCATCTAAGATGTCCTTAATTGTGATCATACCAGAACGTTTTGTTCATTTCTTTTACATATGATATTGCCAATGCCAATAGCTAGTGGTGGTTATAATCTACCTTTATCTTTTTAGTGATAATGGGGACGTGGTCCCTGTACCAGTACCCGTCGAAATTGACAGAACTTGGTGAATCAGACTTGATCTTCTTAATTGTTAATAAACTTTGGAATTTATTATAAAGAATAAAAGCTAATAACTTGAGGTAAAATGAAAATTTTCTAAAACGATTAAACATTCCTTCAGTGAATGCATGAAATATATTCTACATGTCGTGCTAAATCTATTACTACATAAAATATTACCATATATAGAAACTTATTGTAAAGATTTCTTAAGATTTATTGAATAATCAGGAGTTTGTTTTTATTTCTATTTTAATTTTAATTTTAAATTTGAAAATTTAGATTTGATCAAAATTTTTATTGATGTTGAACTTAAGGGTATAGTTTAGAAGTGATAACATATCAACTATCCAAGGACAATTAAACGTGACCAACTTTATTACCCTAGTATATTTGGAAAAACCAAGTACAATCATTTCTACTTCCATGCGACCGCTTGGGTTATGTTGATGGTACTATTTTACCTCCTAAACCTAGCCATTGACCTCCGATCATTCCTCATCTGAATTTCTTCGACGGCAAAAACGTGATCATCTGTTGTATTACCGTCCGACGGCTTCTCTTTCCCCTTTTGTTACACCCTTGGCTCTTGTATGCTCCACTTCTCGAGCCCTCTGGACCAAGCTTGAAGACCATTTTATGCAACAGACCACTACCCGTAGAGCTTTTCTCCAACGTCAACTACACACAACAAGGAAGGCTGGTTCATCTATTACAGATTATCTCACCACTATATCCTCTATCGCCAATGACCTTGCTGTAATTGGAGATCCAATTTTTCATGAAGATTTGGTACTCATTGCACCAAATGGCCTTTCCTTCAAACTATTGAAAAAAATTTTCACAACCATTGAAAATGGAGAGGAGCCACTGTCATTCTCGAATCTACGAGTAAAGCTTTTGCTTCATAAACAATGTTTGTTGTCTTAATCATGTTAGTGAATCTATAAAACCAATTAAATTGGCTTCACACAACAGCTTAAGCTATTGTGATGAAATGGTTACTTAATATAGTATCAGAGTCTCTATGACCAAATGGTCCTGAGTTCGAATCCTACCACCTACCTATTAAATTAAACATAAGGTAAAGTAGGCATGTGAAAGTTTCAAGCCCAAAGGGCTTTTACTTGAGTAGGTGTGTTAGTGAATCTATAAAATCAATTAAGTTAGCCTCACACAATAGTTTAAGCTATTGTAATGAAATGGTTGGTTAACAAATCATACGACAGATGACCTTGCATCAGAGATAGCCTTTACAACAACGATGAACAATCTTGAAAGACCAAGAGGTAGTAGCCATCATCGTGTTGGTTAGGGCCATTCCTAATGTTCTATAGGCCTTAGGCAAAGTAAAAACAAGAACCCAATAAATTGACAATATACAAACTTGTAAATTATAAAAGCATATTTTTATTATTAAAATTTAATATCTATACATAGTTAACCCAATTGCGTTAATCAAACAATAAAACACTAAGAGAATTGCACTAACAAACACATAGATGATTATGATTTATAAAAAAAATTTCTCTGTTCAGTCCTAGATATAAAATTATTAATAGTATTATCAAAATCAATACCATCCAATATGTCCTTCTCGATAAATAAAATAGCTAAATCATTTAACCTATTACGATCAAATAGTTTTTATTTAGTTATCAAATACATCAAACTAATTACGGTCTTATTTAATTATCAAACAATTTTTATTATTATTTAGTTATCACCACGTGTTTAATAGAATCATACAAATTTTTATAATAAACGAAATCGTTCATGTCATATTTAAATTGAGTAACTTAAATTATTTGATCTAGCACATTATCACTAAACTTATGTGAACCTCTCCAAGAATACAAATTTAACAATTATTACATTACTTATAGCAAAGTATAATAAAAGTTAGAATTTAAAAAAAAATTATGCTTTGGAGATTTTTGGAGCTATTCATGAGTCGAGAAAATTGACATCTAGTCAATGCAGAAGGTGAACTCAATGAAACTGGTAGAAGGTAACTTGATCTTAAAAGTGAGTGGCTGACTCATTGTCACAGGTAACTTGATGACCAAGGACAATACACATTCAGAGGTTTTCATGGCACCTACACTCTGGAAATTTTCACTGCTTTCAAAAAGGTTACAAATTTATTTGTTGCTGAGAAAGATGTGGGCCCTTTGTAACAAGGGGCCCTGGGCAGGTGCCCTGCCTGCTCCTGCCCAGGACCGGCCCTGGTGTTGGTCATACCTAAAGCTTTAGAGGTGGGCACTTAGGTACTAAAAGCCCAAATTTCTTTTCCCTTAGGTCCTTCCTCTTTTGGTTTGGTTTATTAGGTAGGGTCACATACTACAACTTGTGGCGAGCCACAAACTAGCCCACCCTCTTTTAACAACCAAACCCCTTATAATCCTAGCTCAATGCCTTGTCAACCCAATCCACATAACTCTTTGACCAAACCATCCAAATACCCCCTCAAAATGCCAAATTTGTTATAAATGGGGATATATTGCTACACGTTTTTGATTTAGGTGTTGTGAGTCATGAAACATGCATCTAAATACAGCATTCTCAACTTTTAAACCTACAACAAAAACCAACACCTCTCAATTAACCTCAAGCAATATCTCCGAATCGCTACCAAATATTACTGCCTTTTACTCACATCACACTGGGCATGCAACTTATTGAACTAGTTAAACTGTGTGAAGGGTAAAACTGAAGTACTAGTTGGAAATGATAACACTCTTTCCATCATATCTGCTAGTAAACTAATACTTTCCACACACCCTAAATCTCTTTACCTAACTAATATTTTAATTGTTTCACAATTTACTATTTCATAGGTGGGGATTATATTATGTTTGTATAGGAGTTTAAGTGCATTTTTTTAAGATGATTATCATGTGAATAGGCTAATAATTCTATTATTGTAATGTTTGTATGTATTATAAGTGTTTGTTTGGCTTAGAGCAAGGATTGGATCTTAATTTTATATTTGTTAAAGTGTTTGGTGTGTTTGTGAATGTTGGAATTCAGGAAATTAAAGAATGAAGAAGAAGTTAGAAGCATGAAGGATATCATGATCGTGACATTGAGCAACAATCACGATGGAGAGTCTGAATCAAGTGAGGCACGATTATGACTCCAAGTCATAATTGTAATAGAAGTTTTTCTATACGTTAATTTTTTCAAGTTTTTAGGGTTTAGGGCTATTTTTGGAATCAAATAAAGTGACGAAATCCTAGACACAAATCTAGAACATTAATCCACTATATAAGAACATGAAAAATACCAAAAAGTAGTAGCTACCACCACATCAAAGAAGATCAAGAGAAGACATCAAAAAGAGCTTTAAAGAAATTCCAAATTTCTAAACCAAGACATAAACTAGTTTTTCTTTCTTTTCCCTTTAATTCTTTTATTATCTTGGATGTTTGTTTGATTTCTAAGATGTTTAACATGATTATGGGTGGATTGTTTTTGAATTATTTTGTGAACCTTATTTATCATTAAAATTCAACACATTGTTGAATGTTTGTGATAATTGTGGTGCATATACTTGATAATAAATCTAGACAGTGAATCAAAGTAACTAATGTTAAGGTGTGCAACGAGAGTTGGCAACTTATTAGACCTAAAATTATCATACTAACGATCAATTGAAAAGAGATCTTAATTGTGAAATTAATTATCTATAGGATTGCTTTAGATCTAATTGAATAAGTCAGGAGTTGTTTGTGAATCAAGAGATTACAAATATATGAATATCAAATTCAATTAGGGTTACTTGATTAGATCTTAAGAGAAAGCAATCAAAACTTTAGGATATGTTAGATCAAACATAAATTGAATCAACAAGACTAAGGGAAACAAAATAAAGACAGAGTACTTCCTAAGTCTTTGTTTTAGTTTCAGTTATTTATTTTAATTCAATTCAATTCTTAGCACCTTAAACAAAGTTCTCATTGAAGTTGTTATGTGTTTATAGTCTTTGTGGAGACAATATCTTTTAATGCTAAAAGATACTATCTGTATATTTGCAGTATTGAGAGTTTTATTATTATATAAAACTTATTCATCAAGTTTTTGGCTTCATTATTAGGGATTATTAGCATCTTAACAATTTGAATTCCTTTGATTTAAGGATTTAATACTTTTATTGTGTGAATATAGGTACCTGAACAAAAATATATAATAAACAAAGTTTTCAAAAGAAGTGGAAGAAACAACAACTCTAGACATCCTAAAGTAAGAATGAGAAATTCGAAGAGGTAAACACTAAGAAGCAATAAAAAGAAAGATGGCAGAGGAATTAAAATATGAAGAGCAGCAAAGGACCCTTACGAACTTCATGAGGCCAGGGTTTAATGTCAATCATCAATAACTTACATGATCATCAGTGCAAGTGATACACAATCTGTTAGAAGAGATGGAAAACAATAGCTATCTTTCGATATTAGAACGAAGTAGACAGCAGTCAACCTTCTAGGATCTAGAAGAAATGATTGTTATAGATTCAGTGACAACATTGTAAGCTAAGATCACCAACCTAACTAAGCAATAAAACAGCCTAACCACCACCTCTTTCTCTTCACTCAAGCAACTCAACACAGATGTGAACTATGCAGACAAAAGAGCCATATCACAACTGATTGCTTCCTAGTGGAAAACAACACCATGTAGCAATCCAACTTCATAGGAGTACAATATGGTCTAGGAAGTAACAATCCTTATTCAAACTTATACAATATTGGGTGGCAAAATCATCCAAATTACTTTTGGTTTAACACTATGGGAACTTAATTGAGAAATCAAGTCTATTGAGATTTCAGCAATAATTACTGTCACTCTATCATCTAGCCTAATAAATCATAACATTTAAGAAAAATCAAATGAAAAATTAAAACAATAAAGTAAAATAGATTAACACAATTAAATAACTAGAACGAAGATTAAACAAAGAAACAGTTAAGGAAAATATTAGTAACTAAATTTTGAATACCCTTAGGACTTTCGTATAACCATGATTTCACTAATCAATTACATCTTTTGTTTATAAAATTCTTATCGTGTTAATATCTTTCTCAAGACTATTAACAACTAATCCTTAGTTGATTAATTAAAATTTCTGTCTAGTTAAACCTCTAAAATTGCATTAATCAATTTGAAAATTTTACTTTTAGGTTTGACGTTAATATAAAGGATTTATTTTGACCTATCTCTAAGTTTGAATACAACTATTTTCAATTATGGTAGATCTATTCATACAAATGGATTTCTCAATCTCAATTGAATGAAATCATATATGAAATAATATGCTAGCAATATTAATTCAAGAATAATTAAGAACACATAATTAAATCTTAATGAAACCAAAGAATGAATTAAATTAAAATAAAATCACTACAAGGTCTATCCCATGTCTCATATAATCTAGGTGCCCAAAAGTTTAGCTCATTATCATAACATAGTCCTTAAGAGCTATAAAGGCAACCATATTGTTGTGTAGACTTACATTGGCACTCACATGACCATGTAGACTTATATGGCAGCCACCAAAATAGCTTCAATTGATTGGTGTTTTGTCCTGATTTTGCTATAATTCTTCTTCTTTTTATCCATGAAGGTAAATAAGAACTAAAAATACAATAGTAATAGAATAAGTACCATAACAATAAGAAAATCTCAAATAAACAAGAAAAATGTATTAAATATAGTGTTAAAAATATAGTTTGTTTAACATTTATCAACTATAGGGATGGATCACTATTACATTATTAGTCGACATTTGTAGTGTTGTTGCTAAAAAACGTCCATTGATATGTGGAAAGCTCTAAAAAATGAATGTGCTGAAGAATCTCGAGAGAGAGAGAGTTGTATTTACTTTAAAAGTTCCATTTTTATTCAAACGATGCTTCAAGTATGGTTGAATACATCTAAAATTTTGAAAGTATTTGAGATGATCTTGGTAATACAGGTAAACAAGTTAATTATCAACAAAAATCGTTCGCTTTTGTGTGAGGATTGGGGTTTGGTATAAGTCATTTATAACCTTAAACCCCCAATTCCATCATACTCTAATATTGTTCCTGTAATATCATGTTGTCATACTAAGGGTTAGGACATAGGATCCTAAACCATGATACATAAGAAATAGCATAGAGAATACGTGAAATGCATTACGTTTGAAATAGCATAGAGAATACGTAAGAAGCATTACATTTACATGCATATCACTAGCATAAGCGTACACACACATGATTATTGGTTTTTATACAAATTACAAATATTGCACATGCACTCATTTGATATTTTCCAAGGTATGAATGATTATTAACTAAGTATTTTACGAACCGTGAATTTTACATCTTGAAAATTTGTTAATAAATTATAATTGGTGATTTAAAAAATTTTGTGAAATTTGAGAGATTTCTGAAATTATGAGTATTTTTGGACTAAAAAAATGTCAAGTAGTAAGACAAATTGATAAATGATAGTAGAAATAAGTGACGTATGCCAATAGAAATAATTGACAAATGACATTAGGATTTAATGACAAGTGTCATAGAAAATTGGGAGATAATTGGTTTAGAAATTGGAGGATGAAAGGAGCATGGGATTAGTATGTAGCTTTGATCAAGTTTGCATGTAATAATCATTATCATAGTAGTATCGGTATGGCACCGTATGAGGCATTATATGGCCGAAAATGTCATTCACCATTATATTGGGATAAAGAGAGGCAAAGAATTATTGATGGCCCAGACTTGATTCAAGACAAGGTTGATAAAGTGAAACTGATCTGAAATAAAATTAAAGCAGCACAAGACAAACGAAAGAGTTATGTGGATCAACACCAGAGGGATATGGAATATCAAATGGGAGACAAAGTGTTTCTGCGAGTGTCACCTTGGCAAGGAATGCTGAGGTTCGATAAAAAGGGTAAGTTAAGCCCTAGATATATTGGTCCATATGAGATCATCGAGAAAGTTGGACCATTGGCCTATAAGTTAGCCTGACCAATTGAGATGTCTCAAATTCACAATGTGTTTTATGAGAGTTTGCTTAGAAGATATCGGTCTAATCCAACATATATATTGCCAAACCAAGAGGTTGAAGATGTAAATAATGTAAGTTATATTGATGAACTAGTAAAGATAATGGGATATTAGGATAAGCAGATGAGAAACCGAGTGATTCCATTGGTGAAGTCCTTTGGAAGAATCACTCGAGCGAGGAGGTTACATGGGAAACGAAGAAGAACATGAAGAGACAATACCCATACCTATTTGAACAATCAAGGAAGAATTTCGAAGATGAAATTTATTAAGGAGGAGAATTGTAATATCCCGTTTCCATACTAAAGGCTAGGACATAGGATCCTAAACTATAATACATGAGAAATAGCATAGTTACATGCATATCACTAGCATAAGCATACACCCACGTGATTATTGATTTTTATACACATTACAAAAGTTGTACTTGCACTCATTTGACATTTTCCAAAGTATGAATGATTATTAAATGAGTATTTTGTAAATTGTGAATTTTATGTCTTAAAAAAAATTCCAAAATCACATTTTTCACATTTTCATCGGACTTAAGTCTAGCATTTAACATAATTATTGAGAACACTTATTTCTTTCAGATTCACATTCAATGAAGCACTTCCAATACAATTTCAAATATCAAACTCCTTGGACCATCAATGTCCAACATTTTTCACATTAACATAAGTAGCAGTTTAATAATTGAAAAGTTATTAAATACAAACAATCTTAGTGAGAACATCAAGGTTACCGAGCCTAGTTTAATTGAGAGCATTGAATGGTGAGTTAACTTTGGGGTAGAAGGAAGCATTATTAGCTACACTGAAACTAAGACTAGTTTTGTATGACAGAATTAGAAAAGCTCAAAGCAAAGATCTGAAAATTAGGTAGCTTATTGAGAAGTTAAGAGTGAATTCGAATTCTGAATTTGAATTGAGTAATGAGACACTATAGTTGAGGCAGAGACTATGTGTAACTGATGTGGATAATTTGAGAAAAGCAATTCTGGAGGAAGCACATATAGCAGCCTATGCTATACATCCTGGTACTACCTTGATGTATAACATGTTGAATAACATTTCTGATGGCCAGGGATGAAAAAGAAATTAGCTGAGTATGTTGTTAAGTGTTTAACTTGCCAACAAAGTAAAGCAAAGCATCAAGCTCCAGTTGGTAAGTTACAATCATTGCCCACTCGGAAGTGGAAATAGGAGAGAATCACAATGGACTTTATTATGGGTTTGTCAAGAACTCCGAGGCAACATGATGCTATATGGGTTATTGTAGACCGATTGACAAAGTTGGCTCGTTTCTTACCAGTGAGAGAGACTAATACACTGAATCAGTTAGCCTGGAGATATACGAATGAGGTAATAAGATTACTTAGGGTTCCAGTGTCCATTGTGTCTAATAAAGACCCTAGATTTACTTCAAGAGTTTGAAGAAGCTTATAGATGGCTATGGGTATAAAGTTGAACATCAGCATAGTATTTCATCCTCAGATAGACGGACAGAATGAGCGGACAATTAAACTGTTAAGGATATGCTCAGAGTGTGTGTTTTGGAGTTCCAAGGAGCATGAGATCAGCATGTAGCTTTGATTAAGTTGGCATATAATAATCGTTATCATGGTAGTATCGGTATGGCACCGCATGAGGTGTTATACGATAGAAAATGTTATTCGTCATTATATTGGTATGAAAAGGGGCTAAGAATTTTTGAAGGTCCATAATTGATTCAAGATACAGTTGATAAAGTGAAACTAATCTAAAATAGAATTAAAGCAACACAAGACAAACAAAAGAGTTATGTGGATCAGCACTGAAGGGATATAGAATATCAAGTGGGAGACAAAGTGCTTCTAAGAGTATCACCTTGGTGAGGAATGCTGAGATTTGGTAAAAAGGGTAAGTTAAGCCCTAGATATATTGGTTCATTTGAGATTATCGAGAGAATTGGATCATTGGCTTATAAGTTAGCCTTATCGATTAAGATGTCTCATATTCATAATGTGTTTCATGTGAGTATGCTTAACAGATATCAGTTTGATCCGAAACATATTACCGGCTCAAGAGGTTGAAGTTGCAAATAATCTGAGTTATATTGAGGAACTGATCAAGATAGTGGGATATCAGAATAAGCAATTGAGAAATTGAATGATTCCATTGGTGAAAGTCCTTTGCAAGAATCGTTCAAGTGAGGAGGTTACATGGGGAACAGAGGAGAACATGAAAAGACAATAGCCTTACCTATTTGAACAATCAGGTAAGAATTTTGAGGACGAAATTTATTAAGAAGGGAGAATTGTAATATGATATTCCATACTAAGGGTTAGGACATAAGATTGTAAACTATGAAACATGAGAAATAACATAGGGGATACATGAGGTGCAATGCATTTACATGCATATCACTAGCATAATCATACACACACGTGATTATTGATTTTTATACACATTACAAAGACTGTCCATGCACTCATTTGACATTTTTCTGGGTATGAATGATTATTAAATGAGTATTTTGTGATTTGTGAACTCATTTGACATTTTT
>JAOSBN010000001.1:15486347-15509550 GCA_027563595.1 Erythroxylum suave | reverse complement strand
TATGATTTGTTGAGGTATGATTTTCCAATTCATGCTAAAGGAACTCATTTGATGAGGTATGATTTGCCAATTCATGCTAAAGGAACTCATTTGATGAGGTTTAGGCAATTCAATTATAGAGGCACAGGCTATTGCGATTCCAGAAGGCTCTCCATTCATTTTTAGCTCATATTAAGATTTAGATTAATTTCGCTCCCTAGACCACTACCGTGTAGTTAGGTTTAAAGGAAGAAAAGGTAGAGCACGATAGTGGCATAGTCCCCACGATTGTGGCCTAGATTATATGGGTTCTGTCATGATCATGACAGAGTCCCCACGATTGTGGCCTGTTACACCAGCTTCTGTCACGATCATGAGAAAGCACAAAGAGGGAAATGTTGTCTTATAAGTGATGTTTGAAATAATTAATGCTAAGGTATTTTCTTATGATGTATTTAGGCTTGAATGAGGCCTTGAATGAAACCAGTTGAGGTTGAACAAGTCGATAAAGTGTTTAATTGCTAGGAGTGTGCCCTAGGCCAATGGTCATATGTAACTTTTGTATTGACATTCTGACTTATTATTTATATATTATGAGGTATTCTTTTATATATGCATGTATATTGTTTATGTAATGTGATTTACATTCCATGAATAGTATTAGGCTTATGTCATCAAGTATGTGACTTGATAGTAAAACCACAAGCGTTATAATACTATTCTAAACTGTCCCTGGTCGATCGTTATTGGTGGACCAATAATGAATTAAGGCTAGTATGTATTCTGATTGATGATCACGTTTTACTGATCATGGATATGAGTTATCAAATCAGATACATAGATATATGTTAAAGAACATATATTGGACCGACCTACAGAGAGAACACTACATGGTTTCATGTCATTAGTGATTTTCAATACGGTTTGACTTTAGTTCTTTGACTTGAAGTCATCATGATTCCCTACGTGAGAAATTCAGTGTTTTGACATTAGACTAAGTTATCTTTAACTGGATAACAAGTAGTCTTATGTTGGACATTAAATGAATTGTATGCAGGGATGTGAATGACGTAGATGAAATTTGTACATCTCTTAAATGAGAGAGATATCATTTGGGCCTCTTGATAAGTTTGAGTGAATAAATGCATGGTCGTGCTGAAATGAATTGATGAGGAGTCATCAATGACATTTGCTATAGTCAATCAACTTGGGAATCACGAAACTATGATTAATCAAAGGTTGACATGTACCATGCCTTATGATTAATCTCAATATCGTGTTACAAAGAACTGAATTTGTAACCATGGTTACAAGTTAAATCGGATTACCGATCCTTATTTGATTTAAGTAGTCATAATGTCTTGCTAGAGGCCGCTTATGACTTATGGGCCTTGAAGTGTGATCAAGCTCATTGCTAACATCAAATGAGCCTACACGGTCACACACAAGGAGTCATATGATTTGGGCTTATTCTCTTGGGCCTAATTTATTAGGCATTGAATAAATATATGTGGATATATTTATTGGGTTAAATTGAATTATGTTATCGAGCTTTTATTATATGAGATATAATATGGGTCGAAACTTGTTGGGCTTCCATAATCCTAATAGGTTTAGGATTATGATATTCTTATTCCTATTAGGTTTAGGATTAGGATATTCCTATTAAAATAGGATTATCCTATTCCCATTAGGAATGGGGATAAGGGCTTCTCTATAAATAGAGGGCTTATGTCTCATTAGATGACATACGAAACGCCCTAGCTACCTAGCCACCCGTTCCTTTTTTTGAGAGAAAAACTGTGCAGCATTCTAAGTGTTTTAGATTGTGCTAGCACACATTAGCCATTGCTTAGATCATTCATCCTCGTGTGGATACCAATAGAGGATGTTTGCGAGCTGCAGTGTCAAGATATTTGAAAAGAATCCCAATCCGTGCAGTTCAAAAGGTAATTCCATATACTTCGAAATTTCGGTTAACCAAAGCACAAAACCCGAAATCCTATGGTCCATTCCACTGCGCATTGTGCATTCCCGGGCCATAAATGATCCAATATTAATCAGTTTAAATTAATAATTAAGAATGATTAAGAGATGTGAAATAGAGGATACATACCCAGGAATGTCATTGAGCATGCATTGTACATAACACATTTACATATGTGTATGATTAAATACTTATGTGATTGAGCAAATTAGTAATATGTAAATGTGTGAGTGTTGCATGATATAGAATCGCAAATAAAATGACAACAGTCAGATATTGCTTGGACTTTAAGGCAATAGCTATTGTAACACCCACATAACCCTTGGAAGGATATATAGATGCCACACACAACAGAACCAACATAATCCAAAACATACTAAAGCAATTTCAGAAACTCAAGGAACAAACAATTCATTATTGATTGGATCACATTCAAAACATGACATATACGAGCCTTACATCTAAATCCCAATTGTATTAATGTTATTACAGACCGTCTACATCAAAATATCAAAATATAAAATGTCTCATTACATTTAATACAACTTAAAAACAAATTAAACATTTCCAGAACAAAACACAATCTTCTTGGCCAATGTGATTGTCTTTGACCCATTCCTTAAACCTTCTTATCAAAAACTACACAGAGGCAAAACCATCATGCTAAGCATAAAGCCTAGTGAGGAATAACTAAACAAGATATAATTTGGCGAATGTTTCTAATAGTCGTCTAATATTCACATATACTGAATCAGATCATATTTCAATCAATCTTTAATTGAGCATATAAAAAACGCAAACCAATCAATATATATCTCAGAACAAAATATGTCAAATCATAATAGGATATATTTGCTTCAGAGCAAACTTACAAAAATCAGAACATATTATCCAAATTTCAAAACTAAACTTTAAAGTATCCGAACAAAACTTGTTTGTATATTATATCAGAACAGAACTTAATTATTTCAGAACAGAACTTGCTTATATTAGAACCGAGCATATAGCAAAATACAAAACAAATTAGCCTGCTAATACTTTTTTGTAGAAGAGGGTAACAGGACTAATACAGGAGATATTGTGATCAGTATCATACAACAGGAGAGATTTATGTCTCAATAATAGGAGACACCGAAGTGTCAGTAACAGGAGATACTGAAATGTCATAGGAGTAGCTGTAGACCCTTGTAGGTATGCCTATTTACCCACGACTAGGACTTAGCAGTTTTAAAACAAAACATTTCAGATTTCATAATTATATGTAAAAGATATAATGCATATCACATGGCTTAATCCATTGCACTCATGTAGTCAATCAATCAAACTTAACATGCCTTGTGAACATAAACATTTGTAATCATGCACCAAAGAATTCATTAAGCAATTATACATTATATGTAATCACACAAATTCCCAAATCACAAACATTCACAACTAACACATTACTCTTGTTCTTTAAATCACATTATCATTCATAAGTAGACTTCATTCCTTTAATACCCTATATGTTCCAAAAGATAAATACTTTGTTATCTAATAAGACCTTCATTAGGTTATTAATTTAATTACAAATCCAAATCTTATATAATCTTTAAGGTAAAAACCCTACCCATTATTCTTTTTCCTACATTTTATTGTAAACTTGCTCAAGAAGATTTCAGGTCTAATCTGTATGGCCATTTTGAACTAGAAACTGACGTTTTAGATAAAAAGGTCGCCTAAACAAATGTTCCTCTATATCTTAAGTTTCAAACGCAGCAAAAGTTATTCAATTTGGTTCAATATTCTATGAGTTATGCTCAGAATATTGTAGACTGTGCACATTCAAAATTTTGGCTAGTGCATGATGCATGATCGTGCATTCCATAACTGAAAGTTAGCATGATCATGCATTCCCATGATTAAAGGGCAATTGCATGATTGTGCCGGTGCATGATCATGTACACCTGATGCGCATCCAAACTTGTAAAATCCATATCTCTCAATCCTATTGTCCAAAAATTACAAACTTTATATCAATAGAAAGCTAAAAGAAAACTCTACAACTTTTATAAAGGCAACTTTATCTAATTCAGCCTACATCAATATAGTTTAATCATTGAAATTTCTATCAAGGACAGTCTATAGCCTATGCCAACACTAGTGATGTTATCATGCAAAGGTCATATCTCTTTTATCTGAAGTCCAAAAATTACAAGTGATATACCATTGGAAAGATAAAAGGAAGAGCTACAATTTTCTGAAAACCACTTTTTCCAATTTTGCATAGATCAGTACAGTTCATTCGTGATAGTTAGAACCACTAATTCTATCCAGTAGAATGAGTATCCAACATGTATCCAGTTTCTAACCATAATTCTTCATAAATTCAACACACATTTTATCCACTTCATACATCAAACAATGCATGTTCTAACATAATACCAAGTTTAGTACTCCCTTACCTCTTCAAACTTCAAAGAACAACTCCAAATCACTTCAAAGATCCAGCTACACCATACTTCCTAACATTCAGCTTTTATCTAAGATTAAGGTGCAACTTTCACCTTTAACAAAACAATAGTATAGAAAATTAGTAGAACCTTTTTCTAGATTAAGTATCTTACCAAAACTTCAAGTGATGACAATCCAAAGCCCAGCAAAATTCCAGAAGTTAGAAAGAAAGTGGGAGTTTCAATGGAGAGAAGTAACCAAGGTGACTAATGGACAAAGCTGGATTTACTCGAACAGAAACTTGCTTCATCACTAGTTAGGTGTCACTAGCTAAACATGCCACTTAACACCAAGGCATGAAGCCCATTTTCCCACCATTTAATCTTCCATTTGTAACACTTCAATTAGGCCACATGTCCTCTTATTATGCTGTCATTTGTCACACAATGAATGATGTGAAATGTCACTAACTCATAGGCTTAACCATTCTAATTTTCATGTACCAACTTATCTTGTCTCTTGACCATTTTTCCTAGTCCAAATGTACATTTAAACACCTCAATTCCCTAATGGCTTTAATGAATTCCAATTCACTCATTATGTTCCATCCATACCAAAATTCAAGTCACAAACCTTTCACTTTCAAACCATAGTACAATTTTAACTTATATCATATACGTACTTCTATAAATATGTAACATTTCATCTAAGGTATATTTTGGGGCCTTACAGCTATCTGGAGCATAGTGTAAGTAGCCTAGATGTTCTCACTAAGATTGTTCGTATTTGATAACTTTTCAATTATTGAATTTCTATTTATGAGAATGTGAAAAATTTCATACATTGATGGTCCAAGTAGCTTGATATTTGAAATCGTGTTGGAAGTGCTTCATTGAATGTGTATTTGAAAGAAATAAGCGTTTTCAATAATTATGTTGAATGCCAGACTTAGGTCTGATTAAAATGTGAAAAGTGATTGTGTAAACGAAATGAAAATGATTGAATGTATATATGTGACTTGATGCATTTCATTACATGATATGCATGATCAAATAAAGGCAGTTGTGACTATAGTAGCCTATAAAAAAGAGCTTAAAGCTCAAAATGTATATAAGAGTTACAGGCTCAATATATAAAATGAGTCTGGTATCCATAACAGATACGGGAAAATTATCAATGAGCCTAATATCCATAATGGATACAGAATAGTTAAAAAAAAACTCGGTCATAACAAAGTAATAATTGAAAGTTAGTCACACGCGCATTGCATATACAATTTGATATGTATTAAATGAAAGATTGGAAATGAGTTGTTTGAACTGCGTTGAAATTGAATTGTGAAATAACGTACAATTTGTGATTATGTGAACTATTTCTAAAATTTGAAATGTGAATTGTTATATGTTTTGATATGAGTGAGCTCATCGATGATAGTTAACTCACTAAGTTTGCAAAACTCATCAAAATTACAATGTGGCTTTTCAAGTACTAGAGAGGAGACTTAGCTTACAAGACGTTTTAAAATAGGCCTTGTACTACATTTTAGACTCAAGAAATGGCTCAAAGGTCAGTTAGCTGAGACTGTAAAGTTTAGATAAAGTGTTTTTGTATATAACTCATATCATGTAGAACATGATGTAAAGTGTAGTAAACACTCAAATGTTTTAGATATTGTATATATGTATGGATCATGTAGTGAAAATCTGCATTGTAAGCTATATTTTTAAAATGAAATAAGGACTTTCATCTTTTGAATATTTATGTTTTAATTATGATGCCATATTAAGTGAATGTGACTGCTCTAACATGTTGTCTTTATAGTGCATGTTCCCAAATATCTGGGAGGTGTCTCGTGGAGGTGTTGCATTACAGTTCCACTATTACAAGGCCATGAAACTATGATAGGTATGTACAACTCTCGTGGGATAGAACTCATAAACCAAAAATATGGCCTTTATGAGTCAACAGTTTCAAGGATAAAGTGGGGGTAAAAATTTTCATAAACAAAACAATCAAAATTAGAATAATTAGAACTTTTGTTCTGAAGTTCATGGCGTTACTCAAACTAACTTTCAAAATAATCACTCTAACGGTCTATTAGGTGCTTACCCTCATTATATAAATTCTCCTTCTTCCCCCTAAGCCAAAGATAACAAAATTCATTAACAAATCTATAAAAAGCCTAGACACAATGCAAAGAACTACTGTCATTGATTTAATCACTCCTATCAGCCTTAGGAGGAAGCTAAAGCCTTAACGATTATGAGTCTCGTGGATAGTCAAGACAATACTTGGTTTCTTCATACAGGTGTAGCTCCTCATATAACAACAAATGGTGGTTAGCATAATTCTATTTCTCCTTATTATGGTCATGATAAAATACTTTTTGGGAACGAGAATTTATTGTATATTATGCATGTCGGGAATGGAACTATAAACTTTCAAAATAATAAATTACAACTTGGTTATTAGAAATTTTCCTTAAGGATGGACAATAAATAATTACAATTTTAACAGTTTTAATAAATTTGTGATTAAGTGAATCAAATTTGATCTAGATAAAGATAATAAAGTAGCCTAATAAAGGATATGACTTAAGCCCATTTTCTTCATCGATGAAGATAATGGGCCTTAATTAGTATAGGTCAAACCTGTATTGAGCGTATGATGGGGAAGTTCAATATGGAAGTTGTATATATAAAGTTAAGGTCTCCCACAACTACTTAAGCAAATCGTGAACGTTCAGATTCTCTAACCCTTCAAGAGTATCACGTGTTAAGAAAGTTGCAGAAAGACATTAATGATTAGCTTTTGTGAAGTGCATAGAGAAAATGAGTTTATTTTTACTTTGAAAAGCTCGTTGAAAGTAATGGACACGAAATCAGGTATTTTTCGTGTTTTCTCCACTGGTTATGAAATTAAGAAAAATATGTTATCTATAAGTAAAATGACCTATAAATATCCATATATATTTAAAATGACCTATAAATATCCATATATATTCAAATTTACAGCTAATCATTTTGTAATAAAGAATAGGGTCAACTGACAAGTGCTAACAACAGGTAATAGGAGTGGTGGCTTATATACCTTGATAGGCTTATATACCTTGGCACCAGATAAGAATGAAGATTTCTTCTCTTTACCAGATTTTAAATAACAGATGATAAAACATGACATTAACGACTTAGTTATCCACACATGAACATGGTAACTTTTTTAAAAACTAAAAGTTCTATTATTAGTTGTAATATAAATAAATCAACAACCAGATGTTATAGTTATCAAATGTCTAAAGCTTATCATCTACCCTTTTTTTTATTTAATAAAAGTTTGGCTGAGTTATATTATGATTTGTGGGGACTTGCTCCTATCCTGTTTAACGAAGGTTTTAGATATTATGTCATCTTTGTCAATGATTGCATGTTGGTTTAACCCATTAGAAAAGAAGTCAAAATTTTGTAATTTCCTCTTTGAGTTCCGTAAATACATTGATGGAAAATTTCAAAATCATTTGCTACAACACAACATTGTTCATCCTTTTTCATGACCTCACATCCCTGAACAAAACATGTTGGTTAAAAGAAAACATAGAAATTTGACTAAGCTTAGCCTCATAATGATGTTTCATGATAGTATCCTGAAGATGTTTTGGGAAGAAGCATTCAGTACAACATTTTAGTTAAACAATAGGTTGTCATCTTAGGTTTTTTCATTAGAGAAGTTCTTTTGAATTATTTTTGGGTAAACAACTAGATTATGGCTACATACAACTCTTTGGGTATCATTGTTTTCATTGTCTTCGTGATTATGTAAAGAATAAATTTGATCCGCTACCATACATCTTGTTGGGATATAGCCAAAGTTATATGCTACTATCCTCCAATTGGATGTTTTTATATCACGCCATGTTGTCTTTGATATTCTAGTTTTCCTTTTCAAAATCCTGCAAGTTTTTTTTTCTCCTCTTGCTTCTAATAAAGTGATAACATCTTTTACTGATTGGTTTTCATTCCTAAATGATAAACCACCCATTACTACAAGGTTCCTAATGGAAGACTCTAAGATCTTGCAAATTACTAATGCTAGTCCTCATGACATTCCAAGTATTGTACATACTACCTTTGAGCATATGGCTATTGATGTGTAGTAGACGCTACTGATGAAGCAAAACAGTCCTCATCCTTAACCCTAATTGAAGATATAGGTATAACTATTTTGCACTCTCCCCCCAACTCAGACATTTTAGAGTCCAATGATGCCTTAGATCAAAGTCCTCTTATCAAGCAGCTAGAACCCACTATTGAAGACACTAGATTTCCAGCAAAACCCATAGAGATTACAAACTCTATGGATGATTCATCTGATACTTAAGTCCATCATAACAATTCACCAATGATGGCCATAACTACTTCTAGTCATCCAATGATCACTGAATCATAAGCTGGAATTGTTAAACGAAACCCAAAGTACTCTTCCCAATAGTACACCTTTTTTTTGTGAAAATACCCATTGAACCAAAAATAGGTAAATCGGCTATGAAATATATCCTGGTTGGTTTACTATCATGAAGGAGGAAATATCTGCCCTCCAACATAATAATAAATGAGACTTAAGTCCCTCAATTGCTTGATATGAATATTGGGCACTATATGGGTATTCAAAACTAAGATACAATCAGATAGCTCTTTTGAGTTCCTAAAGGCACGATTAGTGGCATAGGGTTTTAATCAAATTCTAAGCTTGGACTTCATTGAAACATTTTCCCCAATTATTAAACAAGCTATAATTCGTCTTATCTTATGTGTTGCTCTTGCATATAATTAGGGCATCTGCCAACTTGACATAAAAAATGCTTTTCTATACGGATATCTCAATTATTCTCTATATGTGTTGCAACTACTTGATTTTGTAGATTTAGACAAACCCAACCATATGTGCAAGTCCAAACGTGGTTTCTATGCCCTCTAATAAGCTCCATGTGCTTAGTTTAGTTGTTTCAGCTCATTTGTTATATCTTTTGGGTTCTTTTGTAGTGTTCCTAACTCTTCTCTATTCATTTATAATCATCTTGAAGGGGTTTGTTTATACTTAACTGATAGCAATCCGTCTCTTCTTACTTATTTGATTGCAGACTTGGTCAAGAATTTGCAATAAAAGACCTTGGCTACTTTCATTAATTCTATAGGATTAAAGTGACTCAGGTCAATAATGATCTTTTTCTACATCAAACTAAATATGCTATTGACCTTCTTGAACATACTCAAATGAAGAATTGTCGATCTATCTCAACTATAATGGTAAGTAAATTTTGTCGTAGTGATGTTGATAATTCCTCCTGTCCTAACCCATGATTCTATCAAAGCATTATTGGGGGAGTTTAATAGTTGACATTTACAAGATTAAATATTTCCTATAGTGTCAATTATATAATGTCAGTTCATGCACCAACCCACTTTCATTTTCAACTAGTTAAGTGCATTCTTTGATATGTCTAAGGCACACTTACACATGGCACTTGCCTTTTATCTAACAATCTCGTGGTATTCTGGATGTTGATTGAACCGATTGTCCTTTCACTGAACATTTTACAACTAGCTAGTTTTTGCACCTTTCTTAGTGCGAATTGTTTTTCCTAGAGTTCAAAGAAGCAGCCAATTGATTCACGATCTAACGTTGAAGCTGAATGTCATACCATTGCATCAACTGTAGCTAAAATTACTTGGTTGTCTTATCTATTGCATAATCTTATACTTGTCCACATGCCACAACCTGTGATCTTTTATGATAATTTCTCTGCCTTCCATATGACCATAATCCAATTTTTCACGCTTACATAAGTCACTTAGAAGTCAATTGTCAGTTTCTATATGAAAAGGTTGTAGCTAGTCATCTCACAACTCAAAATGTCTCTTTTGTACATCAAATGGTTGACATTCTTACTAAGGCCCTTACTCGACAATCCTATGAGTCATTGCTTGCCAAACTACATCTTTGGCCATTGCCTATGACCAATTTGAGGGGGCATATCAAAACATCAAAATTTGGAGATCCAGAAGATTTTCAAAACAATTAAGCTATATTTATCACATTAGTTTTGACCAAAATCGTCTCACTGATTTAGTCCTCGATTTTTGTCTTCTATTATATTCTTCCAATTAAAGTATATCAATCTTTTATATAAATATATGCTAATATTGTATTCATTACCAAGAAAACAAAATAAGAAAAATTCTTCTCAAATGTCTCTTTTGTCTACACTTTTTTTTGTTTATTATCATCGTCATTATCATCATCATTATTATTATTATCATCTTCATCATCATTAATTTTCTTCTTTTTATTATTATTATTATAATTTTTCTTCTTCATCTTCTTTCTCTAGTCATTTAGAAACAGTCTCTTTACTAGTTAGAAGTAATATTGCATACTACGTAGATCTCACGTATCAATAAGATTCCTACTAATTATTGTTGTTATTCTTATTAAAAACTGTCAGTCTACTTTGAACCCAACATTAGTAGATACCCGACATCTACTAAGGTCAGGAATTATGAAGAGCTTTTTTGATTTAATCTTATTGTCACTTTGAAGTCCATTTTCGGTTTTCGCTGACTACAGTTCACATCTAGCATTTTCATTGAGATGTCTCACGTGCTTTCTTCTTTTTTTTTACTTTGTCTTTGTCTACTAAGGGTGTACTTAGTTAATGAGTATGGGAAAGAACAGTGATTCCATTCCTCCATTTTAGGTATTGGTCCATACCTCTCATAAGAGAGAGGAATGGAAATCATTACTTGATACATTTATAGCTTGAGAAATTAAATAATTAACCCATTCCTAAACTCATCAACTAAAATATAATTAATTAAAACTATATAGTAGCATTTATTGTACTGAATTATATATAGTATCATCACTGTATATAATTCGCAAGTTATTTTCTTTTGATGCTACTGAATTATATATAGTAGCATCACTATATATAAATCACGAATTAGAAAGAACTACCCTTTATTGTAGGCAGACCATAGAGTAACAAGCAATGCCTATTATTGATGTAGTCTATATGATAACAAGTAATGCCTTTTACAGTAGTCTATACCACAGCAATCAATACCTGATGCTTTTACACGAATGACGCAAGAGCTCCTTTTTTTTTTTCTCTTTTATTTAAACAGAGTTCCACCACAATCAGTATTCAGTTTTAGATGTGGAGAATTCAAATCTAACATTTCGTGGTAAATATTAGACAAGCAAAGCCAAATAGCATCCAAGAAATTGTGTGTGTGTAAATTATATCAACACTTAGCATGGGCCCAATCATTTTGCTTCCTGGGCTATTATCATAAATAAGGCCCAAGCCTCCAACTATGATACTACTTATGGGTTGGATTTGGCAGTTGAGTACAAACTCCCCAAGGCTTCGGCTGAGCACTTGTCTACCGTAAAGCCGTCAAGTCTAGTTTCTAAAAGTAGTAAGTCATCCGAAATGGGATCCTCTGTTCAGTTTTATGATATCTTATTTTGTCTCATAAATCTCATTCATTTATTTATACGAATTCTGTATTTATTTATGCGAGACCTATGCAAAATTAATATAAATAAATAGCTGAGATTTAAGGAATAGAATAAGACACCATAAAATTGGACAAGGATTCAAACTCAAGTCATCCGCATAATTTTCTTGTCAAACCTGACAGGGTCGAACTGTAGATGATAAGCATGATCTCGGCGCCAAAGAGATCAACGCCAGACCTGCACATGTACGGCGACTGAATCCAAATAATAAGGTGAACAGAAACAAAGAAGATGGCATGAATTGCTTCATTAGGTGGCAACTGAATCATAAGCTTTTTGAAAAAGATGTTTTTACGCATCATGAACTTTTGGTTCGTCCGTTAAATATAATAATACGATAAGGAATCTAAATTCTAAAGACGACGGTATAATCTTTATAGCATAAAAGAATATACCTTTTAACAAATAGACAAAAGACAATTCTAGCACATTGAAAGACGGTTTATTGTGATAATTGTAAGGGTAAAAAAGTCATTCGATACATCCCAACTATTTGGGTTACGTGGATATTTAGTTTTTTTTTTTAATGGTAGAATAGAACAAGTCGTTGTATTTGAAGAGCTCCTAAGTTCTAATTACACCATTGTAACTAAATACCAATTACCCAACTTTAGATCATTATATATTGAATTCTGACCTTTTAAATAAATAAATTTCTTCACCATAGATTTATTCTATTTTAACCTATAAATATAATCATTTTTATTTGATAATAAGAGAATTCACATGAATATAATTTATTGAATATGCACAATAATTTTTTAAATGCATATATTAACTAATAAATTATATTATTAATATAAAATATTTAGTCGATCCTTGGTTCATAGGTTTGAGAGTAAATTAATGGATATAGAATAAATACGGGTAGTTGGTTTTATATTATAATCATATGAGATATTTGACTTTTAAGAATGGTCGATAACCTCAATATATTAGATGCTGTGGAGCCACCGGCGTAACAGCTTTTGTGGCGCCGGTGACAAGGAGTGTCACACGTGCTTATGACACTTCTTTTTTATTTTTAAATTGAATATAATTAACATATAATTAATTAATTTAATATAATTAACCAAAATATAATTAATTAAAATATAATTAACGATTTTAATATAATTAATTAAAATATTTTTCTCTTTTTTAGCAATTAACTATGATTAATTAAAATATATAAAATTTTGATGTAAAATAAATTTTTATTTTTTAATATTTTTAACAAATTAACCACTATTATTGTTAATGGTAATCATTCCTTCTTCTTAATCAACTATTATAATTATAATGATTCTATTTATTCTTATTCTTCAATTTATTCATTCTCATTCTTATTACTATTCTCCCATGTAAATTAACCGCGCCCTTAATAAATTAACGATTAACTATTAAAAAATTAAAGGACTTAAAAAAGACAACATCTCTTAAATTTAGATTCGTCATAGGAATTGGAGGTGAAATCTACCATATTTTTATTAAAAAGATTCACAATCATTGTCATTTTAAAATTTATTTAAAATTATATAAAAATACATATTTTAATTATATCTTATAAATTAATAATGTATAAGTTGAATGGTAGATTTAATTCAAATAAATGTTTAAAAATTGATTACCGCTTAGAATTCAAATTCAAAAGACTTAATAACATTTTGAAAAGGAGACTTTAACTTTATTTCAACCGTTTAAATATTATGTTAAAATTATCACTTCAATATAAAAAGGAATTATTTGTTTTAAAAAATTTTCCAACCACATAATAGACTTAGTCGTAATTACCTCACCGACGCAATTTGCTTGCAAACTTTCCAACTATTTAATGAACCTTTTTTATTAATTTTTTTGAAATTAACTATATAATGGACTTGACTTAGAAGCTGTGTCTCAAGTACAATTTAATCAACAACGAAATAAGACATTTTAATCCAGAAGTAAACATAAAGAATTATTTGGGCGCACAAAACAAGGAAAATAGGTCCTACATTAGACAACTGTTGTCCTTAAAATCTTAGAATCTATCCCCACCCAATAGCCAAATCCCAACCATTGAAACTCTTGGTGATGGTCGTTGTGATCTCAAACCCAGCGGCATCAACATCATCCGTAACCTTAACGACAAGAAGAAGCGATTATCACCAGCTTCTTTCTTTCTTTCTTTCTTTCTTTATTTCTTCCGCTTCAACAACCTTGTTCTTTTCTAGTTAATTTTGTTTTGTATGTACAAGAAGAGAAAAGTTGCAACTCCCAACGCCTTCTCTTAACTCAATAACAGCACACACAACTACCCATCTCTCTCTGGTGAAGGAGAGATCTTTGTTGATGTGGCTGTTGGATTGTTGAGTTTGTTCGATGGGGACTGAGAGTAATAAGGATGATAAAAGAGCTGATGCAGCTTTGGAGGGGTTCTCTCCTGTGTCTTCTACCAGGATCTTTTGGAGATCTCGCAAAAGATCAGGTAGCACCCACTAGTTCTTTCATTTTGTTTTCTGTTTTGTTAAGCTGTTGCTTGGTTTGTGAGAAAATAAGGAAAACGAAGGGAAAGTAGACAATAAAATGCTGAATTCGCGTGGTAGATAAAAATCCATATCCTGGAATTCGATGTCGGTTAGTTATTTGCATGCCGTTTGAAACATTTCACTCAAAAAGTCCCCAGCTCATTCCTTTTAAGTTACATGATTTGTTGATGCGAGCATGGGAAGCAATTCTAGATTCAACTGATTAATCCAATCTGGAATGAGCAAAGGTTGCTTTGCTTTTACGCTAATCAAATTGGGTTCAGTTAGCTCGTCAACGACTACCCTCTCTGTCCCTCATTATTACTTTTATGCTTTTTCTTTTTCTTTTTCTTTTATTGGAATTTTATTTTGACGTTTATCTCAAGGCAAGGGTAGCCCTTTTCAGTTCCTTAAATTAATGTCCATTAATCTGTGATTGTTGGTTCAAATTTTTTTTTTTCTGTTTTATAGTCTTAATTTATGTCTCAAAGTCATCACGCACAGTGTGTGAAACATGTTTTGTTCTAGGAAAATACGTCCAAAAGTCACCTTATTTTCTTTGTCCTTTCTCTGTTTCTAAGTTATTCTATTGCCTTGGAAGCGAAAGAATCATTATTTAATACCTTCCATTTCAATTTGATTGTTAGTTTTAGTTTAAAGTTTTGGAAAGGGCAAGTTTTCCAAGACTGTTATGACCATAGTTACAGAAGACCAACCAATTGTTAGTAGGTGAAACTCACGCCTAATGTCAAGGGTACAGAAGACTAGTAACTCCTACGAATTTTCTTCTACTTGAAAAAAAAAAAAAAAAAAACTTCAAACTACGTTTTACTATATATGGGAACTAATTAGTGAAATTGAAATTGGAAATGAATTGAAAAGCCCTCAAAGGAGCGACCATTTGATGGCAATTACAAAACCTTCAAGCAAAAGTCCTAGACTAACAGAACAAAGAATATCCAATAAATATACAGAGATCCAAGGTATAGGTTTGTATAACCCCTACCTGACAAGAGACTGAAGGACCAAAGTACCAGGAGGAGTTGATTCAGATCTTTTAGACCAATTATTCTATTTCAATCATGTTTTTGCCTACATTAAAACAATGCCGTATTAGAAGCTGATTGGGGTAGAGTAATTAGAATAGCTGAATTTTCTCCGTTTGTAGTCCCTGCTACCAAAAGTCAGGAGACAGGTTCTGACCCTTCCATTTCATTATTAGTGCTTTTATGGCCCTTATAACCCTGTTGCTGCTCTAGGTCCTATGGATGAACGTACTGAAATTTTCTGAAGCAGTCCAAGAGTCCTCTTATTCTACACTGCATATGTGTTACGTACAGCTGAAAACCAGTCTGAAAATGCACAATCCTTAAAGCTCTGATTATTTGCCCACCCAAAAATCTTGCCCGTTCCTGAAAATTGATCATGAGTCATGACTACACTTTACGATGTAAGGAGAGCCAACAATTTAGATTAGAAATTGCCGATTTTGTGTGGTACATCGGACAGCATGCAATGCAGTTTCAATTTTACCTTTTTTCTCACATAATCCCAATCCTTTTCTTAACCCCAAGGATTTAAGTTTCTGTATTAGGGTTTTGATTCTTAGAAATTACTCCTTGTTCACAGTTTCTGTTCGTGCATATTAATACCTTATCCGTGTTACATAAAAGTGATTCTAAGGGAGTAATTGTTTCGTTCTTATCTCCTAAGTTCATATACAAAATTTTATCTCATGTTCAAAAATCAAATTGATGTGTATTCTGTTTGAAGTTTAAAATTCAAAACAACAAAATCTTCATTATGACGGGAAATCTAACTATGCCATGTAATTGCCTGATATAGTGAGAGTCTACTCTCTCCTTTTAAATTTCTGTAGTGCATCAAAAGTTAATGAATCAAAGTTTTAATGACTCATTCATTCTCTAAATATGGCACGGTGATTGTATATATTTGCGTTCCAGTCAAGATGTTCAAGGGTATATGGCGTGCGGTATATGCGTAGTATGTCATTTGAGTGTACACAGGGTAGGTCATGTCTCAAGTATTACTTTAGAAGTAGAAAGTTGACTTCTTTGCAACAGCCAGCGGGAGGAATTTGGGCATTAAGACAGAAGACACTCCAATTGAAACTCCTGGCAATCTGGAGGAACATGTGAATGATGAGAAAATGCACGAGGTAAATGCAGTTTCAGAACTTTCAGAGCGCCGAAAATCTCTCTTTGAACCATTAGATCCTGTAACAACTATAAATGGCCGGCGACCGTCAGCTGAGTCCCTTCTTCCCCCACCAGATTTTGATGCTGCAAGTTATCCCAAGGGCTGGCTGATTGGAAAGAAACGAAAACTTGTCAATGTAGATGTTGTGGAGAGCATGAGGAGAATTGCTGTACAGGAAATGAACAGAAAGGTTCATATTTAGCTTATCTATGGCGTTAGAGCCATGTGCACGGTTTCTCATCATTACATTATTTTCTGCAGGACCGTGAGATTGATGGCCTTAACGAACAGCTTGAAGAAGATGCGCGGTGCTTGGAACATTTGCAGCTCCAGCTTCTGCAAGAGAAAAGCAAGCGTGCTAATGTGGAACGAGAGAACGCTGTGTTACAGGATCAGATATCTATGCTAATGAACATGCTCAATGAAAATGAAAATGAACACATGGGAGATGAAGACTTAGGGGACGAAAACCCCGACGAGCCTTGACTGGCCCTCGTTATGTTTGTCATTCTTTTGCAAGAGAGTACAAAATAGAAAAGGATTGTAAAGCAGTCGTGGCACTTGTGTTCTTATTAGTAGCTTTAGTACCTTGAGTATATGGTTGGTTGTTTGTGCTCAGGTATTGTATAAAAGGTATACACATTGAAGCTATTTCTTTATTTGCAATCTGTTAGACGGCTATATAGGTTCTTGTAATTTGTTTGCAAGTTATCCTTCTTGGGTGGCGAGCATTTAGAGAATAAGTATGAATGGAACTAGCTCTCGTTTTTTTTAAAAAAAAATTTAATGAATATATCTGCATTAGCATGGTTTCTACTAGCTCCTGTTCTTCCTATCCCCGTTCATATCTTGCTAATGCTAATTCATCAATGAGTTTAGGTGGTTGCTGAGCTCGATGCTATACCACGAGTTTGATCATTTACCAGATAAAACTGAATATGCCAGTTAACGAGCAGCAGTACGTTAGAATAATGGTAAAGTGGTAAGACCCTCCAATTTTGCGATAAATTGTGGGTGAAAAGAATATAAACGAATGGTTGATAACCCATCAGAAATTATTATCTATAAATAAATAAAATTGGTTTAACATGAGATAAACTTCGACTGACGAAAATTTCAACATAATACCATAAAAACCTAGTTCTTGATTTTATTTTTTTTCCCTATGGATAATTTCCTTACTAATTTGGTATTGCATTGAAACAAAGTTTACACACCAAATACTATTTTATGCACATCAAGAAAATTACAGAAAGCTTCAACTAATAGCACTACACATGCCACTCCTATTGAAAACACTAATTGCTATCCTCCTACTATACAAGTTGTGAAAGCGGAAGACCCAAAATATGCATCTTGTCAAACTCAATATACTATCTGGCTTCACTACTGGAGGCTTCACCTATAGTATGCAAAAATTGTGGAAGCGATGCAATCCTTGGAAGATAGAAAAGCAGCTCTCCAACAGAGTCCTTCCTTGACATATTCGGTGCTTCCTTGAAATAAGAAACGTTTTCCTCGTAGGGGTGAGAACTCTCTGAAGTTTTTCTCAAGTACATTGGTCCACTTGCATCTATACTTCCCTCATGGTTGACATCAAGTACCCAGTTGCTCTTACCCTGCAAGCTTATTGCCGATCCAGAATCTTTCTGCAGTAGGCAGCAAAGAGAATTGACCCTTGACATGAGGGACTGCTCGTCTGTGACTGCAGATGTAAACTGAGTATCACCAAGCAAGTACTGGGTAATTCCCTCAAGAATGTCACCGCTAACTTGGCCGTTGACAGGAGGAACAGAACTATCGGATGTCATCTGCTCTGAAATGCAGTGTCCTATGTGGTTCACCAGGTCACTTATTGAAATGGACTGCCGAAGTCCAGGCACTTTAATTTGATCCAACTGACTCAACAATCCCTTCTCCTCTGTTCTGCTGCTCCTGATATCTTCAGTTGTGTCCGTGTCCATTGCTACAGTTATTCGACAAGATAGGTTTCGTAGAGCCGTAAGTATTGTGTAAACTTCAAATACTAGCTAATAGTAAGCAATAATTAGATGAAACCCTACGCAAGAAATTATTCTGAAACAATATGATAAAGCAAATCAGGAGTTCTGCAACGAAATTACAAGGCATCAAGTGACTTTTACCTGAGTCAGATGAATGAGTTTCCTTGGAAAACTTTTCAAGAGGCGCACCCACAAAATCCCGGCATTCATTTTTCAAAGGAGATGAAAGGTCTGCAGATGGTGATACTACATTCTCCACCACAAGGACTTGAGGACCATCATCAGCCTTTATGTCAAGCCCTTTGTTCAATTCATTCAACCCCTCGAACGTAGAAACTTTAGGTTCAAAATAAGGCGTTTCTAACAAAAGTTCTGGCTGTTTACTGAGAAAGTTGAGCCGGTGATCACATTGAATAAGTTTTTCAAAGTGCTTGCCCAAGAAGCCTTGATTACACTTAAGAAGATGTTGCCTGTGCCATTGCAAATATATCAGCAGTGCAAACACAAGCCATTGTTCACTAGATTCAGCAAGAGACTTGTTAAACGGGGTAACAACATCGGTCACAGAGTTTGAATTGAAAAGGAGTCATTTAAGCAACAATTATGTTGTGCACTTGAGATTCACTAAAGGGAACAGTATTTGCCTATTGCAGAAATTATGAACAAAATTTACTCAGGTAAAGTGCAACCAACAATAACAAGAGGGAAATTTTTTACCCTTAAGTGGGAGAAGGAGATGTACAAAGTTTTTAGGTCTAAATAGGAATGACAAAATATTGTGAGAGAAGTAACATCAACTTGGGAATGCACATTGAGAAGATGAAATAAATCATCGTGCGCTATTAAGGCTTAAATTTTACACAGTTTGCCACATAATTACAGCACCACTTGATGGAAACTCAAACTTTGATTCAATCTAATTTAAATATCATTCATCTTTTTAATCTCAGAACTATGTTTGCTCTTCACCCTTACAAGGCACCAAATCCTGATGCTGAAATGCCTTCTTTTTTCATAAAACATGGGAACAAACAGGACCATTTGAGACTGAAGCAATCATGGAGTTCTTTCCCGGCGGAACAATGTTGAAGGAGTTGAATAAGAAATTCATTAGTCTATTCCCCAAGGTACATTTCAATAACTCTATACTTGACCTTAGACCTATATCTTGTTATAACACAATCTATAAGGTCATAGCATCATTCCTTCCTCAACTTCACCTTCTGCACAGGATGCTGCTTATTCTTTCCCCTATTAATCGTCCCTTCTTGTTATACAAGCTCCATTGTCAATGCAAATTCCCTTCTAAAGTCTCTTTATGATATTCTTCATATCACAATCGACTAACAAGCACCCATGTGAAAATGAAAAAATTGATTTTCTTTTGTTTAGTTTAACTGAAAACGAAAAACTGATATCTGAAGCCCTCAACGTTCACTAAATTAAAATAGATGAGTTGCCCTTTATAGCAAAATAGAAGATGAACAACCATCCCTACATAGTTTCCCCAAAAAAACAAGAATTACCTATGTATGCTCGCTTGTCCACCAGTAAAATCCGATGTTGCCTGCCACAACGTATGTTTCCTAGGTTGCGGATTTGTCTCCCTGAAAAAGAGGGGCTGTCTAGCCAGCTGTGACAGACGCCAAATTTCCGGTCATTAGCATCGCTTTGGACATAAAACATACATTAATGTGCTCGTGTGTGTATGATATTGGCAGAAACCTGTTTGACATACCACTACATCCAATGTTTCAGGTCCATCATCAGGGAAGTTCGCCTTGATTGCGACGATATCCGACCACTGGATTTCAATCTTATTCTTGAGACCACCGTCAAGCACCTCCCATACTAGCTTATGCTTTGCAAAGTAACATTTGCCCACCAAATCCCCCTCGTATCTTGACTTGTACTAAAAATTAATCGGACAAAAGTAAAGCAAAAATTCTATTCCAAGTAAACAATCCCCAAAAACAAACTTACTACTCCGAATTCAGAAAAGTGAAAAGTAATTGCATAGTACCTCCCAAGTTCCTATTTTCAGAAGAGAAGCAGGAAAATTGGAGGCCTTGAGCTTATCGTTAGAGTTGCTGCTAGCTTTGTGATTTTTCTTACTTAAAGCTGACAACATATTGGTCTTTTGTTGAGAGAGCTTCATCTGAATCATATCTAGAAAAGATGGGCTCTTTTTGAGTCGCAAGCCAAGAGGACTTGGCTCTTCCAGAGGATTGTAGAGTCCACCCTGGCTTGTCTGCAAGTAATTAATTCAAAACATCAACTGACAAGAACAACCAGCAGCATCATAGCAAACCAGAAAAAAAAAACTATGCAAGAAGAGAAAGTGGAACCTGCAAAGAGTAGTCAAGTTTACAACTTTTGTTGAGAGGACCAAGTTGGTCCTCCAAAGAGTCATCAACTTCAAGCTTAACAGCTGCCCTTTTACCTGACGAAGAACTCATTATCTGAACCATTGAAACAAAACCCACCTAACTTCAACCCTAATGTTTCGAGTGCTGAACTCAGATCTTCGAGAACCTGTAAAATCCCGATAAAGCTTCTCTCTTTTGCTCTCCAGAAAACAATGGATATGGCCTTTCCTTTTTTGCACGAAGTTAAGTGTGATTGCATATTGATGATAGTGGTGGCCAGTAGCCACATGAAAGTCACGTGACTGGGAAGAATAGCCACGTGTAGGGAGACGGAGTGCGTTGTTGGGTGACGTGGGATTGGCAAAACTCCAGCTTGTGATGGGACAATTTGTCGTTTTGTGCCTAGGGCATGATGGCGTAAGCGAGGCCGGCAAGTTGTTTTGGACTAACATTCTGTCACGTGAAGACACGTGCGCAGATTTTTTTCTGCGTGTTTTGGATAAGGGGCGGGACCCCGTTCACGAACATCTTTCCGGCTTGAGTTGTCTTTTGTCGTGTAGCTTGTCCGAAACACGTGTATGGATTCGATGATTAAGGGGGACACGTGGCCACTAGAGAAATGGCTGATTGAAAAAGATGCGGTTTTGTGGATAGACTTGCCAGCGTGGATAAGCCACCATTCTTGACGGGACTAGATGAATGGATACCCTATCTCTGTTTATTCTATCATAACAACAATTAGTTGGTATATTATTAACTTTTATTTCAAGCTAAGATTTAAAATAGCAGAAAATTGATCCTAAACAGTTGGACTCAAAGGAGGCTGACCATTACAAGGAAAGCCCAAGTCTTGCAGCTATGGTTATGGTTTGATTTGCTCATTACTTACAGATAACAAACCCACAAAGTTTTGGATATGATTGGCAGGAACGACTCCCCAAAAACCTTTAATTGTTTAGGAACTCATTATTAGAATTCATACTAGTTTATAGAATTTAATCAATTACACTAAAAAAAATAGACTGAATTTCTCCATTAGAATTTATACTAGCTTACGATCATATATGAATTTTTTCTTCATTTATATTTTTTACCATAAAAATAAGGATGAAGAAACAAAAAAATTTTAATACATGCCGTGGGATTTAAAATAAAAGGGAAGATGATAACTGTTAACAATATAGTAATAAATTCTAACAAGTGTCAATTTTCCACTAAGAAGATGTGAAAACTTACTCTAATTATTTTTGGTCTATAAAATAGGACAAAATTTTGCCACTTAACAATATATGTGTATATAATTTATATAAAAAATATAATTATAGAGGTAAAATTTTCTATATGACATAATTCTAATGTTTTGAAAATTGGATTGAACCGACCCATTCAATCGAAACAATTAAAAACCAGTTGGTATCATCATTTAGCTTAGAATAATACCCTTTATACGTATAAACTATCAACTTTATAAATTGGTCCATGTTCAATCGTAAACAAATCTTTATATATATATATATATATATATTATCTTACTACTCGTTTCCCATTTCCATTTGTTGTGTGAAAATGTTATAGCTATTTCATTGTATAATACTGTAACCGTTTCCTTCATGACGAGGAAACGGTTATCTCTCTAAAGTTCTCTATTCTTCTCTCTTCTGTCTATACTCTTCTCTTTCTCCTTATCTCTTTTCTTCTTCTCTCCTCTGTGTTTCATTTTTATTCGTAACACCATTACCATGATAGTAATTCATGGATGCAATTGATGTTGGAAAAATACGCAAGATCAAATCTAAGCGCAGCGGAATAATTTAAAAAAATTTTCAAAGAAACAACTTTAACAGAATTAAATTGAAACATAAAACAAGAAATTTAACAAAAAAAAATCACACCTGTTTCGATTTTCCGTTGTGATTTTTCCTTTCGGTTGAATCCGTCAATTTCACGAGCCGTTCAATCGTCCGGCCTCTAACGGTATCCACAGATCTCTTTGGAGAAAGACTCAAATCAAATTTGAGAGGAAAAATACTTAGAAGTGCTAGCTTCGATTTTTCTAACTTTTCCTTTTTTTATATGAAAAATATTATTTTTCATATCCTTGGATTTTATCAAAATTATAACTAAAGTCAAACTTTTGTCATA
>JAOSBN010000001.1:15455487-15479129 GCA_027563595.1 Erythroxylum suave | reverse complement strand
AAATAATATATATTTCAAATAAAATTTGATTTAATAATTAAAAATATATAAAACAAATATTAGTTTATAAATATTAAATATTAAATTATTTATTTTTAAAAATTAAATATTTTTATTAATACTTTATTAATAAATATTGTATAAAATATTTAAATAAATTTGAATAGAATTTTCAAATTTTTGTTTTTTTTATTTTTTAATTAAAAATTAAAAAATTTGCAATTTGGTCCCTGGATTTTTCAAAATTTTCGGTACCGGCCGGTATTTGACCGGTATTTATAGTACCGGCCGGTACCAGCCGGTACCGACCGGTATTTAAATCCGGTAACAAAAATGATATTTCGGTACCGTTTTTCGACTGGTACGGTACAAAAATCAATACATTGCGTAAAGGCTTGATCAAGAGCGCATATGGTATGTACAAACTGCAACTAAAAATCCTGAATAGGAGCTTCCTGATAATATCTTGGAAAATCATTCTAGATTCTGGAAATGTACAGGGGAAATGGCGAAGGAATGAGCCTCGGGGAGCTTAGTTTATAAAAAGTAACGGAAATGAGAATGTGAATGAATTCGAGGAAGAATGAGAATAAATATAACCATTATAATTATGATAGTTGGTTAAGATGAAGGAATGATTACCATTACTATTGATAGTTGTTAGTTTGTAAAAAATATTGTCATTAATTAATTATAAAATAAATTATATTTTAATTAATGAATGAATTATATTTTAATTAATTATATTGCAATTAATTAAATAATAATAATATTTTAATTAATAAATAGTTATATTTTAATTAATAATAATATTTTAATTAAATATAATGTAATGTAATTTAATAATAATAATAAAATTTTAATTAATTAATTAATTACAATATTTTTATTAATTATAATGTAATTAATTATTTAATTGATTTCACCATAAATTTGATTATTGAAATTAAAGCTTTACTTATGAAGTTATCAGGCTCATAATTATACTTTTTATCTATCCTCTATATATAAAAAATTACAAACATATCAATCACTCTCATTCTTCTCTTCCATTCCTCTAGATTACGAGAGGAATAGAGAATTGTCCAAAATCAAAGAATAAAACTCATAAGTCTTCAATAATATGTTCATACCAAACATCAACTTTCATTTTATACCTATACCATTTTTTCCATACCCCCAAATAAGCACCCTCTCAATATTTTCCCCCACTGATACCGTAGACCATAGTGTTTTCTGTATAATGGAAATAGGTTGCAACATTGAATGTTACTAGTATCCTCCATAAATGAAGCAACTAACTCGGGTGAGGCCAAAATTTTACCAAAACGACCATGCCAAATGCAATCCAAGTAGCATCGTAACAGAATTCTCGTCTACTTGTAAAAGGTAATGATGAATCGAATTACTACAGTTACTTCCTGTTGTTTTGCATTGAAGAGACCATACAAGAGAAAGCAACGTATGCATATATTGACAATAGTCCAAAAGAGAGAGCATTCTTCATCTAACACCTACTCTGATGAAATTAAACCAAATGGGTGGCAGTTTGACAAAAGTAGGAGTGAGTAGGAGCAAAACGGGGTTAAAAAAAGTTCTGTAGTTTTTCAACTACTATTATAATTCGGAAAGCCACAGAAGTGAAGACAAAGAGAAAACTGACTCGTAGAAAGCCGCTTGTAGACGGCCGCAAAACAACACCTTCCTTAGCCGGCTCTCTACTCTTTAATTGTGATCTCATTTGTTTTAAAAACTTGTCATTGGACAACCCTTTCATTCTCATTCTCTCTCTCTCTCTCTTGAAACCTTTTCTTCATACACTTTTTACGTGCCTGTTAGTGTTAGTGTGTACTTGATCACTTCTGAAGTTAAATGGCAAAGACCTCGCAGCACAACCAGAAGAGAGATGCTGACACGAAAAGAGACGCATCAACCAAAGCCAAAAGGACCCGAAAAACAGTTCCTCGAGACTCTCCTCCCCAACGCAGCTCCGTCTATCGTGGGGTTACAAGGTTCGGATTGATTCACTGGTCGTGGGAACTTTTATTCCGATATCGATTCTTTATTGCCAGACCGACGCTTAGTTTGTAATTGTTTCAGGCATCGATGGACAGGTCGCTATGAGGCTCATTTGTGGGATAAGAATTGCTGGAATGAGTCGCAGAATAAAAAAGGCAGACAAGGTTCTTCATCCCTATCTCCTTTTGTTTGTTTCCTTAAAAGAATATTTTCATTTCTTTCATTAAACATCATATTCCTCGTTACTCATATCCTGACTCAATCATGATCTCTTTCCTGATATCTGAATGGTGATGATGGAATTCACTACTCTTGACTGGATCACAGTATATCTTGGTACGTGCAGAATCTAAAATCGTGTGCCTATGTGTGCGCTAATTCCTTTCACTTTCATAAAGTTGTTTAATGGAAAAACCTGAAAAGACCAACCCGTGTGCTTGGTTTTACTTTCTTCCTTCTCAAACGCGATTTGGGTGCATTTCTGTATCTAATCTCTACTTGGCAGTTATAATATGTGGTATATTCTCTTTGGCAGGGGCCTATGATGACGAAGAAGCTGCTGCACATGCCTATGACTTGGCAGCATTGAAGTACTGGGGAGAAGACACTATTCTTAACTTCCCGGTAGACTTTTTCAACTCCGGAATTTAATGTCCTTTCATCTACTTCACTTTTGTTGTGGGCATTTTTCAAGCCTAAGATGACGTAGCACAGTGAGTAAACTGTTCGTGAATAAAATCGCTGTTATTTTTCAGTTGTCAACTTATCAGAATGAGCTCAAAGAGATGGAGGGTCAGACTAAGGAAGAATATATTGGATCCTTAAGGAGGTGGCATATTACATACATATATTTAAAGGAAGCTATTTTAATTAAGGAGATAAATTTAAGATGTTTATAATATATTATTTGAATTTTCAGAAGGAGTAGTGGGTTTTCTCGTGGAGTTTCCAAGTACAGAGGTGTGGCAAGGTAACCATACAACTCTATGGGTTGGTTCATTTTATACTATTCCTAATTAGCATATATTACAAACTTTCGGTGTATCTAAAAGTACTAAGTTTAGCTACAAAAATTAATGCAATATCTGATTCGTAATTAAGATTTCGATACAGCATTCTAATTACAAGCAAAACGTCTTAATCAGAGTTCCCATTTCCAAAATTGTTTCATAACATAGAGATGGGGACAAGTTATAGAGGGCTTGAATAGTTTGGTTAACTTACCACGTGAATAGTCTGCCTGTCACTCACAATCTGTGCCAATAATTGCGACCTTATTCTAGAAATAAATGCAAAGAAGCTAAAAAGTCTTGAAGCTTGACTGTCCTTTTGTACCTCAACCTCTGCGTTAATTTAGTAGCTAAGAAAAGTTTAACATAAGCTCTCGTTTGCATTCATGGTTACATCAAAACCTAATTAACGTGTTCACTAACCTTTCTATATTTGTATTGGAAATGCATTTGTTTTAATAAGGTTGGAAATCAATGTGCAGACACCATCACAATGGTAGATGGGAGGCTCGAATTGGGAGAGTTTTTGGGAACAAGTACCTCTACCTTGGAACTTATGGTAATTTATCATTTATCATTGCTCTCCAATAAATATGCTATCGATCGTCTATAAATCCAACCAGATCAGGTGGAGTATCCATCAATCATTTAAAATTAACCTCAATAATATAAAATTCCCTCAAACCTCAGTCAAGATAGTAAGGTATAATCAATCATTTAAAATTAACCTCAATAATATAAAGTTCCCTCAAACCTCAGTCAAGATAGTAAGGTAGAACCGAAAGTGAAAAATCAAGTTGGTTGGGATATAGATCACCGAACCACAACTGCTTCTGCTGTCATTTAAGGTCGTACTTTGACTACGATTAATAGCTCACCCAGATCCCCATGCACACGTTGAAGTTTGAACTATAAACTATACATTACATTTTACACCCTTATTTTTTCTTTTCTTTTATATATATGTATGAGCGTGTGTCAAAACTCCAAACTTTGGCGTTCCATATCATTAAGTTTTAATTCTTATTTTTACTACAAGATAATTATTTTGTAATTCAAAATAATTAAAACAAATAACATTGGGTAAACTTAGGAGGGATGTAACAATCTTTGAATAGTCCTCTATCAAAAAGATGAACTGAGAATGTACCCGTATCCAACTGTAAGTACTACACTCGACATGACTCTTCGTACAAAGAAAAAGACATGTTTCATCTTCATGTTACAGTTTGTGGTTCAAAATCAACAGTACGCCTGAAACTTTAAGGTTGTGTGGTTCGCAGCCACCCAAGAAGAAGCAGCGACGGCTTATGACATGGCGGCCGTTGAATACAGAGGACTCAACGCTGTCACAAACTTTGACCTCAGTCGTTACATCAAATGGCTACGCCCCAATAACTCCATCATCAACCCTTTAAACAACATATCTCATCAAGCAACCTCCATGAATGGCGACGCAGACGTAGCTCTTCAACCGCTTCAAACTGACGACCCTACTAATGATCACGAGCTCCGGTTTAGTTTCATGCCCCACGACGACCAAACCTCGCTGGTGACCGAAACTACATTGCCCCCGCAACGCCCTACTGGCAGCTGTGGAACGACGACGTCGGCATCATCAGCACTAGGGCTTTTGTTGCAATCATCAAAGTTCAAGGAAATGTTAGAGAGAACATCGGCCCCTGACTGCCCTTTGACGCCGTCCGAATCCCATTTGTTACCTCGCCGGAGCTTTCCTGAGGACATTACTACTTACTTTGAGTGTCCGGGAAGCTATGGTGAGTGTGATGACAGTCTCTTTGGAGACCTTAATTCGTTTACTTCATCAATCTTTCATTCCGAGCTTGATGGTTAGAGAAAAGATTAATAGTTAAAGGTGCATGATAAGTCTATCCATACATAGATCCTTACCATATATACACACACACACACAAGGCCTTGTGAATATGAACAGGTAAGGATATGGTTATTAATAATTACATGACGATGGATGCTGGTGCTGGACGATGACGAAGAAGAACAAGTGATGAGACAGACATCAATTCATATTATTATTTTTCGTTCTTTTTCAATTATAATTTCTCGTCTCCTTTTCTCTGATTGTTTGGAAAGGCGAGGTTAATTGATTCAATAATATTAGCTGTGCAGAGCAGACATTCATCTTCCAGTTGTTTTTGGGAATAAGATCATTTCGTATTATGATTTATGAATGTATTGGATGTCATACTTTAAATAGAAATTATACATGAAAATTCAGTCTCAAGGTCTTCACAGTCGACGCTGTTATCCAACCAGCAATGAATTAATCCCCACCTCCACTAAAGAGGTCTACGTAGATACCAACCACATGATGAGAGACTTTTTTTTCTTTGTTAATGTCAAGTTGCTTTAGGTGGCGATCAAGGACGTTGGAAGTTGGCAGTTACGGGTACCTCCAACCCACCGCCATGGAGGAAAAATACATACACTCAAACCCTCGGCAAATTCTCCATTTTGGGGGAAAGCTACACTGATGTAGCATCTCCTAATCACAATTCCCTTTTTTTAAAAAAATTTTCTTTCTTCTTTTTTTCTTTTTTCCATTAATTCATTTTTTTTTAATTTTTTCATTCTTTATTTTGCTATGTAAACAACATTTCAGTATTTTTATTATATGTTTGTTTAAGTAATTATAACTTTATAATAATTTTAAGGTTTAGTCTCATGTTTATAAAATTTTCATTATATATTTATAACTTTATAGTTATTTACTTATGAAATTTGGTATTATCAAATAAAAATTATAGTTTAATTAAAATTTTATTATTTATTAATATAAAAATATAACAATAATAATATCATGAATAAAAATATACACAAAAATTTGGATTAATTTTATAAAGTAATTTTAATAATCATTAATGAAAGTAAAAAAGAATATGCTAAAAATATTTTTTAGAGTGAAAAATAGAGTTGTAAATTGCACTAAAAAAGACTGTAACATTTTTAAGCAATGAGTTGGAAATGACCATAGCGTCCTTTCTAATAGCTAGTTCCACAAAAATGTGACAAGAAGAAAGCAACAAGAAGCCTTCTCCCAGAACATGGGGTAATGCAATGTTCCAACTCAAGTTTGACAAGCAGCAAGAGACTGTTATCACTTGACTTGGTAACATACGGATGCTAACTTAATAAATTAAAAGACTGCTAGAAACCATAGCTATTGTTTGCGTCAACTATCTTCTAGCTACAACGTTGCTAACTACATTGATATGCAGAAGCAATCATCAAAAAATGACCTGTGCTCCTTCGCAAAGAAGAGGTGTCTCGTCAAAAATGACTAAAGGAAGGTGAAACTCAATGAAGATTGATTACAACTACTAAAGAGAGAACAGGATGTAGAGGTCTCAATTGCAAGATAAGGTTCCCCACGTGATAAACTTGGAGCCAAATCAGTGACATCAGCTGAGCGAATCAAGACGTTCACAAGAAACAAGTATAGGCAGGCTAGCATCGGACCGCAGAACTAATTTTATATATACTAATGCTATCTCACGTTCTCCTCCACTTGGAGAGTGAAGGAAACAAAGGAGACAAAAGCCAACGAGTTCTTACACTGTGCAACATAGCTTTGAATCCATTGAAGCCAAACATATGCAAAATGCTTGATAACCTGTCAAAGGATATCTGCAAAATGGAGTGGTTTGTCAATTGCTATGTACGATATCCAATATATTTCTTGTCAGCACATTCCTAAAACATATACCTGAAATCCATTACATACTTTGTCTTCCCCACCCTTCCAAGCTGCAAAATCATCTGCTTTCCCTTCTCCTAAGAAACGTAGATAAGTAATGGTTAAGTAACTTGAATTTTTCATCCGAATATAATCTCGAAGCCAAGAGAACCTACCTCCAATGTCAACTGAAAGTTCTTCACTGATCTTTGGATTCTAAGCCCAGCTCTTCCCCCGTCTCTGAAATCCAACTCATATTGCCTTGAGATCTAACGAAGCAGGATGTCAGTTAATTGAAGAGGAAATAGTCTCATACCTCAGTTTCCTGTCTCAAATAAAAATGCCCTCAAAATCTTACCCTATTATAATGTGGAGGTCGTGAACATAGCCTATGTACCCTGTCCACGTTTTGCACCCAATCCTTGGGCATACCATTAATATGCTGCATCTAGTACATACCAAAAGATGGAAATTATTTAACCCATTTCGCAGGTCACCAATTCTACAACCAAGATTTAATTCCCAAACACTTTCAGATATATGCCACTGCATTGTTAACGTTGTTAACTCTTCTGAAGTCCAGTTATTGCTACAAGTTTACCTGAGTCGTGTTCTTTAGCATCATAGATTGGTGCTTGGGTATGTACACCTTCATGCTTCTATAACTTCCAGTACAGGATGCTATTGTTGGCATGAACCTATAGACGAAAAGAAATGGTCAAAGCTAGCAGAAGCTTCTCGAGAAGGACAAGAGGCAGGGTTGGCCTGGCTTACGTAACAACAGCTAGAAGTGGATTACATGGCTTTGTTGAGGAGTTTAATCGGCCAACCTGTGATAAAGCACTATTCATCACTTCAGTGCGTGCTAACCAATACAAGGAATCACATATGCATTTTCTATTCATTTTCAATCCACAGGAAGAGAGAAAGCATACCTGATTCCATATCTCATATTTGGAACCCATGAGGTTAGCCGTTACACTGCCAAGAAAACTATCATCTGAACCAGACAAAATTCCCTTTACGTGCTGAGCTATGGTGAACTCTGACTTCCCATTTCGCCGCCTATGATAAGCCAAAGCAAGTTTTCGATCTTCTCGTCCTTGTCCTTCCTATGATTTTGATATGCAGAATTAAACGTTCAGGAGTAAAATTTCGTCTGATTATACCCTTAATTTAAATGCTTGCAAAACACAAAATATCATATTGAAATGAAGGATTCAGCCTCTTAAGTGACCCAAAATGATGCTCAAAAAAGCATATCAGGGATGATGAAAAATCGTACTGATTATACTGCACATTCCTCCTCTCTTTACACAACAATGTAGACAGAAAAAGCCAAAACAATTCGATGGACATTATCATGAACTATGTAAGCCTCTTGACACTTATCGAGAAGTCATTACAACCAATTGCCAGCGGCAAAAAACCACTGGAAAGGAAATCCATAAAACAACCAGCTAATTTGAACCAAAGATGGGGGTGCATAGCTGTATGCTTTTGAGTACTCGAGCCTACACAAAAATTTCGGAGAACACAAGCACCCTAGACATTTCCTCCAGCCAAAACTAAGCTAATGATTGCCTGCAAATACAGTACAGCAGAAATGGGATCTAAAATCTAATTAAGATGTGCTATAAAGTCATATACTAATAAACCATGATTGGAAAAAAAAAAAAAAGCTACATTTTGAAAAGCTCTTACATTGGTGTAAAGCGAATAGAGTGTACCCCCTTTCAGACCTTCCGCTGATCCTTCCTTCACAATAACACATGTACACCTTCCTATGTCCAATGGCAGCGGTCTGCAGAGTAAGGCCCTGAAATCGCACCAAAACCATATTTCTTCAATAAATTCACTCACATATATCCACAAAATATTGTCATTTCTGCCGAATGTTGACAGAGGCAATAATTCTAAGTCAAAAACACCTATTCACAACCCGTAAACAAAGCCTTGGAAGCTCTATCAGCACATGAAAGCTGTACAACAGTCTAACCGGAACTAATAAATTTAGTGGCTATTAACTGCCTATCAAAAAACAATATAGTTAAGAAAAACCAATAGTTGTAACTTATAAAAAACAGATGAGAAAGAGAGTGTTATAATGCACCTATTAGGCAAAGTAGACCAAGAAGAAGCAGGAGCCGCCTCCGAATCCGAATAGTCCCAAACATTCAGAGAAGCTGAATTTTCAGAACCAGCGCAGTCCCAAGTTTTGGACTTGAAAGTCTTTTCAGGTTCGTTCAATTGCATACAAAACTGTAGCGATGATGGCTTCAAAACTCTGCCGGTAGACAAAGATTTTTTCATGTCTGAAAACTTCCCCGGCGAAACAGAAAGAGACCCATTTCCTAGTAAAGGTCTTAAGTTTGTCGGCAGTGAGTTTTCCTTGTCACAACCGAAGATGTCACTATTCTCTTTGTCGTCATTGAAAGTCGCTTTAAGGTTTCCTTCACTACAGTTGTGACGGTGTTTGAGCTCTGTGAGGGGATTGGCATTGAAAATGTTGCACAAGGATTGGCTTGGTAGTGTTTGTTTCTTCAGACCAGCCATTTTGCAGATGGTGAATATCGAAGGGTTGTACGAACCTTTTCTAACTTGCAGCTTGAGGTTGGCTCGTTTAAGGAAAGATAGATAGTCACTGAACAAGAGTAAATTCTTGCATCGGAACTTGGAAACAATTTGAATTATTTGACAAGATGTGTGGATATAAGTAAGTTCCTGGAGACCAGCTGATCTGGGTATTGGGATATTGGCTTCTGAATTCCGATGGGACAGAACTTAGGCAGAAGATTTGAATTTGAAAGGCATAGAGAAATGTGCAAGTTTCTTTTGTTCGTTGGTAGGACGGGGATTTGTCGTACTCTGAACCTTAATTTGAACGCTATTCCCTCGCTTTTCTTATCATGGAATTGCAATCAAACGACGAGTTTTGAGCGACAATAGCGCTTCTTGTTACTACAAGTTGCCGATTAAAGTTGCCATTTTGTTACGAGAAATATTGGGTTTTTTAATTTAATAGTAAAGTCAAGATTTACCAAGAAAAAAGGTAACTGGATTTTCATATTTTGATGACATAAAATAAAACAGTCGTGTTTTTTTTTTTGAAAAGGCTTTGGATAGATCGCTAAAAAGTGAGTGGTGACTGATGATCTGTCTTTTTATCTCTCGCTCTACGTCTCTCAATAACTAGAACCAGTCACCAATGGCCTCAATCTCATCATTATCTTCATCGACCCTCTGTAAATATACTCTTTGCAACCTAAACCATGGCAATTTATACACTATCTAGCCTCTCTTTCATTGAACCCACCTCGAAAGTTGCATTCTTTAGCGCAAAAATCATTGCCAGAACTAGAAACGTACAAATGGCGGCTGCCTCTGGTGCTACTTCAACGGCAGCCAAGGTTACGCCGGCGGTGATTGTCGGAGGTGGACGGGTCGGAAGAGCCTTGCAGGAAATGGGTAATGGTCAGGATTTGCTGGTCAAGAGAGGTGAGTCTGTGCCGTCTGATTTTGAAGGTCCGATTTTGGTGTGTACAAGGAACGACGATCTTGAGGCTGTTTTGGAAGCTACTCCTAAGCCTAGATGGAACGGTACTATGCCCGATAACTTTGAATTTTTTTATATGTTGTAGCTTTTGCTTTAAATTTTAGGCTCTCTGTTGTTTTATTTACTTGAGAGTCTCAGTTTAAGTTGCTGAATTTGTGGGTTATAGACCTATCACTCTCTATGTACTTACGTTATTAGCAGAGACTTTGGATGAGCAAGTCAATTTAGTACTCAGTGGTTGCTTAGACAGCGTAAAGAAAATGTCTGGTGAATTTGGAGTAGCTGTTCTACCAATTGGAAGATTTGATCTGTTGTAGCCAAATTGCAAGAATGCCGGAAACAACCTAGGATTTAGTTTTGCCATTCTTGCATCATTCGTAGCCATAGTGTGACATTTCCTTTGGGCTATGATAGACGGTCTTCTAAATGATCAACTGGATGTTGACAATCTAGCAGATTTGGTTTTTTTCCAGAATGGGATGCTGGAGCCTTGGTTTCAAAGTAAAGGTCTTGGTGATGCGGACCAAGTTCTAGCATACTTTGCTGTTTCAAAGCTGGGTGAACCTCCTACCGATGGAAAGACAGATACCAATCCCGAAGGACTGACTGCAGCATATGGGAAATGGGCGTCAGCAATAGCTACAAGATTACAAGCTGGAGGCCTATCTTGCAAGGTAAAGAGGAAGTCTTTTATCTTACACGGCCAGAGATATCATCCTCATCGGCTTGAAATTCTTTAATTCATAGTTTTTAATGGCAGTTGACTTGGATTATAGATAGTTGAATGTTAAGGTTAGAGCTTCAAGTTTGGATAAACTGAGACTTGAGAACTGAAATTTTTAACTAATCCTTAGCCAAAAACTGACTTGTGCCAAAGTGGTATTGTTACGTTAAATTTTTTATATTTGATTGAACATGATAATGTGTACTTTCATGTGATATAATTAGGTTCTTGACAAGGAAGCCTTTCAGAAGCAAATGTTTGAAAAGCTGATCTGGATAGCAGCATTCATGCTTGTTGGAGCTCGTCATCCTGGGGCAACTGTTGGTGTTGTGGAGAAGGAATATCGTTCAGAGGTAAAGCAGTCACCCATATGCTGTTACATAAGCTACACCAATTTTAATTATATACAAAATTGTAACGCTCCTGTACTAATCATAATGGTGGGTCAAGTATGGTATATTTTGTTTTCATTTAATGATAAGTCATTTTCAGGATGATGAGATCAATGAAATGAAGTTTTCTTAACCAGGGAGGCCAGGAATGCTAGTTAGCATCACCTTGCTTATACTGTAAACCATTTTTAATATGTTCCAGAAGTAACCATGAAAAAAGGAATGAAGTGATCAATTCTATTTCTCTGGTTTCAGGTGTCCAGCCTCATTGCCGAACTTGCAGCTGCAGCATCTACAGAAAAAAGGCTTGTGTTTGATGATGGTATAGAGGAGAGGTTATGTGCATATGCACGATCTGTTGCCCACTTCCCCACTGCAGTTAAAGAAGTAAGGATCTTTTTCAAAATGTAATACAATGGTTATGTGCGATTGCCTCAGCAATACTAGTTTTTTTGTGATTGCCTCAGCAATACTAGTTTGTTTGTGGAAGCAATGCTGTTTACCTTTGAAGTTCTTGGCCCTAGCACTAACATGATTGGAATCAGACTCTATCACCATTCTGGATTTGGGTGGAGGGGAATGTTTAATCATAAAGTGTTTTTGATCTTCCGCTCTTGGGAAAGAATGAAAGTTCTAATTTTCTTTTCAACTAAAATATGCAGTTCAAATGGAGGAACGGTTGGTTCTATTCAATCTCTGAGAAGGCAATCACCGAAGGGAAACCAGATCCTTGTCCACTGCACACAGCATGGCTTAGAGAGTTAAAAGTTGTATAAGATTGCTCAAGGAATTGTAATGTTTTGCAGGTTCTTGAACTATTGTGATGGCTAATAACATTTGGGACAATTGGCCAAATGTAACCAAAGTTTTATCTGTTCCTTTGATCTCATTATCAGTTTCCTTCAAGAGTGCACTTTTCACGCATTAACTATAATGGTTTAGTGAAAGATCCATCCTTATAAAACATTGGTAGCTCCTGACTGGCAAAACGAACACAAAATGTGGAATGTTATAGAGAATTGAAATCTGGTCTGATCCTAAAGATGATTCAATTCTTTCTGACATTTTGTGTGAGGTTAGATGAAGTTTTCGCATAGGAATATCTTATGCAGCCCTGATTGCTGTAAATAATTGCAGCTTTTTGGTATATGAATGTGATGAATCAGCTACTATAAAAGAATCAACTTCAGATAAAATTCTTGCGATATTATGTTTTCTGAATGTGATGGGTGGTGAACTAATATAAAACATCAGCTTAAGACAAAATAAGTATTGTTCTTTTCAATGAGAAGCAAAACATAAGTCCCAACAAGGGATCATAGCAGAAGCCTTCATTCTGCTCCTGATCTTTTGTTTTAACTCACGAATGCTAGTACAATGCTTCAAAATTAGGCACAAGAGTATCAAGCAAGCAACAAATAGGCTTTAGGCTAATTCATCGGCTACCGGAATTGTAGGGATAATATCCGCTGGAACCTGCAGATCAAGATCAATGTGATGAGAAAACCTGAAAACATTTTGCCATCAGAATTATTTGAACGATCGTGCTTATTAAACCTATGCTATTATTTTGTCTAAATGTTTCTACAAGAGACCAACAACTGACAAAGTTTCTTGCTGGCTATTTGAAGTCATCAACAAAGGAACAAATCTTGGAAGTTTGAAGAAAGGTAAGGATAAATTTTCTTTCCTCCAACAGCATTTCAATTTAGAGAAGAACTTTCTTAAGAGTTACTCGAAAATGCTCATAAACTGGCCTGAACTAATTAACGCAGTATTGGAAAAGATGTGCATTCAGATGGCAGCTAAATGTAGAGCTCATACCTGAACTTTTTCCAATTCCTCCGAAGCGAGTTTCAACGGTGGAGTAACTTTACTGTATTTATCAAGAAGTGAACTTGCAGCCGCCTTATCTCCCTTTGCTTGCATGGTGAGTGCCTGTGTACTCAGGCTTTCAACTGCCCCTTAAAACTTTCAATTGAGAACAAATTTTGGTATCAACAGTAGTTTTAAAGAATATATAAAAGGTGGAATCTGGATCAAACATATACCTTGTCAAAATTAACAGAAAATGTCAGGTCAGGAAGCAAAACAAAGCAAAACAAAGACTTCTTTCTCATATAACCGGTTAACGGGCAGTTCCTAATGTTTTATAGGCCCTAGGTGAGGTAAAAAAGCCTTATTAAATCGACAATATATAAATATAAGGATATGAGCTCAAATTTAGTTATTTTGAATGGGTTGACAAATGGGTCAATCCTAAGCCTAAGCTAATCGTTTTGTTTAGAAGAATTGGGTCTCGAGCAGGCCTGAGCCAGGGTAGCTAGGCTCAGATCCAATTAAAAAAATACGATGTTTTATATTTTTAATTTAAAAAAGTTATTTTAAAAAATTGGAGGGGGTTGGCTCATTGTCATTTCTATATAAATATGTAAACTTTAAAAGCATATTTTTTAATATTAAAATTTAATATCCACAAATAAGTAACTTAATTTATAAATCCACATATTCAAATAATTTTTATTATATTTGATTAAAATTTTAAGTAAATTTAATATTATGTTAGTTTAAATAAATATAAATAAAATAAAAAGGATAAATTTTGTAGCATTTAAATAATAATATACAAATAAATAATACTTTTTTTATAATACAATAACTAAAATAACAAAGTAAATAACTAATTTATTTAATTACATATTTTTCAAAGTGCGTTATTCTTTTAGTGTAATTTATTCAAGGACCTAGAGATGTAAATTAAATAAAGTTCAATTTAATATATAATAAATTTAGAGATTTACTGCGCTAAAAAAGAGAGTTGAAAGTAGATGAATCACAAGTGTTGCAATAAATGATCATTCTTGGGAGACCTTTCATGGCCACTGCATGGACCATATTGCAAGGGTAAACTTTGTTTTATTTGCAAGTGAGGACTCACCAAGTGAAGAGTTTTTTTGGCCCATTATGCCAAGTGGGTGTCAATGAAGAAGAAGGCAGTTAGTACGATTCAGTTGTCTATAGCTCTAGAGATCAAGTACAACTACTTGAGTGAGACGGATTCGAAAGCTTTGATGGACAAGCTTCAAAGTGTGTATGCCTCCAAATTGTTGACTAACATCTTGTGCTTGGGATAACAGTTGTATCAGTTGAGGATGGGGGAGGGTACAACCTTGTAGGATCACATTAATTTGTTCAACCAACTAGTGGCCCAGTTGAAGAATGCGGATAAGAAGATCATCGATCAAGAACGAGCTCTTTTGTTGTTGGCTTCACTTCCTAAGTCTTAACGACCCATTATCATGATATTGCTTGTTGGTAAGGAGAAGATTAAGTTAGATGAAACTATGACGATATTGAGGGAGAATGAAAGGATGATGACCCAATAGGAACTTGTCCTAGAAAACCTTCAACAAGATGAAGCTATGCCTGGGAATGACTAGAATCAAACAAACACACGGAAGTATAATAAAAAAATGAAAAGATAAAAATAGAACACAAAGAGAAAAGGGGGTTAGAGTAATGTTGGTTAATGGAAAGAACCCTACGAGAACTTATCCCTTAGACTAGCCTTGAGACACCACAAAGGAAGACCACACCTTTGATAAGTTAAGTATTCTTAAAGAATACAAAGAAAGCAAAAATGCTCTAAATAATACTCAATATTATTTTTGAATCAATCTCCTCAGAGTACATTAAAGGTGCCTATTTATAGGAAAAACTTTCTAAATTCTTGTTTTAAGGCATAAACTAAATAAAAGGAAACAAATCAACCCCTAAAATAAAAGGAAACAAAATAAACTTAGAAAAGTTTTGACTAGATGACCTTATTTCAAGGAAAACAAAAAAGAAACTAATTAAAACATGATCTGAGCATATTGGACCTTATAAAGCATGTCCTTCTCCTTATTTTTAAGTGGCACATGATTATCATATGGTATTTTATGTGAGTTTTTCCAATTGGATTTAATGTGGGCCTTTGGACACTACATGTTAGGCTTTGAGGTGTAAGACAATGCTTCTTAGACCTTTATGAGATGTAATCTGACTCAACAAAATGGGCTCTATCTTTTGAAGGTCTTGGATCAAACAATTCAATACTTGCTTCATTGCTTTCGTCTTAGCTCTTGTCATTGGGCCTCCAACATCTTGTAATGGATCTTTAGGAATATTAGACTTGAATGTTTGGCCTTTGATATGGGAATTTTGTTTAGTCCCTTGCCTTGCACATTTAGACTTCAAATCTGATCCAATTTCAGCTTCTAAGCCTCCTTTTGTCAGCTCATGTTCATGCAAGTCATATCCCAAGCTTCCTTGAGGCAGATCACACCATGTATGCTTCTCTTCTTATCTTTCACATGCCCATGGTTGACTATCATTGATGGTGGTTCTTTGGGTGATGGTGATCGAGCACTAGTTGCGAGGGAGTCTAAGACAGGGAGGAATCAAGAGAGAAGGGGAGGTGGCTCAAGGAGTAGCTCAAAATTGTATGCAAAAGACATTAATAATGTGGAGTGTTACTATTGTAAAGAGAAAGGCCACATCCGAAGCCGCTTTCGAAGATGATGGAGGATGTCAATAGGCATTTTATATTGATTTTAGATAAATAATTTGCTAAACTTTTGTCAATTTAATGTTTAAATTACATTGATTAAAAGTTATTTGTTTTAATTCTAGGCACGTATTGGATTTGGAATGTTTAAGAGTATAAAGCAAGAAAAGCTCTCAAAAGAAGCAAGAATAAAATGTTAATGTGTTACCACCCAAAAATGTTAACGTTTTTACAAAAAGAGTAGCAGCCACGGTTTTTGCATGGAATGAGGTTAAAAACATAAAAATAGACTGGGACAAAAAGAAGGGATGAAAAAGACCTAATGGTGGACAAAAAACTCAACCAAAAAAATATTCAAGAGAGAGAAGAAGGAGAGAGCTACGTTGAGGGCTACCTAAAAGACAAGAGAGGAGTGTGACTAGCGTTAAAGTTGAAAATTGAGAAAAGAGTTGTGGTTGGGAAGAAGGCGTGAGAGAGAGCAACATAAAAGGAAAGGTGGGATGGTAGCAAGAGAATGTTTTTAGTGGGAGTTGCGTGAACAGTAGGGGTGGACCAAAAACTCCCCACTTAATTCATCACATCATCTACAGTGGCAAGGAGGGACGAGGGAAAATACAATAGTGGTAGAAGATGTTGGTAGTAGAGAAAAGAGAACAGTGGCATGCTAGAAGTGTAGCATTCCTTGGACAACAACAACTATAATGGGCGTTTTTGATTTGTTTTTATTCTTTATTTGTTTTAATTTTTGTGGATTTAATCAATGCAATTATATATCATGACCATGATTTGTGTTACATTGACGAATATCTTTAGGTAAGTTTTCTTTGTTTAAGGTTAAGATTGATATTGGATTAGGATAATTTTTGTGATATTGATTTTTGCTTGATTGAATGCATATTTAGTCCTAATTTAGCTTGATTGCCTAGATTAAGGCCCTAGATGAATGAATATCATAACCAATGGGATTTAATTTGTCAAAAAATCAATTGAGCAACATTCTTGAGACTAAAGTGCAGACCAACCCTAGGATCTTGTATGAGGATACCTAGGATTAACGATCTTAATTTTAGGCTTCTTGTATTGAATGCCTTTTATTCCGAATTATCTATGAACCAAGTGGATAACTCGAATAGAAGAGAAGGGAATTCCTATGAACATTGGGTTCGACTTACTTAAGTGAAGTAATTCCTAAATCAATCCACCGTTACAAGTTTTAGTGTCTAATCTAATTGAAATCCGATACCATAGCCAATTTCTATCAATTGATTAAATATAGTTGTTTTTCAATTCGTACTTTGCATCTTGCATATTTCCTTGATTCGCTTACTTTATTTTATTTTCAAATCAATCAATTCTTAATTGTCTGAGTTATTTTGCATCGTTTAATTTAATTGTCTGGCCTGTTGGAATCTCTTGGGTACAATATCCGGTTCTTACCGTTTTATATTACTTGTCAATGAGGTACAATTGCCTCTAGTTGGTCTAGATATAATTTAATTTATATTGCTTTGTTTAGACTGCAACAAGTTTTTGGCACCATTGCTGGGGCTTTTCCTTATTGTGTGTCATTAGATTAGATAGTATTAACTGTCTCAGATTTAATTCTTGCTTCGTTGTTTATTTGCGTATTTTATTTGTTTGCTTTATTGCTTTAATTTCGTGTATTTTATTTTCAATCTTTAGCTGTGTTATTATTTGTTTTTTATTTGTTTCATTTTGTTTATGCTTACTCATGGTCAAAGGCCCGAGAATTTGCTTCTTGATACTGAGATTGAAAAAATTGGTCGCAAGTTGCGCAAGGAAACTAGATTGGCTCGAAATCGTAATATAGAAGAAGGGATTAGAGAAGAGCAGTTTGTAGAGATGGAACAACATGGTGAGGGGCTGATGGCACGTCCTGAAGAGAGAAGGGAGATTACTATGAGGCACAACAATAGACCCATACCTCCCATTATAAGGCCGACAATCACAGTTGCGAGTTTTGAGATTCCTCACAGCATTACATCCATGGTGAGAGCATCTCAGTTTGGAGGATTACCTTTGGAGGATCCGAACACTCATTTGGAGACCTTTCTGGATATTTATGATCTGTTCAAACATAATAGAGTGTTGGATGATGTGGTGAGATTAAGGTTATTCCCATTTTCTTTAAGGGATAAGGCCAGAGCACGGTTGATCAGTTTGCAATAAGGATCGATTACTACGTAGGATGAGATGATGAGATTATTTCTGGCTAAATTTTTCCCTTCTGATAAGGTTACAAAGATGAAGAAGGAGATCACTTCCTTCACCCAATATAATAATGAAAGCCTATATGAAGTGTGGGAGCGATTTCGAGATATGTTAATGCAATTTCCTAGTCTCCACATGACATCAGGTCAACACTTTCTATACAAGAATGACCCCATCGACTAAGAGTACCATAGATGCTGCAGCAGGAGGTAGTTTAATGAGAAAGATGCCAGATTAGGCCTACAGGTTGATTGACATATGGCCACCAGCTGCAAGGGAGGATCATCCAAGGTTAACTGACCCCATCACACATCCAGTAAGACCTCATACCCCTTATCCTCAAAGGTTGAAAGGTACGCAATTAGATAAGTAGTTTGGTTATTTTCTTGAGATGTTTAAGAAGTTACATATAAACATTCCTTTTACTGAGGCCATAGCACAGATGCCTTCTTATGCTAAGTTTTTGAAAGAAATCTTGTCTAATAAGAGGAGGCTTGAGAAGCATGCCACGATGAAACTGAATGAGGAGTGTTCGATAATATTGTCAAAAAAGTTGTCACCAAAGCTTAAGGATCCAGGGAGTTTTAGTATTCCTTATGTTATTGGTGATTTGCATATAGATAGGGATTTAAAGGATTTGGGTGCGAGCATTAACTTAATGCCTCTTTCTGTTTTCAGGATGTTAGGATTGATGAAGCCCAAACCTACAACTATTTCGCTTCAGCTGGCAGATAGGTCCATTACTTATCTGAGGAGAATCATTGAGGATGTATTGGTCAAGGTTGAGAAGCTCATCTTCCTGGTATATTTCTTAGTCCTTGATATGAAGGAAGATAGAGACATCCCTATCATTATTGGGAGACCTTTCATGGCCACTACATGGACTATCATTGATGTGCAGTGTAGAAAGTAAAGTGGTTAGTTGTCCTCTTGCTAATCACTTTAAATTGAGTTCCAGTGAGTGCCCTTCTACAGATGAAGAGAAGGAAGAAATGTCCAAAATTCCATATGCTTCAGCTGTTGGAAGTTTGATGTATGCCATGGATTGTACACGGCTAGATATTGCTAACGCAATTGGGGTTGTGAGTCGTTTCCTTTCAAATTTTGGAAAGGAACATTGGGTTGCAGTTAAGTGGATTCTTAGGTATCTTTGAGGGTCATCCAAAATATGCTTATGTTTTGAAAGAGTAGAACCTGTATTAGCTAGTTACACAGATGCAGATATGGATGGAGATATTGACTCAAGAAAGTCTACATCAGGTTACTTGATTACTTTTGCAGGGGGAGTTGTGGCATGATAGTCAAAGTTACAGAAGTGTGTTGCACTTTCTACAACTGAACCGGAGTTTATTACAGCAACGGAAGCTTGTAAGGAGTTGCTATGGATGATGAAGTTCTTGAATGAACTTGGTATCAAGCAAGAATAGTATCAACTGTTTTGTGATAGTCAGAGCGCTATTCATCTCGGTAAGAATGTCCCTTTTCACTTACGATCAAAACACATTGATGTAAGATATCACTGGATCAGAGATTTGATGGAGACGAAACAATTACATTTAGAAAAGATCCATACTGATGAAAATGGATCAAACATGTTAACCAAGATTCTACCAAAAGGTAAATTCGAGCATTGTCGATCAATAGCAGGCTTGATAGAGCCCTCCATGTAATCGGGAGGGGGAGATTTGTTGGATATAGGTCCCTCTCACATGGAGGGACTTTATGTCCACAATTGCGGCATCGAAATCGGTGCTGTTTTTTATTGAATAAATGGAAGAAGACAGCTGCAAAGGCAGCTGTCTCACGTGGTGGAGTGCCTATATAAGGCACCCCCTGCTTCATCAAATAGTGACAAAATACAGAAGGAAAATCAGAGCAAATCAAATACTTTGAAGTTAGGAAATACTTTCCTAAAAGGTTGGTGAGTGACAAAATAGTGAGGTTAGTATTTTTAGGTTGGGAAACACCTTGTGAGCCACTATTTTGATTTTATCTCTGTATACCTACTATTTGTAATAGTGGAAGAATTATTCTGAGTTTTGTCCGTGGACATAGCCCAAAGTTAAGGGTGAACTACGTTAAATATTTTGTGTCTATTTTTGCTCATTTTATTTTTCCTTTTCAAAAATACACCCGCTGTGCCCAAAAAGTGGTATCAGAGCTTGGAACTTCCTTCTCTACCTTGTTGATATTTTCAATAGTTTGATCTTCAATAAACATAGCATCACGACTCCCGATAAGTCTTTTCTGCATCGGATCATAAAACCTATAGCCAAATTGATCTTGACCATAGCCAATGAATACACACTGTCGTGTTTTAACATCAAGCATTTTCCTTTCATCTTTAGGAATATGGACAAAGGCCTTGCAACCAAAGACTCGCAAATGATCATAGGAAACAAAATGAAGTTTGTAATGTAAAAGAGCAAGGTAATACCAAACATGAAAATAAAGGTAAATAAGAAAATGGTTTGTAGAGGTTAGTTACCTTGTATCTGAAAAGCATATCTTCGTACGTCTTATATGGACTTACGATGACATCTAGTTGAGAGTCCTATAAAAGGAAAAACAAGCCCCTTTTCATCAATCTGTAGACTCAGATTTTGGTAAGTAACTACCAAAGCAAGTTAAACAATTACACTGCATTCCAGTAATTGCCTATTACTTACCAAGTCCATCCATGCTATGTCAGAGTCAAGGTAGTCATTTGAAAGAAATGCATATCCTTGCTATGTAGGAACTTCTTTAAACTATTACAGGCTATTTGGATAAGAGTAATAGATATTCTATTACCTATCTATTCCTAATAATTAAGTATTCCGTTGTTTGGTTAACACAAAGCCAACATAATAAGTATTCCTCAAAGTAATAATTCCCAGGCACGAGGGAATAGATGAAGATGACATGAACTTGTCTTTACCTATTCTACGCACATCCGGAATAGGTAGACAGATTGTGGACAAGTTTGTCCCTCTCCTCCCACCAGAAAAATCGTCTTTCATGTGTCCCCTCAACTTGAAACTCTCATTCACGCATCATCTAGTCTCACTCATGCCTAGCGGCTCTCTCCCTCTTCACGCTCTCATCTCCACTTTTAAAGACTACCTGCAAAAGCCAAGGGACCATCTCAACTCACACAGGTTTAGTCTCCCTCCAATTCCATGTCAAACAAAACAAAGTAAAGCATATAACCAACCAAATCAATTATCAATTGTTTTATCAATGGACAGACTAGCATTTGTGCAAAACCAAGCACACAAAAGCCACCTCCAAGCAATCCCTCTTTCTCTCTAACTCTCTCTTTCTCTTCAAAAAGTTGCGTTTTCTCCCCAACAGACGTCAATTTGTTACCATAGGTACATTTCCGATCAGTCATATATTGCTTCAGTAATATTTTTTTATGGTAACACGGGGTTACATTTGTATTTTGTATATTATTCATGCGATTCTCTTGTTGATTTTGATCATCATCCATCAATGATCGTTATTTGCATGATCAATTTCATGCTTTTAGTCTTGATCATTTGTTTTGATTGTTCCTGCATTATAGTTTGTTTTACCGTTGGCTTCAAACATGTTTATCAGAGAATTTAAGGAAACTTTAGGTTTAGTTTAAAGAAGGTGTTATTTTGCGTTTTCACCTTGTTCTAAGGTAGCTGTCTATAAGGTGTATGGGGTTGTTTTGGTATTATCCTTAGATCATAGGATTATTTTAGATTGCTTTAGCATCAACTAGGTTTAGTTTAAAGAAGGTTTGATAATTCCTTTAAGAGCCATAATATTTTGTAGTTTCTCTTAACGTGTCCAAATATCATAGGGATATGGTTACCATATGTTTCTAAATTGTAAATGGTGTTGCAGGCACTGTTGGGTCAAGTGAGCAATTAAAGAACATATTGAAATTAGATCCTATGGCTTCTTAGGAGATAGTTCAATCTACTACTACTGTGTGAGTTATATAAATGTCCCTAAGGAGAGGGAAGTTCATAAGACTATAGTTCTACAATAAAAAATTATATCTAGCTTCTTCCTTTGCTATAGTGTTGTCCCATTTATGGACTTGAGGCTGTTGACTATAAAATCCATTGCTCAGTTGTTCATTAGCTATTGCAGACGAAAACCTATTAGTAACCTCTTGTTTATGAGCATTTTTTGGTTATGAGTTATTTATAGAATACTCGGTGCATGAATAGGTAAAAGTGAGGTTTTGATGCTTATATAAGTTATTCAATGCTTGATTCATTCAGGTTGATATAGTTCATCGACAGCTATAAAACGTTTGTGTTGGGCAGTTTAGCAACTTTAATAATGGGAAGCAGCGACATGCAGTTAACAGGGTTTCTTATATTAATCCAAATACCCCACTAAAACTTGCTGATCACTTCAACATCCGAGGAGTCTTCACCATGGAATCCATCCAAGGTCTTCCGTCAGATGGTCCTGCATATATATCCACCTCCATTATCCCGACCAACCTCCACGATTTTATAGAAGTTGTTTTCCAGAACAATGATAACACCATTCAATCCTGGCATCTTGATGGTTATTAATTCTGGGTTGTTGGTTAAGTAGACATTTTTTGTTACATCCACTTCTTACGAGTCTAATGAGCTCTTAACATTTAACTTTGAACATCCATAGTTTTGGTTTTGGACAATAGACACAAGCCAAGAGAAGAACTTATAACTTAGTTGATGGCCTTACCAAACATACTGTTCAGGTAAATGAGATACTTTTGTAACATAATAGTCCCATTAGTTAAGGATCTGGCATAAGCTATTCCTTCCATACACCAGCAACATTTTATAGCTTGTAATTCATGCATCATTTCCTTGCAGGTATATCCAAACTCATGGTCCACCATATTGGTCTCCTTGGACAACTAAGGTATGTGGAACATGCGGTTTGCAATATGGAAAAGGCAGTATCTAGGGCAACAATTATACCTAAGGTCTGGACTCAAGTTAAAAGCTTTAGTAATGAATACAACATTCCTTCTAATGCTCTACTTTGTGGCAAAGCCATTGGATGTCATCAGTAGAAAGGTCGGCCATTCAAATGTAATCTGTCTTCTAAGTCATAAGGATATGACTATAGAGGAAAGCAAAACAATAAGAGAGGAAAACAAAAGGCGAGTTTAATTGATCATTTACATGTCCATTATACATCAATGAAATTTTAAATCGCAATTCTATAAGTATTCTAGATTTAAATATCAATGTTTATGCACATTTCAGAAGGTTTTGCTTGGAGAATGCTAAAAGACCAATGTGAACATGTTCATGGTAACTTCATGTTGTATTTATCTAGTTCATCATCAAGAACGCAAATGAAATGCAAACTTCTGTTTAAATTTTCTTCAATTAAAATTAAGAAGAAGAAGAAGAAGAAAATTAATAATGATAATAATAATAATAATAATAATAATAATAATAATAATAATAA
>JAOSBN010000001.1:15426960-15455387 GCA_027563595.1 Erythroxylum suave | reverse complement strand
AATAATAATAATAATAATAATAATAATAATAAGAAGAAGAAGAAGAAGAAGAAGAAGAAGAAGAAGAAGAAGAAGAAATTAATAATAATAAGGAATTTAACAACAACAACAACAACAACAGTAACAACAACAATAACAACAACAACAATAATAATAAATAATAATAATAATAATAATAATAATAATAATAATAATAAGGAATTTAATAATTAATAATAATAAATAAAATTTGTATTAATAAGAATAATAGTAAGTAGAAAATTAATAATAATAATTATTGTTAAAGTAAGCAAATCAGAAAATAAGGCAATTGAGTACAAAGAAATAAGTACCACCTTTATTTTAATATATTAATACCATAATTGAGTACAAAGAATACCATCATAACTTATCAAGAATATTAATCATAACTTAAAAAGAATATTATGACTCTATAAAAATTATACTACAAATCTATATAAGAAATATCATCACAATATATAAATGAGTACTGTCTTTACTTTAATTTTTCATTATACTATACAAATAAGTATTAACTTTAATATGTTTATACCATAATTAAGTATAAATAGTATCAACATAATATGTGGAGAATACCATGACCAAACAATTAGGTGTAAGATATGGTGGTATTTTGGAAGTCTTCTTATCAATAAGATAATGAGAAACTTGCTCTGCTAATTGGTCCAGATGATTTGTAGTGATATCAAAGCATTTTATAGTTTCCTCAATATCACACTGATCTTAATTTGTACCTCAATCTTGTCCTATATAAGTTTGATTAGTTTTTGGTGTGTAGGAGTGTCTATAGGCTCAATTAGGTATCATATACTCCAAGTTAACATATATTCATCATTGACTTTTCTCACCATGTCCACTTTTATCACCTTAAAGTCGATGTTAAGTGTAAAAGAACCAAATGTCAAATTCGTGACGTTATCATATACAACCAAATTTCTATTGCAACTCGGTTAGCAAATGTCCTAGAAAATAGCTTATATTCATTGTTATTCCGTATTCTTTAAGTATGTTGTAAAGAAAAATCTAAGGTTTCATGATGCTTTCACCATAATATGCTTTAGATATAATTAATCACAAGGTATAACCATGTCATTCTTTTTAAATCTCCTTATAATGGAATACATGATGACATACTGCAAGTAACGAATAACAACTTATGTGATTTCCCTATTTATGGACCTGATGGGAAAATAGATGAATTTATCTTACAATATATTCCTATTATATTTTAGTATTTACCTTAGGGAGATCATTTATCCTTATATGGAGCAACTTTGGATTGGTATAAAGATCAAAACCCATACTTCACTACAAACTCATTAAATGACATGTTCTAGTTTTTGTTTCATAGCAAAAAGCTAGCGAAACCTTTTTCATTCAAGCATAAATTTTTATGGACTTAATTAATAAAACTTCTAAAGCTATTTTATTATAGTAAAACTCTTCCATTCTAAAGAATTTAGTCTATCATTTTGCTTAACCATCATAATGAAATAGCACATACTTTAAGGAAAAATGGATGGGGAACCTTTAAAGGAAAAACATTGAACATTTACTACAAAATGGTGGGTATTTGAAAATAAATGGGATAAGAAAGCTAAAACACAAGAGATCACTAATATTAAGCACTAAGAGGGGCAAAGGTGGGTGAGTTTCAAACTCACTAAAGAGAAAAGAAAATTCATTAAACATTTTGTATAAAAATATATGGAAAAAGATAACTTATCAAAACACCATAGATGTATAAAAATGTGTACTTTAATATTCAAATACCATAATTATGTACAAACAATACCATGACTGCATCAAATACAAATTGATAGTTGTTTTTAAGTAATACAAACTAATAGTTATTATCCCAACTTTTAAGTAATATTTAAAGGTGTCAACTATTTTAACCATGAATTAACTTCCTTGACAGTTGATTAACCAAGTCTCACTAATATCCCTAGGAGACATTTCTCATTTTTAGAAAAATAAGATATGATATCCCTAAGAGACATTTCATCGAACAATTCATAGGCAACTTGAATGCTTCTCTACTTAACAACAAAACCATTGAATTTTTCCATTATTCACTAACATAAACACATTCAAATAAATAATGAATCAACCACAGTTCAAAAAACACAGAATATTGCCGCAAAAATGAACCAACCGAGTCCATATAACATTTAACAATAAAATTTCCCATAGAAAAAAAACCTGAGAGCTACTAGATGGACAACTAACCTTGACTTAACTGAAGACGATGGAAGATGAACGAGAGCAAAGCATGGACGGTAAATGCTGGATGGTGGAAGGGAGAAGACCGACGGTGATAAAGAAGAAAACAATGAGAAAACGACGTAGGGGGAGAGGGAAGGGGGTCTTCGAGTGGGTTTAAATTTTTACGAAGACATTTAACTTTAATTTTTACCGATGGAATGTACTTTACGTCAGTAATTTATCAACTAACACTTATTTTGCCGCCACACCCCGACACTTATTTTGTGGATAACCATTGCGGCCTATATTTGCGATGACTTTTACAATTTGTAGTTATATTCCGTCGGCAAAATAGTGAAGATAATTTCCCTCTTCCTTTGTCAACAACTTTATCGATGAATAATCAAATTCCGTCACTAATTTACTACAGTAATTTTTCCATCAGTAAGTTATAATTTTCTTGTAGTGATTCTAAGCCTATGCATGCAACAATCATCTAGTAAACACCTATAAAACACACTAAAACACTTATGAAAATATATTATAAATTACACCTACAGTGATACAACTTTTAATAGTTTAAATGCAACTTTTAAATCGTTTTGATGTAACCTTCAACTTTTCAATTCTAAAAATTTAATTCTTTTATAAATAATTTTAGTTGTTTGTATACAACTTTTATTTATAAATACTCTTTTGACATAATTTGTAATGATTCAAATACAAATTTTCAATAAAAAATACCATTTGATATAATTAATTTAAATATGTTTTATACATAAGTTTTAGTTATATAAATATAATTTTTAATTGTTTAGTATTTCAAAAGTTCAACTTTTAATAATTCAGACGCAACATCTCAATTACAAGCATCGTTTAGATACAAATTCTAACTTCTCAAATGTAATGTTTCAATTACAAGCACTGTTTTGATATAATTTTTCAATAACAAACATGGTGTAATTCTTAGATATTTGAGTATAAAATGTTTAGTCAAATGATATGCGACAAAAAAAGATAAGGTAAGGTACCAAATAAGCATTTTTATACTCATTTAAACATTAAAAAAGGCCATCCAACCCATATTACGCATATGAGTAGCCTTTTTAATGAATTAGATAAAGGACTTAGATACGCTAAGGGGAGTACAAAAGATTTTCAAGCTAGCACGAGATAGGGCGCGCGGGACGAAGGATTTCCACCAATCTGGTTGTATTCGGGATGAAGCAGGACAGGTACTCACAGAGAACCAAGAAATTAAGAGGAGATGACAGAGGTACTTTCAAGGCTTGTACACCAAAGAGACAGTGGGCTACGTGGAGTTAGGAGAACCATCTAAGACTTGGCATGTTCAGGATAGGTGCACAGGGGTAGGGATTACGAGAGGAGAAATTACGAAGGTGTTGAGAGGGATGGGGAGCGGTAGGGCAATGGGGCCTGACGAAATCCATATAGAGGTATGGAAACGATTAGGAGGTGTCGGTATTACATGGTTAGTTCATCTCTTTAATGTAATTTTAGAGTCAACCAAAATGCCAGATGAATGGAGATTAAGTCGGTTGATCTCCGTATACAAGACCAAAGGGGACATCCAAGACTGTCATAACTATAGAGGCATTAAACTATTGAGTCATACGATGAAGTTGTGGGAGAAGGTAATCGAATCGAGAATCCAGAGAGTCTCGTCTGTTTCGGCTAACCAATTTGGATTTATGCCTGGTAGGTCCACGATAGAAGCGATACATCTACTTCGAAAACTCATGGAATGTTCTAGGGAACGTCAACGAGATCTACATATAGTTTTTATCGATCTGGAGAAGGCATATGATAGGGTTCCTAAAGAACTCTTATGGAGGTGTTTGGAGGCCAAGGGCATTCCTGTCAACTATATTAAAGTAATTAGGGATATGTATGACGGAGCGTTGACTAGCGTAAGGACGATAGGAGAGGACACGAAAACATTCTCTATCAGTGCTGGTCTACACCAAGGCTCTGCGCTAAGTCCTTTGTTGTTCATATTAGTGTTAGATGAAATAACCAAACATATTCAAAGAGAGGTACCTTGATGTATGTTATTTGCGAATGATATTGTCCTAGTGGAAGAGACTAAGGAAGGGGTCAATGCCAAGTTGGACCACTGGATAGACGCGTTAGAGTCGAAAGGTTTTAAAATGAGCAGGTCTAAGACAGAGTATGTAGCATGCAACTTTTCTGGGCACCAGATGGAGCATGAGGGGGCGGTAGCAATTGGGGCAGACGTCATTCCACAGCGGTCGAGTTTTAAGTATCTCGGGTCTGTCATCCAAAGTGATGGTAATATAGATGCCGATATAATACATCGTATTAGATCAGGTTGGGCCAAATGGAGGAGTGCATCACGGGTTCTATGTGACAGGAAGATTCCTTTAAAACTCAAGGGGAAGTTTTATAGAATGGTGATTCGTCCCACCATGTTATATAGGGCAGAGTGTTGGCCTGCCAAGCGTAGACATATAAGACAGTTGTTGGTAGCAGAAATGTGTATGCTCCGCTGGATGTGTGGCATTACAAGGAGGGATAAGGTTCGGAACCAGGTGATGAGAGATCGACTACGGGTAGCCAGCTTTGCCGACAAGTTGAGAGAGACTAGACTTAGGTGGTATGGGCATGTGCATAGGAGGCCTGCCAACGCTCCGGTACGAAGCTGCGAGGGAATTACTCTTAATGAATGTAAGAGGAGAAGAGGGAGGCCTTATAAGAACTGGCGGGAAGTGATCAAAGAGGATATGTCCGAATTGACACTTAATGAGGTAGTGGCTAGTTTTAGAAAAATTTGGAGGGACCAAATAAGGGTAACGGATTAATTGTACCAGATTCTCAAAAGCAGTACAGTACAGGTGCGGCGGGACACTAAGGGGTCACCCAATAGGGGTCCTGAGGACGGTCACCTTACCTACTATGGGACAAGGAGGGATTGGAATTGATAACCTATTCAACTCGCGCACCCTGCCCCCTTCAGGTATTCCCCATTCCTTATATTTTCATTTATTTTTTGTTTATTTCTCTGTATCCTGCATCATTCGTATATTGTCTCATTTTGCATGTGGGTCCACCGAAAACAACCTCTCTACTGCGTAGGGTTAAGGCTGCGCACTATCGGACCTCTCTAGACCCCGCTTCATTGCGAGATTTCAGACTAGTGATGATGATGATGATGAGATAAAGATTAAAGACCTCTTTCTATAGTATCCTATTCAACTTTCCAGAGTACTATTATCTTTCTTTTGTTCTAGTATTAAAAATAAAAAATTAAATGATTGTAATAAAATAAGGCTAATATATTCTAAAATGCTAATTTTTTTATATTTAAAATATTCAGTACCAAATATTTTGAAAATTTCAATTAAATGACCAACCTTTTAAAATTTTAATAATTCAATTTAAAACATTAATTATGTCAAATAATCACCTTTGTCCATGGAAGCCTTTGTGCGAAAAATTAATAGACAAGTAAGTAACCACCTGGGCAAATATATACCTAACTCGTAGCTCATACCTAACAATTCATAGCTTATAGCTCACACTCATAGCTTATAGCCTATAACCAATACAATCTATAGCATTTTTATGTACCTATTATTCTCCATATGAATTGTTTTCTTACTTTTTGTTTTTTTTTTTTGGGATGTCAACAGGAATTGATCTTCATTAGGCTTCTGTTAATTGTGAAATCTCAAATTTATCATGAATGGAATTCAATTTGGGAAAAGTGCTATTTGGAATGGATTTCTATCTATTAAAGCACCTTGTGTCTGCTACTCTTATCACTCCGCCTTCAACTGTTACGTTTCTGTTTCTTTCCCTTCCATTCTTGTTTTGTTTTTGTCTCTGTCTTTTCCTTTGTCATCACTTTACCCATCTTATTGTTTACTTTCATATATCATTACTCTTCTGGTATGTCTTCGTCACCTTAAAGTTATAATCCCTTTTCTTATTTTATTTTGGTCCTTCTACTTTCTAAATTTTTTGGTTGATACTTTTTGCCATTTGAAATTATGAATAAGACAATACGTGTATCATTGTAGCGGATAATAGGCAAAGGATGAAGATAAAGTGACTTATCTTAAAATAAAAAAAGTTATAGAATACGAGGATAAGAGGTAGATGAAGTTAAAATAAGTTATAGAATATGGGTTGTGGATTGAGTATATATATCTTTTACATGTCATGAACTGCGTTGTTGGAATTTTTAAATTTTGATTATTTATTTAAAAATTTAATCCTAAATTTAAAAATAATCTTTTACTGTTTTTAATTTTATAAAAAATATTAGAAAACAGATGAGACGAGAGAGTGATCCGATTTTCAAAATGAAGAAATCTACCAACATTTACTCTATTTGGCTTTGTCTCTATCTGTCCAGATCTGTGCTTACATCTACAGATATTTAATAATATATAAACAATAAAAACCGCTAATTTAAGATCCCTAGAACGATATTAAAAAAAAACAATTTTTTCTTAAAAAAAAATTGCACTCGACAGACTGATTTTGCAGAAGATTTTATGGCGGGAGAGAAGAATTACGTCCAACACTGTAAGGGTGTTAACGGCCTCGACAAAGTCGTCCTCAGCGAGGTTCGCGGTTGCTCCGCCGAGGTATGTATATATGTCCCTCTCTGTGATTTTGATTCAATCTATAATGGGTCGTTGGAAATTTTTTACTTTCATCAGGGGAAATTGTGCTTTTAATTATGTGGCTTTTTTCCGCTGTTCTGTTTCTGTTTAGAATTATTGGATCTGTAAATTTATGTTGGTTTTTGTTTGTTTTTGCTTAATTTCTGTGATTGTGGGCATATTTGTGATGCTGAATCCAACATGAGAGTGTTTGATATTTCAAGCTTCTTACTTCTATCAAATTTGCAAATTTGTTAATTTGGTGGTGGTTATTGATATTTTAATTTTTTGGCTCTGCAATTTTTACCCATTCTGTTGATCTCGAGTTCAAACACACTCCCGTGCATGATAGTTTCATTCTATTGCTACATGGATGCATGAGAAAGGAGAATCTTGTAACTTCTCCGTTGTTGTTCTCGCACAGGTGTATTTGTATGGAGGTCAAGTGACATCTTGGAAGAACGAGCATGGTGAAGAATTGTTGTTTCTCAGTAGCAAGGTATTTAGTGCAGACCGCCTGCACATTCTATATGATAAAGCAATTCAATTGATTGGAATGGTAGTTTTATTTTCTTCAACTTAGAATGCTACAAACCAGCTTTAATTGATTTCTCATTGGATATATTTTCCAGTAGAATAGTGTAACTTGACAAACTATAGAACGGGAAATCTGTGACAATGTAATTCTTGTAGGAATACTTGTGTAAAAAATATTGTTTCTAAATCTTGTGTTACACCTTTGCTAATGTGATTGGAATCAGGAGAGTTTTTTGTCATATATATTCAGCATTATTGGAGAGCATTTCTTTGTTAGTAAATTGACCTTTTATCATCTAATACAATCAGTCCTTCATGCAGGCTATATTTAAACCTCCAAAAGCCATTCGTGGAGGTATTCCAATCTGCTTTCCTCAAGTATGTATTTCACTTATTTGTATTAATCGTGATTTTCAATCTCATTTCTTTCATTTTGAAGATGAAGTCTTTGGCATATGCAGTTTGGAAGTCATGGCACTCTTGAACAACATGGATTTGCAAGGAACAAATTATGGACCATTGATACAGATCCCCCACCTTTTCCAACTAACAATTCCAGCAAGGCATTTGTTGATTTACTGCTCAAGCCCTCTGAAGAAGATGTGAAGATCTGGCCTCATAGGTATATTTGTGAGCAACTGGCTTAGCATTTTTGTGCTCTGTGTGTGGTTTTAAAGGTTTAAAGTTGTAATAAAGAATTAGGTATCGTGTAATATTTTCTGTGATGTTAGAGATTAGTTTAATTTTAGTGGAGTTCGAAAGGGGCTTGTATAATATGCTACGGATCATCTATGTTTGACACTGTAGGATCCATGTATTGGAGGGGATCGTCTATTCTATTCAAGGCACATAATTCATTACATTCATTTGCAGATATGAGTTTCGTGTAAGAATAACTCTGGGCCCAGGAGGAGATTTGATGTTGACCTCCCGCATTCGCAACACAAACACTGATGGAAAGGCATTTACATTCACATTTGCCTACAACACCTATTTTTATGTGACTGATATCAGGTTCTTTCTTTGATTAGCTTATATTGTATGAAAAATTTAGATTGCGTGGAAACAGCAGCAAAGCAAGTAGTTGAATATCTGTATAATTATGGGACACATGAAGCTGGTTAGCTGGGATAATTTAATTTAAGACATGTTAATCAGAAGTCCATGTTGGCAAGTTTTCAGTTTAAATATTAATGTAAATGTAAGTGATTCAGAGGGTGCACTGGTATTAGAATTGCTAGACAAAATTAATTTGAAAATGTGAAATGAATTATCTGTATTTATCTGAATTGACATGCTAACCATATCATATAGATGGATTTAGCAGGGGTTCATGTTTTAACATTTCCTTTGGATGATTGGTTTCTTGAAATTTGGATTAGATTTTTTAATTGTGTACTAGTACCATGTTGTTTGTGTCCAGTGAAGTGCGGGTAGAAGGACTTGAGACGTTGGATTATCTGGATAACCTGAAGGATAAAGAACGGTTCACCGAACAAGGAGATGCAATAACATTTGAATCAGAAGTTAGTATCATATTTCTTGGGGATTCTGAAGCCATTTTCCTTTCCCTATCGATTCCACTAGTTAATATCTTTTTCTATTTGCATGCTTTTTTATTGTTAAGGTGGATAAAGTATATCTGCGAACACCAACTAAAATTGCTATTCTGGACCATGAAAGGAAAAGAACATTTGTATTGCGAAAAGATGGGCTTCCTGATGCTGGTAAGTAAGTCACTTGTCATGTTAGACACCATTATGGTGGCAGTAGTATAATGTTATCTTGGACTTGAGTAGTGCTTTTCTTGTTCATGTTCAATTATCCTATACTTGTAGCTTTTTTCTGTTATTCCTGCACATTGTGGAAACTTGAATGCAAAAAGCGATTATTTTCATGTTACTTTGCTATGCAGTTGTCTGGAATCCGTGGGATAAGAAAGCAAAAGCAATTCCTGATTTAGGCGATGAAGATTACAAACATATGCTGTGCATAGAGGCTGCTTGTATTGAAAAGCCCATTACCTTGAAACCTGGTGAAGAGTGGAGAGGAAGGCAGGAGATCTCTGCTGTTCCTTCCAGTTACTGCAGTGGACAACTTGATCCTGAAAGAGTATTCCTAAGCTACTAGCAATGGGTAGTTATGGTGATGAATTCTGGAGGTAAACATTTGAATTGAAAAGTGAATGTGGCAAATATTGCTTTTTGAAGAAACAATAGTAATAACTAATAATGATTTTATTTGGAATTTTGAATCAACGAAACACTTATTGCTATTCGGTATTGTTCTTCAACTGTTAAATTTTAAGTCTGACGGTGCAATTAAAAATTGGAAGAGATATGGCCTGACCTGCTAAATATGCTCTTGGTTTCTTGTTTAGTTGTGCTTGATGCATGTTTGATTACCCTCTTTAAGTTAGTTGTCTGTACTCAGATCCGTTCTGGTTTTATTTACGTATTATGGAGCCTTTTCCTGAAAATGAAAGGTGAAAGCATGGATTTGTGCCTTTCTTAACCATTTTTATCACATTTTAGTAAGTATTAACATATGATAGCTAGTTTTGTGTCTGGTAATTTTTGCATGAATTGTATCAATAAAAATTGTGGCAGGTGCTCTTTTGACGTTGAGCATGTACTGTTGCAAGTGGATTCCTTGCCGTTATTTTTAGAGGCAGGGTTCAATAGTGGAAAATCACAACCGATGTAAAGAGAGATCCCTCTGTTTTGTATTAAATTCTTGAGTTTCCACCGAACTGAAAAGGATTGAAGGGAATACAAGGAGGAAAGCATCTCACTTCGGGAAGGTTTTCGAAAATATTAGGGAATATTTCATTCTAGGTTGTAGGGAATTGCGAGTTGTTTATGTGATTTCAATGTATTTCATTTTGTTGTTTATGTGATTTCAATGTCTTTTCATTTTTTGTTATGTTCTTTAATCTTTCACCTATTGCTTCTGAGAGTTGTAAAAGCTAAGCCGTTGGATGAATTGAAGCAGAATTGTAAGATTGTCGTGCTTTTCCGTCAGAAGAAATGATTTGTTCTGAGCCCCTTGTTCTGTAGCTTTTTGGGACCATGTTTTTGAATTGCTTAATATTTGAAATCACGTTCTCAATTTCTTTGCAACTTCAGTCACTTCGCCTCACGACTTTCGAGCTTTACTGCCTCCACATGAGCCTGACAGCCAAATTCCTTAACATTTGGAATAACTATCGATATTAATTTGTGTTCAAACTTCAAAGCAGCCAAGATAGCTTCTTTATCAACATATAAAATGGTCATGGTGTCTAGTGATTTGATGACTGAAACATTGTGTTTTTAGCAATGAGTATTACCAAATAATTCAAATTAGTCATAATCAAGATCATGTTGGATCATTTGTTTCAAATTTTAATCATTGTCGTGCAATCTATAACCAATAGTACCCCTTCAGTTATGAATTTATTTACTATTTTATATCTGAAACTTGAAATTCTAAAAGTGATAAATTTATTTTATGAAGAAAAATTGCCCTTCATGTTAACTTCAATAATAAACCAATAGTTATTGTTTTCCTTTATTCATTATATATCCAACCATCCTAATATTACAATTCTATGTCAGTTAATTAATGACATAAATTACAATTTCATATCTTATAACTGTAGGAAAAACTATATAGAAATAGAAATCGAACTAAAGTTTATTCCATATTTCCAATCAATCATCCGATACATCCTAAATAATAAAAACAATAATTTGCAGCATCTAAGCACTTAAGTGTTGATTTTTTTCTATTCTTAATCCAGGATTGGATTTTTCCATTTTTTTTAAGAATCATCAACTACCAAATATTAACTTCCCTACTCTAATTTACTGATACTTCCCTTCAAGTAGGTACAAAGATTTTTATCATGCCCAACTTGTTAATTTGAAGTTCAAATGGTTGCTCTGACAATCTTTTGGTGAATTCATCTGCATCTTGTTGTGTGGTTGGAATGAATGGAATATAATTGATTCCTGCTTCAAATTTCTCCTTTGTAAAGTGTCTGTCCATTTCAACATGTTTTGTCTTATCATGACGAATTGGATTATAGGTGATACTGATGGCTACCTTATTTTTTTTTTAAGGAAAGGAAGATTTTATTTATATCTTCTAAAAGGGATGCCCATACAATCTATATTAATATAGCCTTTAACAACATTAGGCAAAGAGTGAAAGTTAGAGAAAGTATATATAGCTTGGGAAGATCTCCCTATCTGTGCAAGAGTATGAGCTATCCTATTTCCTTCTCTGAAAATATGAGAAATGCCAGAGCCTGAGGAACCTAAGAAGTGAGCTATGAAAGTGATGGAAACATCTAGTTGGGATGGCTACCTTATTATCACAGTACAATTTCATAAGAAAACTCACTTACTTAAGCCATTGATCTAAATTCTACTTCGATGTTACTCCTAGCAACTACAATCTATTTCTTACATCTCCATGTAACTAAATTGTCCCAAACGAATGTACAATATCCAAAAGTTAATCTCCTATCAGAAGTTAATCTTGACTAGCCTACATCAGTATAGACCTCAACTCCTCTCTTTTTTGTTCTTCTTAAAAAAAAGGCTTTTTTAAGTACAATTTAAATGTGGAAGATTTTGTACACAAACTCAAGATGCTCCTTGTATGGAGAATGCATAAACTGGCTAACAATACTTACAATAAAAGCAATATCATGTTGTGTATGAGACAAGTAAAATCAATCGCCCCATCAGTGTCTAATACATAACTGTATCTACTGGAATCCCATCTTTAACATCTCCCATTTTGGAATCAAATTCTACCCGAGTGTTTGAAGGCTTCCATCCACTCATTCCAATCTCTTTTAAGAGATTATGATATACTTTTGTTATGAGACCACAATCCCCTTTTGATCTTGCTACTTTCATTCCAAGAAATATCTTAGCTAGCCTAAGTCCTTAGATAGGCTTAGCTTTAGTTTCCTGATCTGTTCTATATGATCTCCAAATTTTTTCATCTATATAGACAATCAAAATAAAAAATCTTATTTTTAGTCCTTAACAAACTTTGTGAATCTTTTAAATAAGGCTCTGGGAAACTACTTAAGGCCATATAAGGAATTTTTAATTTGCATACTTTGGTTCCTAACTTTTTTTAGAAGCGAGGGGGAGGCTTCATATATACTTCATCCAAATATCTATTTAAGAAGGCTTTATTTGCATCTAACTTATTTAGAGACAGGTCAAGATTAACAACAATTGATAAGAGGATTTGAATCGCGTTTAACTTAGCCACTAGTGAACAAGTTAAAAGGCTATACCGTATGTTTGGGTAAATCCTTTAGTAACTAGTTGAGCCTTGTACCTCTTTAAGGATCCATCATAATTGAATTTTAAAGTAAATACCCATTTACACTCAAAAACTTTTTTTTTCCCTATATGGTAGATTAACTTCTTCCCAAGTTGCATTCTTTTCTAAAACTCTCATCTCTTTAAGAGTAGCTTCTTTGCACTTAGGAACATTTAAAGCCTCTTATATACTATTAGGAATAGTAACACTAAATGCTTTTGAAATAAAGAAACAATATACAGGTGAAATATTTTTGTAAGACATAAAGTTTGAAAGCAGATGTTGTGTACAAGACCTAATACCTTTCCCATGAGAAATAAGAAGATCAATTTGACCAGAAGAATTTGGCTTATAATTACTTGCAAGAATGCATAATCAATGTCATACATTTCATACATTCTTTCAGATCATGCATATCACAATCAATCACATTATCAGCAGATACACAGAAATGGCATATCACTTTATCGTCACAATTTACTGATACATATGCTTATGATAATCCACTTTCGTTATTATTTTTTGTGATCGAGCATCTTTCAGATATAGATACAGATACTATCCTATACTGTCCCTTATTGGGCTCATTCAGATACAGAAATCATGGAGTCAGCCTCTACGGGCAGAATTCTGAGCTTAAAGCTTTTTCAAACTAGTCACTCCATCACAACACCTTTACCTGATCACGCATTCAATGTAACGCATCAAATCACAGATTATGCCATCAATAACATTTGCTTATGATGCGCATACAGAATCTCATATTCATTAGACCTAAGTCTGGCATTCAACTTCCGTTAAGTAAACATATATCATTTAGAATTTAGATGCAAACAAAATATGTTCAATACATTCTTAACTATCAATCTCCTCGGACTATTAGTGTCTATAATTTTCACAATCAAATCATCGATAATTCAATATATGGGAAATTAAACAGAAGCATAAAGAAATCAATCCTAGTGATATCATCTAGGTTGACTTACAGTACGCTCCAATATACGCTATTGCCTGGATGATCCGACAATGTCTTATTGATGGTGTTTGACTTGAGCGTCTAAATACACATACATTGTACACATTATTAAAGTGATCAAACAAATACATATTCAATTATGAACATATATATATGTGCCATGTTCAATGTTTGTTCAATGACTTTCCCAGGTATGTTTTCCTTAATCACAATTATAATCATTCAAACACCATAGCTAGTTTGCAATTAGGTTAACACCTTAAGTACACTAGATCATACTCAATTCACTAAACATATATGAGCTAACCCTTTTCTAGCATTATAAGTATTCACATAATTCCTAATTCTCATTCATTCATTCCTAATGCATTAGTTATATCCTTTGGAATACATTTGCATTCATGTGAACATCTTGATTCCCTTAACACTCCTTCATTGCAAACTTAGGTACATTAATATGAAACAATCTTCTCCTTAACGTATAACATCAATTATCAATCAAAACTTATCACACATTTAACCAACTTTTCCAACATCAAATTAGGTTCATTTTAAACCCCAATGAAGTCTAAATGCATCATAGTTAAGTACCTTATCCTTAATTGGTTCAACCATTTAACAAATCAAACATTACCAAGTAAAACCACTGCCTATGATCATGGGGTACCTCCCCACAATCGTGACAGAAGCTATTACATTTGTCTATGATCGTGGGATGGGTTCCACGATTGTGGCCTGCCCTTCTCCTGCATTTTTTTTTCCAGATTTTCGTACTTTGATACCAAGGTTAAAACATCTTCTTAATAGTTCATCATTTATACCTTTATTAGGCTGCCTGAATCATACTCCAATTTCTCATTAATATCATCTTTATTTCCAACTCAAACTTACTCAATTAACAGCCCACAAATTAATGTCTTTCATGTATCAAAAATCAAACTAGACACTATCATTCATTGTCATGCATATAGCGCTAATTCCTTCTCAATTTAAGAACAATCTATTGACATCTTTCTTTGACATCAATTCACCCTTTTAATACATCAAATCCAAACCTAATTCATCCATAATTCAACCTATAATGTCACAATTTTTATACTCTAAAAACATGCATAAAAACTACCAAGTTTATGCAACATTTTCCAGCATATAACATCACCAATATCACATTCATTTCATACTAATTCAAGCATCATTCTTATACCATTAAACATGCTATAAAGGTAAAATGTCTTACTTGTTAGGCTTTCAATTAAGCTCAACACCTCAAGAGAATCTATCCCTCAAAGCAAGCAAGATCAATTAGAAACTCTAAGTGAAAACAGATTGTTTTTGGATAGCCACATGAAGATCACTTTAAACAGATTTCTTGGATTAACATGTGAATTTTATGTAATAGCGTAGTAAGGGTTATGAACAGAGTACATAGAAAATTTGAAGCAATTTCAGTGGAGAGAGGTGACGGAAACAACATAAACATTGCTACTAGAATTTGCTTGGTTTAGTCATGATGCTAGGTGTCATCCTCCTCTATTAACATTTGTCTTAAGGCATGTAATGCCATGTATCAACTGATTATGCTGCCACTTATCCATATATTAAATTTTCGTATGTCACTAATTTATTTGTCTACATGTGACTCCAAGATTGGTCCGTTTGTCACTTAATTACTAGTCTATTTGTCAATCATTTATCTACGCCAAATGTCACTTAATTATAGGCTAACCATCCTAATTTTTCATGCATCAATTTATCCTACCACTTGACATTTTCCTAATCCAAATGTACATATTAATTTGTCAATCTCCCAATTAATCATAATTAATTCCAATTTACAAATTGTAATCTAATCATACCAAAATGCAAGACATAACAATTCAATTCACATCATTTTCTCTTAACATCTGTCATACCTAAGGACATATCAATTGAGTGCATATGCTAACTTGTAATGTGTATAAATGACAATTCATGTATGTATGCTATGCAAATGAAATGTATATTCTTAAATTCTTAATTCTATCACTCATACCCAATGATCTAGGTTTGAACCCTACATATCTTTCAGAAAATTAAACATTAGCATATGCATCGAGATAGTTACGGTCTCATGAATTTAATTACCCAGTACATGACTTAGAGCTTGCTATTGTAGTATTCGTTTTGAAGATTTGGAGATACTACCTATATGGTGAAACTTTTCAGGTATTTAGTGATCATAAAAGTTTTAAATACTTATTGAGTCAGAAGGAGTTGAATATGAGACAGAGGAGATGGATATAATTGTTAAAAGATTATGATTGTACAATTGAGTATCATCTTGGTAGAGCTAAAGTGGTAGCTGATGCATTGAGTAGAAAATCCAATAGTAGTGTAGCTCATATTCACAATGTGTTCTATGTCAGTATGCTTAGGAGATATCGATATGATCTTACTCATTTACCAGCTTAGAAGTTGAAATTGTAAGTAATCTTAGTTATGTTGAAGAACTAGTTAGGGTAATCGACTATCAAAATAAGCAGTTGAGGAATCGAGTGATTCCATTGGTGAAAGTCCTTTGAAAAAATCATTCAAGCGAGAAAGCCATATAGTAAATGGAAGAGCACATGACAAATCAGTACCCCTACCTATTTGACCATTCAGGTAAGAATTTCGAGGATGAAATTTCTTAAGGGGATAGAATTGTAATATCCGGTTTTCTGAAACGTATGTAAGGTTTAACCCTAGATTATTGGGAATGAAAGATAAAATTGAGAATTTAAGAAAATGCATTTCATTTGCCTAGCATACATACATGAATTGTCATTTGTACACATTACAAGTTAGCATATGCACTAAATTGACATGTCCCGGGGTGTGAAAGATGTTAAGTGAAAATGATGTGAATTTAATTTTTATGTCTTGCATTTTTGTATGATCGGATTAAAATTTGTAAATTGGAATTAATTGTGATTAATTGGGAGATTGATAAATTAATATGTACATTTGAATTAGGAAAATACCAAGTGGTAGGATAAATTGATACATGAAAAATTAGGATGATTAAGCCTATAATTGAGTGACATTTGGTATGAATAAATGATTGACAAATAGACTAGTAATTAAGTGACAAATGAACTAATCTTGGAGTGATATGTGGACAAATTAATTGGTGACATATGGCAATTTAATAAATGGATAAGTGGCATCATAATTAGTTAATACATGGCATTACATGCCTTAAGAAAAATATTGATTGAGGAGCATGACACTTAGCATTGTGACTAAGCCAAGCAAATTTTAGTAGCAATGTTTATGATATTTCCCTCACCTCTCTCCACTGAAATTGCTCCAAATTTTCTCTGTATTCCGTTCATATCCCTAAATAAGCTATTACATAAAATTAACATGTTAATCCTCCACAAAATAGCCGAGAAATATGTTTATAGTGATCTTCATGTGGCTATCTAAAAACAATTTGTTTTCACTTAGAGTTTGTTATTGATCTTGCTTGCTTTGAGGGATAAATTCTCTTGACGTGTTGAGCTTAATTGAAATCCTAACAAATAAGTGGACATTTAATATTTATATCATGTTTAATGGTATAAGAATGATGCTTGAATTAGTATGAAATGAATGTGGTATTGGTGATGTTATGTGCTGCAAAATGTTGCATGAACTTGATAGTTTTTGTACTTGTTTTTGGAGTATGAAAACTGTGGCATTATAAGTTGAATTATGGATGAATTAGGTCTAGATTTGATGTATTAAAAGGGTGAATTTATGTCAAAGAAATATGTCAATAGAGTGTTTTTGAATTGAGAAGGAACTAGCAATATATTCTTGATAATGTATGATAGTTTCTAGTTTGATTTTTGATACGTGAAAGACATTGATGTGGGCTGTTAATTAAGTAAGTTTGAGCTAGAAATAAAGATGATATTGATGAGGAATTGGAGTATGATTCAAGCCTAATAAAGGCATAAATGATGAACTATCAAGAAGATATTTTAACTTTCGTATCTAAGTGTGAAAATCAAGAAAAAAATGCAGGAAAATGGCGAGCCACGATTGTGGCACCCATTCCACGATCGTGGACAAATGTAGTAGCTTCTGTCATGGTCATAGGCAGCGGTTTTACATAGTAATGTTTGATTTGTTCAATGTTTGAACTAATTAAGGACAAGGTAATTAACTACGATGCATTTGGACTTAATTGGGGCAAAACATGAACCTAATTTGATGTTAGAAAAGTTGGTTAAATGTGTGATAAGTTTTGATTGATAATTGATGTTCACCTTAAGGAGAAGATTGTTTGATATTAGTGTATGTAAATTTGAAATGAAGGAGTGTTAAGGGAATGAAGATGTTCATATGAATGCAAATGTATTCCAAAGGATATAACTAATGTATTAGAAATGAATGAATGATAATTGGGAATTAAGTGAATACTTGTTATGCTATAAAAGAGTTAGAACATATATGTTTAATAAATTGAGTATGATCTAGTGTACTTAAGGTGTTAACCTGATTGCAAACTAGCTATGTACAAGCTATGATGTTTGAATGATTACAATTGTGATCAAGGACATCATACCAGGGAAAGTCATTGAGCATGCATTGAACATGACACATATATATGTGAATAATTGAATATGTATTTGTTAGATCACTTTAGTAATGTGTACAATGTATGAGTATTTAGACGCGCAAGTTGAATGCCATCAATAAGACATTATCGGATCATCCAGACATAAGCATATATTGGAGCGTCTTATGAGTCAACCTAGATGATATCACTAAAATTGATTTATTTCTGCTTTTGTTTAATTTCCCATATATTGAACTATTAATGACTTGATTGTGAGAATTTTGGACATTAATAGTCTGAGGAGATTGATATTTGGGAATGTATTGGAAGTGTTTTGTTTGCATCTGAATTCTAAATGATATCTGTTTACTCAACGAAAGTTGAATGCTAGACTTAATTACGTTCGATGAATATGAGATTTTGTCTGTGCATCATAAGCAAATGTTATTGATGACATACTCTATGATTTGATGCATTATATTAAATGTATGATCAGATAAAGGCGTTGTGACTGGAGTGATTTGTATGAAAGAGTTTTAAGCTCATAATTGTGCACGTAGAACCTGGCTCTATGATTTCTGTATTTGAATGAGCCCAACAAAGGACAAGATCTGTATCTATATCTAAAAGACACTCGGTCACAACAAACAATAACGAAAGTGGAGTCTTATAAGCATCTATATTGGCACATGGTCATGAATCATATGATTATGAATCTATTTCTGAAATTGTGATGATAAAGTGATATGCCATATCTGTGTATCTATTGATAATGTTATTGATTGGGATATGCTTGATCCGAAAGAATGTATGAAATCTGTGACATTGATTATGGCTTATTAAGATGAGGAATGTTGTGAATTTGATTATATGTGAAATATTTGTGTATTTAACATGAGTGAGATCATCAATGATGGTTCAATTACTAAGTTCACAAAACTTATCAAAATTGTAACGTGGCTTTTTAGGCACGAGAGAGGAGACTAGTTCCTAAAATTTTCTAGAAGAATGTTTGGAATTAGGTTATGGCTCAAAGATCTGTCAGCTGACATCTGAGTAGTACTAGACTAATTTTATCTAGTTTTCTTATTTCATGTAGATCTTTTGTGTAAAGAGTGGTAAACTTTTAGATATTTTGATGATGTAAATATTTGTTTAATGAAATGTTTTGCAACAATGTAAATTATGTTGATAAATGAAAAGGAAGAGTTGCTTTTAAATTATGAGTTAAGTTTTTAAGTATTATGTTATTCTATATGATGGCATATAAGAGAACATGACTGCTTTAACATGCCATTATCATAGGATATGTACTTGGATGTCCTTAGGATGTCCCGGTATATACTCTATGGTAGTGAGGTGTTACATCCAACCTTTGGTTAGATTCTTGAAGATGTTGTGGAGATGTGGCCTTCCATTTTTGCGTTAGATGTTCCTTTGCATATACAAGATCTTCATATTATTTCGCATATATCCCTATATTTCTAACATTATCATTTTATGATGGAATTATCACAAGTATTTATTAACAAACCCAAAATTTTCAATATTCTTTTCATTGGCTTCTAATAATTTGTTTACTTATCATCATTTTGTTAGTGATTATGAGAGGTATTGCTCTGAACAAACTATTAAGCTAAGACCGAACCATCTAATAACCATTTTCATTAATGTTTTTCTCCCCCTAAAGATGGTAGTAACTGTAGTATGAAGTACCTTTAAAGAAGGTAAAATCTATAAACACAAACATCCTTTTTTAGATTGGATTAAAACACTTGTACCTTCTTTGATTAATAAGATAACCTACAAATATCAATGATTAAAAACTCTAACCAATTCAGGCAGTTTAACTGTAAAAACTTTAAATGTTTCAAATTTTTTGTTCCATTTTTAACTTTTGAGTCAATTTACTTTAATAAATCTTGTGGTTAAAAATTGATCAATTTATTAATTAATCCGTTAATTTTTGTAAATTAATAAATTCTTATAAAATTAATTAATTTTTATCTAACAATCTCTTTTTTCAATCAAACTTCAAATTCTTAGATAGGTAATGACAATCTCTTTCAATCATATTTTAAATTCTTTAATTTTATTTAATCTTTAGCCAGTTTTATGACCATTAACGCTGATTGAACCTTTTAAATATTAAATTTCTTATCTTATTGGTTTAACTTCTGATCCGATTTTAAAACATTGATAAATATGCATTTATGTACTCTTAGATCTAGTTTTAAAAGTATAGGATCATGATTTTGCATAAAAGTTAAGCTACCAAATTTTTTTTAGGGAATTTCATTTGTAAGTCTAGTGGTCGGGAAACATTCACCCCATTATATTATGGTTTTTTCTAAAATAAAAGAATTTGTTCATTAAGTTGTAAAAGGAATCAATAAGTCTTTAAAAAACTAGTTTAAGCAAGAATAAAAACATGGCTTTTACAACATTTCTACCAAAAAAAACTTAATTTCAAAGATTTCATTGTCTTCTATAGAAAGAGCTCAGTTGTTCTTACATTTGATGAGCTACCAACATTTCTCATATCCAACAATGTATCTTGTGAGCTAAGACATGCTTATCTGTGCTGATTTTATTAAAAAATGTCTATTTTCTTTCTCTACAAAGGGAATATATTGTACCGTTGAAGTTGAGACTTAAACAAACTTTATCTTTCTTCGTTAATCTGAATTTATAATCAGTCCATTTCAATATTTTGTTCCACTCTGATTCATGATAGTAGAAGCTAAGAGTATGCTGGATACTGGCCCAAATGGCAGTTGAGTAACCACACTTAAAAGAAAAGGCGGTCAATGCTTTGAATCTCGCTGTAATATAGTTCACATAATTTATTTTCAGAACCCATAATTTTGTCTTTAGTTTTTTTTATTGTTGCAAGCCAAGTAGTGAACAGATCTTTTTGCTTTAAGGACCCTTTCCAAACATTATTATACTAAGGAATAAGAGCATGAGATGGCTTGAGGGCTTTGATGTATGCAAAGTTTAAAAGTCTCCATTTCGACTTAGTGACCATAAAGGTATGTTTGGAGTATTTGAGTTGGGCTTATAGCTAGGAAAATAGTTATGTAGTCTCTTAGTGCCTCTGCCTTGAAAATGCCAAAAGTTATTCACAATTACTTTACTGACTTTTGCTTAAGAAGGGATTTTAGTGTGATGAGAATAGATATCCTCTCTAAAATATAAAAGGCTTAGTGAAGTCCAATTGTCATACCAAAATCATGTTCCTTTCTCATCCTATTTGAAGTTTGATATGTTGATAGACACTGGACTTGCTCCTCAGAATCTGTATAAAGGGTCTAGAGAATTCATTCCTTTCAGCTATTTGCCATAAACTGGTTTTTTTTTAATGATATAACTCATGAATCCACTTACTCTAAAGAGATTCCTTATCATTGAAAAGTGTTTAAGTTCTTTTAGTTACCTACTGGATTGAAAAGTACGAATGGCCTTGAAACATAGTCTCCCTTCTTGTTTTCTCCAGCATAGATACTCTCACTTGACTTTGGCACCTTTAGGGTTGTCAATCTTGCATGACCAAAGGAAATTCCTAATACATTTTTTCAATCTCTTTAATAATCCTCTTAGGAAGCAGAACATGAGAACTCCAATGGGTGTGAAGATTATTCAACATAGAGATTATAAACTGCACTATACCAACTTGAGAGAGCGTTTTATTTTGCCAACTATTAATGATTTTCTTGTATTTCTCTATAATCTTTAAGCAGTCTCGATATTTTAGCCTTCTAGCTGAGATGGGAACTCCCAAGTAAGCGAAATGCATACCTAGATGTTGAGATTAAAGATCTGCTAAAGTCTCTCAGTATTGTTTAAGTTTTAGGAGATCAAAATTCTATCCTTGCCATGATTGACTTTAAGACCTAAAATCTTGCAGAAGCTCATGGTAGATTGATATAATATGGAAATGGATCCTTACTAAGTGTCGCAGAGTAGTAGCAAATAATTTGTAAAATAGATATTAGAGAGGGAAAATTCCTTGCATTTATGATGAAACTTGAATCAGATCTTCTAGATATGTTATAACAAATTATTCTATTCAAAACCTTTATAGCAATAACAAAAAAAAGTAAGGAGAAAGAGGGTCTCTTTGTCCTAAGCCATTATACGCTTTTGCTTAGTAGGAGCTCCATTGATAAGAATACTTTATGAAGTTGTGAAAATGTAGGCATGAATCCATTTAATGAATTGGTTTGGGAATCTAAACCATTCCAAACTTATAGTAATGAATTTCCATTGAAGTCTATAAAAAGCTTTTGAGAGGTCAATTTTGATGAAACAACTTTTGATATGTCTTTCAGAGTTGTATTCTCTCTTTAATTCTTGCACTAACAGAATATTATCAGAGATATTTCTGCCAAGGATGAAAGCTCCTTGAGATTCATGAACGAACATGTTCAAACTCTCCTTGAGTTTGTTTACAAGAAGTTTTGAAATCACTTTGTAAATGGTGTTGCAATATAAGATAGGTCGAAAATCATTAAGACTACTTGCATTGGGAATCTTGGGAATCAAACATATGTTAGTTACATTGATTTCACTCAATAATTTGCTAGAATACAAAAACTCCATGACAATTTCCACAACTAACTTGCCTATAATCTACTAGGTTTTCTAAAAAAAGGTATGTATTGAATCCATCTAGGCCTAGTACTTTAGTATGATTTAGATTGAAAAGAAACAAATTGAATCTCTTGCGAGGTAAATTGCTGTCGAAGCTTTAGTTATGTATCTCGTAGGAAGACAAATGGAGCCCTTATAAGATTTACCAACTCCTACAGCTCTGATGGGCCTGATACGAAAATATCACCCAGCAAGGAATTAATGAAGTTAAATATCAAACTGCTTATGAAATCTCTATCAGTAATCATTGGTTATTAGAATCTAAGAGAAAAGTTATCTAATTGAGATTTCTTCTTGTCAAAACAGAGTTATGAAAGAATTTGGTATTGGAATCTCCTTCTCTTATCCAAGTAATCCTTGCTTTTTGTATAAGAATTGAATTATGAAACTAAAGAGCTTCCATGTATTTCCCCAGCTTCATATATTTAGTGTTTTTAAGAGCAATATTGTTTGGGTTTTATAACAATATTCCCATACAATTCTTAACTCTCTTTTAGCTTCCTTCAGTTTGATATTGGAAAGGGGTTAAGTTTGTTAGTACACAAACTTTGATGAACTATCCCTCCCTCAATAAAAAAGTTTCCCATTACATTTTTAATAAATTCTTTTCCATTATCACTTCTAAATATTTAAATATTGCTCTAAAATTGTGTTTGAATCATGTTATAGAAAAATTTGAAAATAGTTTTAATATCAAAATTTTCTTTTAAGAGGAAGACCCAAGTGACTTTAGTAAGATCATCCATAAAGGTAATGAATCAATGTTTCTTGAACAAGTTAGCAACTCTAGATGGCCCTTAAACTTCACTATGGATTATAGTTAATGGTTGTCAATTTTTATATGGTTGAGGTGAAAAAACCACACAATGATATCTTGTTAATTCACAAGATTTACACTGAAGTATTAAGGGATTTTTATTTATGAATAACTAGGAAACAAATATTGTATATAATGAAAACTGGGATTACTTAGTCGACAATGCCATAAAAATTTCATTATTACTAGAAATCGAAATAGAATTGAAACAAGTATATTGGTCTTACCTTAAGAAGGTTTGTCTTGTGTGAAGAACGTACAAGTCACTATTCTATTTAACATCCCCAATCATCCTACTTGAGCTTAAATCTTGAAATTCACAATGAGAAGATCAAAAAATTATTTGTCAATTATTATTAAGAGTGATTTTAGAGATTATATGATAAGTTAGGAATGTGGAGAACATCTTAGAGTTTTAGAGGAGAGATGGACATTGTTCCTTTTCCAGCATGGAATCAAAGGAACCATCACCAAATTTGACCTTTTGATTCCTTGCATAAGAGTATATGATGAAAAAAAAAATTAAAATGCCAATCATATGATTAGTAGGACCTGAATCTAATGTCCAGAGACCATTTTGGTAAAGTCTAAGGATACAAGAAAAGAGGTTACTTAAGTGAACTAGAGAATAAGACGAATTGGGATTATTTAAAGATTAAGATGAAAACATTTTGCGTAGATGCTCTATTAGTTCCTTAGTGAATATAAGGGAATTTGAAGAAGATTGTTGCCCTGGATCATAATTGCTCGCTTGGAATGCTTGAACTTCCCCTCTTTCTTGGTATTATTATCTTTTTTTTTTCCAATTGGTTGGTTTCCTGTTTAACTTCCAACAGGTCTCCCGAGTATGCCATGACTTTTTATAATGGTCACGTTAAGAATTTTTTTCCACTGCATTTATCTCCTTCACCGTATGCTTTTAGAGTCGTAAAAGCCAACCCTTCATTCTTTGTTCATGTTTCCCCAACGTTCTTTAACATCACTTGTCTCTGTGATTCTTCTCTTTGTACTTCTAAGAAGACTTCTTGTATGGTCAATATGAGAATTTTTCCTAAAATACGACCCCTTAAGTTCAGCTAACTCTCTATTTAACCTAGCCAAAAAAACAAATATTAGTCCCCTTTTAATCTTTTCTTATACCGAGCATTGTCACTTGGATTTATTCAATTCTCTTCATCAAACAAATCTAATTCCTACCATACAAACATCATCTATTATAATATATTGTCACGTTCCTCTCACCTTGCTTCATCTTCCATGTTCGAGTGTTTAATTCAAACAATTGTGAACGATTATCCATATTCAAATATGTATCCCAACAGCTTCCCATACGTCATGATCTATTGGCATGATCATGAAAGACTTCCCAATAGCTGGCTCCATAGAATTGATTAACTAAACAGTAACAATTAAGTTCTCTAAATGCCACTACCTACATTGAAGGTCCTTTGCAGTTGATTGTTTCAACCTCACCATTTAAATATCTAAACTTCCCCTTGTCATCGATCAGCAAACATACGGATTGAGACCATTCAAGCTAGTTCTTACCATTCAATTTGTGAATGGTAATCTGGATAGAATTTTCTGATAGAGAAACTAGTGCAAGTGTGCCCAAATGTTGTCACACTGCTGCTATCATCCAAAAAGGCCAAACCAAAATCAACCATGTCTGCTTTAAAATTCATGATAAAATCCTATAGCTTTTATACCATTTAGACAGAACTAGATCAAAACCAAAGTTGAAGATATTCCATATTTTCAATCAATCAACCAATACATCTTAAATAGGAAATTCAAAACTAAAAAAATTTAGAATCTCTAACAATCTACAATACCATTTTTCCTATTTTATTGTAATCAACTACTAAATATTAACATCCTTAATATACCGGCAATAACTTATTAATTACTCTAAATTCAAGGGCATAAAAGATGGATCATAGGAAAGATATTTATAAAATTTCCCTACTTTAACTTAGGGATGTCAAATATGACCTAACCAAACTTTGACCTAAGTTGGCCAGGCCACAGGCCAACGTTGGTGACCTGACCGGGCTATGGGTCTCGCTTGGGCCAGGGCTAAAGGCACAAAAAGCTAGGGCCTCGCTAGGGCCAGCTTGCTCGTGGCCAATCAGGCCTCTACCTAAGCCATAGGCCACAGATAGGATTGCGGGCCGACCAGTCGGCTTGACACATTGCTATCCTTACTTTGGCTTAATATTTACATATTTTTCTCCTAACTCTCGTTAAAAGATACACAATCCAAAGGAAAAAAAAAAAGGAAACGATCCAGCTTTCGAATTATAGACAATTGCATATGGGGATACACATAATTAAATATATAATAATGTTTCTTGTAGCAAATTAACTTCATAATAATAATAATCATGTCATGTGAATAAACTATCTTTCAGACATAATACGTTGTGTAAAACAATCATCAGTAGATCAAGCATTGGAAAAGCCCCCCCACAAAAATACCGTAAAAATATTTGTCCATGGCCTAGAAAAATTTTAGTTTCCCCTTGACCGTTGAAGCCTTTGGTAGATCTATATTACACAATGCCTTATCTTTTCCAGTTAAGCCAGCACAAGAATCTGTAGGTCCTAAAGTAACTGCAAAGTAGAGATAGATGGTGCATAGGAATGTCAGCAGTGCCAAAGCTGTTAAAAGGAAACGGTGTCTCTGAACAAGTTGTGACCAGCCACCCAATTCATCCCTTGGAAACGTCCTTCGAAAAGACGGAGACCTCCAATGAGGGGAAGATAAAACGCTATCAAGGACCATTGATAATGTGATTAACTACCTTAGCCACCTGAAAGTTTTGACCAAAGATCAGTTAAAACAAGCATATGAAGCAGCATGTAAGGAAAATGCAGCAACATCATTGAAATAGAATTGACTCTATCACACAAGCTTGACTGAAATGTAATTAACTACAGGCTGAAACCAAATATCCTGGAATTGGATAGATGGTTCATCAAAAATGGAGCGTAGTGTACACTTCCTTAATATCTCATGAAACTCTATGACGTGGAAATGCTTATAGTAAACTGGATAATAGACAGTCTATACCTTAAGAAATTATATACGCTTAACAGTACGGTTATGATTTGTATGTGCTTAAGAAAGCAATTGATGGAACTTGGCAAAACCCATCAAAGTATTTTTAATAAGTAAATTAGCAGGATGAGCAGGCCACAATCCTTTCTCAGTACCAGATTTCAAGCATGAAGAGTGATATTCATACAGATACTGTACACCGCGTTAGGTTTGACAATATTATTTGAGACTTAAACATTATCCTTCAAGTCACAGATGTTCACTGAACGAAGGAACCACCATAAAAGAAAAAACAAAAGGTATTGATATCCTTTCAGAAAAGAATATTACTTAGTGCATCACTAACTCAAGAGTTCAAGATTACAGAATTTGTTACTCCAAAAGATACAAGACTTTGAGGAGCCTGAGTTTAAAAATCCAGAAATGTTTAATAAAAGAAAATGATTAAATCCAGTCTCAGAAAAGTTCTCTGTCAGAAAAGTTTCCATGTAGATGTTTTTACATGTCGTCTGAAAGCAAAATAAACCAGACTTCATGATCACCTGGCACAAAACTATAAGGTGGTAACAAAGCTCCTCATCCAATAAACAATGAACTTGTTCTATACAAAAATTTCAGAATAACTTCAGAGAATTCCTTGTTAAGTAAATTATCGACAGAACTATCTTAATTATGTCACTTTTAGAAAAAGAAAATCCAGAACACCAAACTACTAAAACCAAAATCGTTAACACTACGAAAGAGACAGGATCTATGAAGGCAACAAAAAGCTTGTACTAGTTAGGAACGTCAAGCAATCAGCCAAGATAAAAGCAACAAAAGGATTCACCAAAGTCAACATTGCGACAAACAAAAAAAAAGGATTCCCGAGCACACATTGAAATTTCTATTGTTTCAGCACTTTTAAGTTCCAAAATATGTTCTCTCATTCTCATTAATGATCTAATATTTTCACATTTTCGGGCGATCTCAATAAACTCTTCCCTTGTCGAGGAGTTTCAAGAAATATCCAACATCCAAAACCACAAAACAAGAACACAAATGACCGAAAGGGACGGTCTTTCAAGTTTAATCAACACTAACAAAAGCCTCAAACAATTTATATGGTAGAATATAACAAATTCAGATGAAAAGTAAGTTCCTCGACACAAACATAGATGTAAACAAAAGTATCTTGATCCTTTAGGGAAATATCGTCACTTTGAACTGGATTCTTTTCATATTTCAATTCTTCATTATCCAAGACAACCATTCGAAAACGTCACATAAATCACAACACAAAAAAGGAACAAATATGAAGGACATTGCCACGAGCTGACGGACAAAAAAGATAAAAGAAAAGTGAGAGACACCTACGGGTAGGAAAAGGGTATTATTAAGAAGAGAAAGAAGATACAAGGACTAGCCCTTTAGCTATCTTTTACCCTACGTTTGGTTGCTGTCTCCGTGGGTGGGGACGGATGACGGAGACAAAAAAATCCTGTCTCCGACCTGTTTGCTTGCTGTCCTCATCAATTTCTGTCCTGACTCCGGATGACAGAGACATAAGATTTTTGTTCCTTCCAAAACTGGAGGACAAGAATGCAGAG
>JAOSBN010000001.1:15390344-15402317 GCA_027563595.1 Erythroxylum suave | reverse complement strand
AACATCAACCAATCCACAAAATAGGCTACATCCCTAACCCTAAATGGAGTTTAGTTCCAGAACATCTCAGCAAAACCAGAACAGAGAGAAACAAATGACATTAAATGCAGTAGAGAGAGAAAGTTCAAATAAACACAAAAATGACTGCTTCTCTTCCCTTTCTTCCTCCTCTTTCCTCTCTTTTTGTGCCTCCACTATTTTGCCTTGCTTTCAGTGCCAGATCCCCCCAATTTTCGTCTTTAAAACGAGTATATATAGTGTCTTGGGGTAAGAGAAACCTAGTTTTCGCGAAATAGGGGAATAAAATTCGTATCTGCGCCGTAGCTGTCCATTAAGCGGACAACTACTGGTCTGTTAACAATGTTTCTCCGTTGATGTCCGTTTTAAGGGACTTTATGTCCGTTAGGCAGACATACACTAAACATCTTCAAAAACATGCCTTTTTGACTCTTCAGCAAGTCACATCTCTCTTTGGGGTCTTCATGAATGTTGTAGAGCTCAGAGTCCTCTTCGAATTCATACTTGAATGAATCTAATCCGACATCTCTAATGAAAGTTATGTGATTTGCCCCAAAATCTCTCCAATTGTACCTATCAAGCAATAAAGTTGAAATGTGAGAATTAACCAATTAAAGTGCATAATTCACCTGAAGATAAGTCAAATTAGCTCCAATTTATCCCACAATCATATATAAATAATTTGACTTATCATAAACATTTGTTTTTAACTCTTTCTTTTTCATAATAAAACGCTAAAATGATTTTAAAAAATTAGTTACAAATCTTGTAATAGCAAGACAACACAAATTCCTACCATTGGTGAAATCATTTTTCAAGACCAATGCACAATTTACTTTTTGTTTTCTTCTTACACAGTCTCATCAATAATAGGAAAATACCTAGCATCCCTTATATTTTCTGACATCAAGTTAACATAATGTCCAGTACAAATAGTCCAATAAAAAAATTATACTTGCTTTGCAATCTTCTTCCATTTGTTTTATAAGCGAAATTATTTTCAATAATGAATTGAACAATATTTTTTATTCTAACTTCATTTAAAACTTCACCAAATATTTCAAATAGAGTATCAGTATTCCTAACAAAGACAAATGCTTTAATTGATTTAAAAAATATTGTCCCCTTTGTAGAATAAACCAAAAAATTAATAATTGACTCATATCTCTATTTGTCCAATCATCACACATGATTGAACACTCATAAGTAGCACAATTCATTCTTCTTTTATCCAAATAACTTTTAATTTTATAAACAAAGATATTGAGAAGTTTACCTCTGTAATCATCAATTAAAGGGGCTTTGAATGATGGACCGTAAGAGCTAATAGCATCCATTATAGGCTGATAAATTAAAAAGATTGGCAGCATTGAATGATAACCCTGAATCATACCACCATTTAGTCATTGTCACATCCACATTATGAGCTGCTTTTTTATATTGCAAGGTATAACTGATTTAAGGATGAGCTTTACTAGTTGTTCATACTGTAAAAAAATTTGACACGTCTTTTCTTTTCCTAACATCAAGTGCAATATTTTCTTCTTGTTGGGTAAGAATATTATCACCTTCAACATCCTCACTATTATCCTGAACACCAACAAAAATTCTACTACCAATTTCTTACTTCAATCTCTGCCTTCTATCTTTCTCATGCTGACACTCTTCAAGCAAAGTCTTTATTTGTCATTTGATATCATGACTCACTTTCTTACAAGGTTCCACATCAACTTTAATCCCAACTAATTGTTTTCTTTAATTGCCCCACCTTTCAAATTTTTGTTACAATACAAACAAAGTATAAGCTCAAGCTGGATCATCAAATCTTCCTATACCTGAAGCGACTGAATTATCAGGAATACTTGAACTCCCTTCCATTTACTTGTAAAATAAATAAAGTCATATGTCAAAATTAAAGTAATAACTTCATATCAAAATAAAGAATACTTAATTTCATTATCAATTACTATTACAACATATGTATTGTTTAACTTAAAAGCAAAAACTAACACAAAAGAACATAAATCTTATATAAAACCCTAAACCCCAAACCCCACCCTTTTTGTACAATTATATCATTCATCCATAAACTAAAGACATACAATCACAACTATAATCTATTTAACTTCAACCATAGCTCACAATTATAATTTTACAAACTATTTTATGTGATCACACAATTCAACTATAAACTATTTTATTTTGTTTACTTATACAATTCAATTTGTAATACTTATCATTATTTTGTTTTCTTAACTAATTTTAATTAATATTGTTACTAAAATCCTAATTCTCAACACTAATTAACAATCTTTTATTCACCAATTTTAATCAACATTCTCAGTTAATTACTCAAATTAACTTGACAATCAAGAGTTAACATACACTACATAATTCAATTTAATTTAACACAATTTATCAATAAGTTAAAAACTAAGAATTCAAGTATTCAATATACACAATTATACAATACACATATACACTCATTTTGTATGATTATATGATTCAACCATAAACTAAAGACATACATTCATAACTATAAATTATTCAATTTCAACCATAACTCACAACTATAAATTTACAACATTCTTTATGCAATTACGTAATTAAACTATAAACTAATCTATTTTGTTTGCTTATACAATTTAATTTATAATGCTTATCAATATTTTGTTTTCTTAGCTAATTTTAGTCAACATTGTCAATGAAATCTTAATTCCCAACTTTAATTTAACAATCTTTTATTCACAAATTTAATTAATATTCTTAGTTTTTTACTCAAATAAGCTCTAGATAGGGATGTTACTTTTGACCTGGCCTACCTAACCTGACCTAATTTTGACCCAAATTGACTAGGTCACGGGTCAAAAATAGATTGCCCAAATCGTAGCCATACCATTCTTAAAAAATGACATTATTTTTGACTTTTCTTTTTGAGGCGGTACTGACTAGTGCAATACAATACCCGCATCACTTATCTACATTCAAAGGAATTCGTTGTACAATTAATGAATAAATACACATCATATTCAGTAAATTACTAGTCTCCATAAATAAATTTTCCAAACATAAAAAGTATAATACCATAATGTGAAACACATAAGTAATTTAATACTTTAGATTAACAGCGCATATTAAATAAATAAAGCTTTAATAATAGAAATAATAAAGTTTAGAAATACTATAAAAATAGTTAATAAGTTTTGAGTGTAGAAACTAGGGCACCTGATTCTCTCGGCGGTGTACAGAGCGAGAGAGAGCAGGAAACGCAGCAGCCCTGCTGAGGTAAACAATTCACTTCTCATTTTATCATCTCATGCCTTTTTATGTTTGTCTGATTCTTACACAATTCATGGATATTGTCTATGTTTCGTCCTCATTTTTATTGTTTTTTTGCTACCGATGTTTGTTGTCTGATGCCGTGTGTTCGCCGATTAAGGTTTCTTCACCTTTCATTCACTTGGAACCCCGAAATCTTTGTTGTTCAATGCCCACAGATGTAGAAATAATTTTTCTTGGCGGTTGTGGCGCTAGGGCAAATGAAATGTTCTTATTATTGGAATTATTATTATTGGCTCCCAAAAGAATTGATTTTTAGGTCAATTAAACTGATTTTTCTGGTATTTGGTATTGCTTCTGAAGTGGGTTTGGAAGAAAGCTTTACCTAAGGCTTATGGGGAATCTTCTAGGTTTTGAGATGGACCTTGAATTGTTTCCCTTAATTTATAGGTGTGGAAATCTTGTTTGGACGTGGTATGTATGCCTTGTTAAACTATTAGGAATGTATAAACTTGAAGGTGGTCTTTTGTGCTCGAGTTAAGATTTAATTCTTATTCTTGGTAAATGGTAATTCATTTTTTTCTTGTCATGTCTTGGCTGCGTATCATATGATCCCTGTCAAATGGTCTTCTTGGACTGGTGATGGAGTTTCAATTTGCCTTTTTCCCCCTATTTTGCCTTTGTTTAACTTAGTTTTCTTACTTCCTAATATGCTCCATGTACCCTTGGTTCCTAGTTTTATTGGGATTCAAAATGTAGAAGTTTTTCTATTTAATTGCAGGGAAGCTTGGAAATTTTTAAAGCATTATTACCAAAGTGCTGGTTTGCGTGAAGTTCTGCATAAGGTTGCAGTTGATAACTCTTTTTGGGGACCGTCAAAAACGTTATGGCAATCCATGCTAGATTTCGGCTTATTTCATACGCTCAAGAGCTTGTTGATGGAAAGCCAGTGTTTATGTCTTCAAACTGCTTTCCAGTCAAATGCTCATATTTTGAGCCTGCTGGGCATGCTTTCCATTCTGCTGCACAGAAACTCCTTGGGTGTGAGGAAGAAGTTGCAGTTGAGGAAGATCAGAAAGTTTCTAATGACAAAGAACAGGCGTATATGCCATCACACGACCCTTATAGTAGTAAAGGTAAAAAGAAATCTGGTAGTGGGGACAAGCAACAAGATCATTATGCCCTGTTAGGTTTGGCCCATTTGAGATACCTTGCTACAGAGGAACAAATACGAAAGAGCTATCGTGAAGTTGCTTTAAAGTATCATCCTGACAAGCAGGCAGCCATTCTTCTTGCTGAGGAAACTGAGGCTGCAAAACAAGCAAAGAAGGATGAGATAGAGAGTCACTTTAAGGCCATCCAAGAAGCATATGAAGTTTTGATTGATCCTGTGAGGAGAAGGATTTATGATTCCTCGGATGAGTTTGATGATGAAATTCCTAGTGATTGTGCTCCACAGGATTTCTTCAAGGTGTTTGGTCCTGCTTTTTTGAGAAATGGGAGGTGGTCAGTCAGCCAGCCAATCCCATCTTTAGGGGATGATGACACTCCTTTAGGAGAAGTTTATAATTTTTATAACTTTTGGTATAGCTTTAAGAGTTGGCGAGAGTTCCCACATGCTGATGAGTTTGATCTTGAGCAAGCCGAATCTCGTGACCACAGGAGGTGGATGGAAAGACAGAATGCAAAGCTGACAGAAAAGGCTAGGAAGGAAGAATATGCTAGGATACGAACACTTGTTGACAATGCCTACAAAAGGGATCCAAGAATATTAAAGAGAAAAGAAGAAGAGAAAGCTGAGAAGCAAAGAAAGAAGGAAGCTAAATTTTTGGCAAAGAAGTTGCAGGAGGAAGAAGCTGCAAGAGCTGCTGAAGAGGAGAGATGTCGAAAAGAGGAAGAAGAAAAGCGTGTAGCAGAAGCTGCTTTACAGCAAAAGAAGGTTAAAGAGAAAGAGAAGAAACTTCTTCGCAAAGAGCGGACTCGTCTTCGAACACTATCAGCGCCTGTGTTGTCTAAGCATTTGCTTGACCTTTGTGAGGATGATGTTGAAAAACTTTGTAAGACATTGGATACTGAGCAACTTAAGAGTATATGCGATAACATAGAAGGCAAAGAATTAGGAGATCAAGCAAGAGATCTCAGGGATGCATGTGGTTCTGATCATATTTCAGAGAGCAATAAAAAACATGAGAGCGACAGTGTAAAGCAGAATGGCTTTGCACAGTCAAATGGAAGTGTCTCATCGATTGGCTTGGAAAAGAAAGAGAAGCCATGGGTTAGGGAGGAGATTGAGCTCTTAAGGAAAGGAATGCAGAAATATCCAAAAGGAACATCTCGTAGGTGGGAGGTTATATCAGACTACATTGGTACTGGGAGGTCGGTCGAAGAAATTCTAAAGGCAACCAAAACTGTCCTACTTCAAAAACCTGATACTGCCAAAGCTTTTGATTCCTTTCTTGAAAAAAGGAAACCCAGTCAAGGGATTGCATCTCCACTTACAACAAGAGATGAAATAAAAGGAAAATCAACTTCTTTGGAGTCTGAAAGCAGTGTTTTAAAGGCTGATAATTCAGATAGCTCTGTGGGTAAAAATCCCAATGATGCATCTGCTGTGAACGGGGTGTCTTCGACATCAGAACAAGATATATGGTCTGCTGTGCAAGAGAGAGCGCTGGTGCAAGCACTAAAAACCTTCCCGAAAGAAACCAGTCAACGATGGGAAAGGGTTGCAGCAGCTGTTCCTGGGAAGTCTGTGAATCAGTGCAAGAAAAAATTTGCTCTTCTTAAAGAGAACTTTCGGAGCAAGAAAACTGTGGCTTAATATATTTGATTGTCTTTGAGCTTTGGTAGATATGACACGGATGGTAATTACGATCGAGTATATATGTGACTCATGTCACAATCTATTCTTACTCTTTCTCAGGAAGCAATGGCTGGACAAGTATGTGAGAAGACAGCTATATCTCTAGTTTTACCATTTTCAAAGTTGGAGAGTTATTGGATGGGAAGCCTTCAAGACCTGATTTGGAGGTTCAATTGCCGCACTTTTTAGGGAGGAATATACATAGGACTTAGTTTTTAGATCATGCTAATGCTGAAGGGTTTTGCCTTCTTCCATGTGGTATACGTTGTAGAATGTGATGTAGCTGATATTTCTTTTGTACTAAAAAACATAGTCTGCATTCAAAAATGAAAGGCAAAAGGTACACGTAGGGAAACAGATCACCTATATCCATTACCCTTTCTTACCTTGTATTATGAATATTTATCTATTTATTAAATGGGATTTACAGAAAATGGTTGGATAGATATTCATAGAACATGATAGGGTGAATGTAATAAAAATTACTCTATTTAAATGTCAATGTTGACAAAATTTTAAAATTTTATTTAGTTTTCATAAAAAATATGTTTAGAATTCTTTAAAAGCTGGATGTTCAGCTAATATACGGTGCCAACGGGTTTCACAATACTTATATCCTAACATCATCTCTGATTCCTTTTTACTGAGATTTATAAATGAATTCTCCAATTTTAGGTGTCCCTAAATCCAACCCGATACTTCCCACTTGGTGCAATTCTACCTTTTAGTTATGAGTTGTTTTCATCATATAAACAACAATCTTGCTATTTCAAGGAGGAAGAATGTGTTAGGGCTCGACGGGTTGTTTCATGGATTATGTTGTCCAGTATGTACATGGAAATGAGTAGTTCCTCGCATTGAAAAGGGGAAAAAAAACAATATTTTCAGTGAATTAAAAAAAAAATCGTTTGGACAGTTGAAGATATGAAGAATTCCAAGTTACTGATGTCAAGCTAGCTGGCCATTTCAATGCTGTTCTTTTTCTTCTCAAAAGACTTTCTTTTTCCTAGTGTTTGTCTGAGTTCTCTTCTTTGCATTCTTTGACTGTTCAACTTCACCTGTTTTCCAGAAACTTAAGCAGCAATTCTATCATTGTTAATTGTAAGAACCTGCACTCCAATAATCAAAATGTGTAAGCGCATGGCGATTTCTGGTTTCATTTGACTAAACAAGGGATTGAAAAGCCAAATAATGAAGGAATATAAATGTCTCAGGTATCAGCTGCAAGGTTTTACAGACGGAGGAGATTTTAGAGAGGGATGATAGTAAGGAATTTAATTTAGGGATTTCATCACTAAATTACGATTAAAAAAAAGTAAAGATAGTGACCTTGCACCCCGCTTTTAAAATTAAAAATAGATCGAAATTCTTTTTAAATTCTAATATTTTTAATAAATTATAAATAAGATAATAATGTTTCAGAGCAATAGAAAGAGAGTTCCATGCTGAGGTAACCTAGACAGATTTCGAAAAAATGGGAGCATATTGGCATTCCTATATATTCCATTTTAGAATCCATAGATACAACATCTCGTGATTCGATCGCTAATTTGTTGGTAAATGCTTTGGAGTTTGTGACTATCTAATAACACTAAGCTACTTGCACATAATTCATGCAAACAATTGTCAGAAGCCAAAACTCATTTTTTATTGTATTTCTTCTTATGACATGGACAAAGAACCATCCATTTCCCTTCTATTACGTCTCTTTTTCTTCGTGAATGTCTTTAACCACATTATTATTGCAGACCCCAATGGGAGAGATGCGTGAATGGACGTCCTTGTGTTACCTACCCAAATAATAATGAAACCCAATTGACGTGAGATGTAATAGACAAACATATACGGTAGGTTATAAGTTGCCTCTTCTTGGGGTGCAGATCTTCTGTACCTATTCAGTACTTATTTGATCTTAACCACCCAATGTAATAAATTGAATAATTGAGATCAAAAGAAAATAGAGTAAATTGAATAGTAGAGATCGAAAGGAAATAAAGAGTACAGAATAAGTAGTACAGATCATCTACCTCCCTTCTTGCAAGTACGACGTAGCTTTTGCGCCTTGTCTTTCCAAGCCGGATATATAGCTGCATTCGTACTTAGGCCTTAGTTTCTTCTATAAATTGAAGCTTCATTTACAGGCAAATAAGAGTAAAATTACTGTCATCGCATATGACAGCTGATAAAAGGAACAACGGAGAATTGCTGGATGTAGAGAATTCTTGTCAAGCAAAAACAAAATAAGAACTTAAATTTAGTCAACCTGATGCGTGAGTTTGGAACTCTCGACGTCTCGTCTTTGGTTAAGTCTTTACGGGGAACTACTTGCAAATTAGAGACGTTTACTTGGCGAGAATCATAGAAGCATCACTCCATTACCAGCGAATGATGGAGAGATACATAAGAACTTGCATGGAACGTATCAAATCGCAACTAAAGATCGGAAATGGGAACATGAACATTATCACATAAAAGAGACCAGTATCCAGCAATAAGTCGCAATTGCTTTGTTGATCAGTCTAGCTTCTGTTTCATGCTGTGTTACTGTTTGGACAAGAAAAGGTTAAGAATATCATGTGTCTCAATGACACTTCGATAAAAGCCGACAAGAGCTGTCTCTATGCCTCAATCGAGACGACAATCAAGAATGACAAAGCAGATGTTCCATTCCTTTCCTTTTTTTTTTTTCCTAACCAAAATACACACAGAATATGATATATTGAAGCTTATGTACAAACATTTGCTTGCCACTTTTCCACCTCTTAACACGACTTGGTAATGATATACATCTTTCAATCACTATAAAAAGAATTGATACCCTACAATTAAATTTTCAGCCACCCATTCACCTACTGCTCTCATCTGCAAACCCTTTGGTAATGCCTTTCGAATATTGTACGGTCTACTAGTCACTTGCCTCTAAAAACTTTCAGGTTAGGTAAGTTGAGGGTGAAAAAATAGAGAGAAAATGATCACGATAGAAAATCTGTACAACGCCCTCCCCTATTAGAACCCACCCACTATCTCTTCTTCATATAGGCTTCTATTTGGTTTAAGGGGACAACATTTATAACCATATACAGCATAAACGATCTCCCCTATGTAACTCAAAGTCAAATCAGGGTGTGGTTCTTCAATGTTAATTTTCAAGCCAAGAGCTTGAATCTATTTGACACGAAACTCATGCCTAAATGCAGTCAGATTCTGAGTAAATCTGTCCCTATTTCTGGAATCTAGGCTTCGAGTAACATCAGCCGTCAGTTTGTCGAAACAAAGGGAGAGGCGTTGATGCTGATTTGCTAGCTGCAACATTAAGCATTAAAATTGTCACTAAAATGATATTAATTGATGGCTCAATCAATGGAAGAGAAATCAGAGCTCCAAATAATGAAATGATACCTCGGATTCCAAATAATGAAATACTGCCTACTATAAAGCTCTTTTTTTTCTTTCACAAAAAAAACTATATATGTACGTTAAATTCATGTGTTTAAGAATCCATTATCTAAACAGGTCAGAGCAACACGTTAAAATGTCAGTTAAAGATTATAAAAACATTTATCTCCAACTTGTTAATGAGAAAGTAAATGATAAATTCAACCTTGCATGAGGGTATTTTGTTTTAGAGAATCCATCAAATCATGTGTTCTAGAGGTTGAGGCTTTGTGATTGTGAAATAAATAACTGTTCTTCAAGGACTGATTGTCAAAGAAAAACAATAGTCCTATAAAATCTTACAAAGCAGTCAAAGTTTGCACAACTCCTACCAATAGTTAACAAAGTTTGTGTACTGAACACCGATTATCATCTTTTGCCTAATAATACCACTTAATCATTTTTGCTGTCAACCAAGCATGCAGGCTTCAATTAGATTCTATTTATGTGAGTGTTAATGACATCCCACAAAAGAACAGCTTTTCTACAGTCGCAAACCGATTTTCTTGCTTGGTTGGGTACCAAATCAACTTTTTGCTTAAAGGCAAGCATATAGTATCATAGAAAGCAGAAAAATACCTGTGAGGCCAAAATTTGAGCCTTCAAGTCGGAGAATATCTGCAGTGACAAGAACTTCCCAGTCAATTCTCAGATAAGACAAGAAAGTTTCACCTTAAATAGGTAACTGAACAAATTATCAAACATAAGTACAGTTTACACAGTTAACCTGACATCTTGTTCAAATCAAGATTTAGAAATCACGGATTAGAATTTAGCTAAATGTCAGTAATGAGTAATCGAAATGGAAAAACAGAACACTGAACTTAAAACCATTTCTAGTAATCACTATACATTCAATGAAGAGAAAACACAAGGTTTATATGTAATAAAGCAAACTTGGCTTGCACAAATCCTAGTGCGGACTATTGCCGAGCTTACCTACCTGATGAGATAACATGCTGTTATCTCATCTGATCAACTAGTGACAACTACTAAATAACAAAGGAAGGCTATGAAAACAAAACTAAAAAGAAAACAACCAGATTGACTGCATATATGTCATATATATTACACAGGAATCACAATAAGGAAGCAAAATCCAAAAGTTCTTACTATAGTGATCTTGAAATGATATGAACACATGTACATCAAACCCTTCAATACTAAAATAAAAAGGATCTGATGTAGCCAACTATCCTCATTAGTTCATGACGTTATGTTGTGGGTGACTGATATGTGTCTTTCTCTAGGATCTGGTCACGGGACGATTCATAGGAAAATCCTCTTTTCCCTCTAGAGTTCTTCCCCTTCCTAAGCCCGACAATTGCTGCTTAGAAATAGGCTGAATATGTACAATTTTTGGGAACTAAAATACAACAGAAATATGCTAACTTATTTTCTTTCTAAAATTGACTTACGAAAATAATAGACTTCCTCAATAAGATAACTATTGCCGAAACATAACTTCCTAATCAACAACTACCAGCAACTGCTAACTGCCCTCCTTGTATATTTCTTCCCCAAAATGCATATAGTTACTCCACTCCTAGACAAAGAGCTTGTCCTCAAGCTCAAACTCAGGATAGAGTCTTCTCAAAATCTTTACGAAACTCCTACGAAGCCCCATCCTCATCCAATTCTACCCAAAAGAACTTCTTGCATCTATGTCCACGAGAGAATGCTTCATTACAATTAAAGCAAGGCCCCTTTACCCTTCATTCCTCTATCTCTGCCCCAGACTTTTCATTCCTTGCATGTCACTTTAATGGTTGTTTTCGGATTGCTCCAAGCAAGTATTGCCCTATGATACCTACCTAAGACAACCTGGCTGCTCCTCTGCTTCTTTTCTTAAGTGTGGGCCAGATTCATAGCAATTCCTAAACTGCTTGGTTGTTACAATTCGACCTCCAGCCACAGCCTTTCCATAAGATCAACAGTAAATATGCTGATTTGTTGCTTTGTAGTGCACTCTGTTGCTCGCAGTGGCGGAGCTAGAGAGGGACAAGCCCCCGCACCAGCCCCAGCTTCCGCCAGCCTGCCACCACTGATCGCCAGCCCGCCACCATCTGGTCCATCTCCTTGCCTGGCACCTGCACCGCATCTCCTTCCCCGCTAGGCCCCCACCATCTGAACCCACTGGCCACTTCTTTTTCCCCCTTTTCTCCTTCTTTACCCACCACCACCCCAACCCTGCCCAAACCACCGATCGCCAGCCCGCCACCATCTCCTTACTGCCGATGCCGTCAACCTGCCAGCCACCGCCGTTCTTCACTTCTTCTGCTTCCTTGAGGTAAGGGTTATTTCTTTGTTAATTTTTTTTGTTAAAATTATTTTTGGTTTAGGTTAATGCAATTATTTTAATTAAATGTTAATGTAAT
>JAOSBN010000001.1:15369167-15390244 GCA_027563595.1 Erythroxylum suave | reverse complement strand
ATAGGATGGGAGACGAATGGATGAATGACATAATGGTGGTATACAATGAGAGAGAAATCTTCAAAAAAATTGATAATAATATTATTTTACAGCGGTTTCAAGCCATGGCGACTCGCTGAAAATAATTATCATCTATTAGCTCTAATGTCTCTAAACATGTGTAAAGACATTGTAATTTGAATATTTTAGTTAACTTCATTTATGAATTGTGCTTTGTGAAATTATTTTTTGAATTAATTTTGAATTTGCCGGAAGTCTTCGCCGCCAATCCATCGCTGTCCAATTAGCCCCGACTCCAAAACATTCCTGGCTCCGCCACTAGTTGCTCGGACCAGCAAAGATTATAACTCCTTCCGATAATCCTTCAGCGACCTTGTCTACTTTAAGTTAGCCATTTTACCTAGAAAGTTGAGGCTCATAAGACGAACGAACCGCAGATGTCATTGCTTCGTGAATATCCCCCAATCCGTAAACATCATTTTGCTTCACCTTGTAAAACCACAACTGTGTCTTCTCATTAAGATGGAATATTGCCAGCCCCGCCTTCACCTTTCAGGCGTTCATTGATTTTTAAAGAATTGTTCAACTTATGGATTAAAACCAATGGACCATTAGTACTATCATATGAAGGAAATTCTAATTTACAATACCAATGAATAGTAGTTCCTCTTGATTGCCCTACACTTGTTTCCTATCTTTGGTCTCTATAGAGGCGACAGTTGCTCCCCACCGTATTCTTACCGCTCCCCTTTAGCTCTCACAAAATCTCTTTTAGATGTGGGTTCAAGGACTTTTCGTTGGACTGCTGACGATCCTACGCCATAGACATCCTGACAGTTGTATAAATTAATCTTTTCCATCCAGCAGCAACGAAAAACATTAATGTCCAAAACAAAAGCATCATATTTTGCTTTATGCTAAAGATCATTAGGACAACAAGAAATTTACTGAAGGTTACAAGTCTAAAGTACCTTGTCCTGTTTGTAAGATTTCTTTTGTTCCTGTTATTAAATGTGCCAAAAAATTAAGACGAGCAGCATCATCTGTAAACAAAGAGCGTCTCACAGATACAAGTTAAGCCAAGCACTCTAATGCCTGTAGAGAAATAAAATAACATGATTAGATTTCACAATTATAACATAATTAGAAAAATCCTTCTCCACCCCATTGTTGGGTGGGTGTATGGCCGCAATGTTCATGCAGAGTAGCGCAGGAAGGTAATGATGAAATTGATTCCAATTTCAGTTACCATCCTCATCAACCATATCCTAGACTAAAGCTAGCAATAAATTATCCGGTGGTGGAGACATCGAGATTGTTAAGAGGGGGCCCCAATCTCCTGCCTAGCCATCTAACCAGAAATTTACCCTGTTTACCATTTCCTATACGTCAATTAATACCATGACAAACAAAATTCCATGCAGCTGCGATCCCTCTCTAAATAATCGAAGCCCTTGCCTCACTACTGATTGGGGGATATTGTAGTAGTCAATGTTATATTTGGTGCGGAGGATTTGAATCCAAAGCGTGTTAGGGTTGGTAAGTACTACCCAGCCTAGCTTAGTAAGAAAAATGTCGTTCGTGATGGGAACTTTTTTAATGCCTAAGCCTCTAGCTTTTTTGGGACGACAAACTTCCTCCCAACGAATTAGATTTACTCTCCTCCGTCCATTCCTGTTACCCCAAATAAAATCTCTCATTAGCTTCTCTAGATCATCACAAAATTGTCTCGGTAATCACATCGTTTGCATTATGTAGATTAGGAGAGAAGAGATGACTGACTGAGTTAATGTGACTTGCCTTGCTAGAGAGAGTTCGCCGACACTCCATCCTGCAAGTTGCCTCTGGGCTTGATCCAATATAGACTGATATGTGTTCCTTATGGTACACTCATGGATCAAAGGTACACTAAAATATTTGCCTAGATTATTAGTTTGTGTAAACTGAGATTCTTGACTGAGAATGCGTGCGTTGCCCCGACAGACATTCTTGGAGAAGAATATTCTAGTTTTAGCTTTACTGACTAGTTAGTCTAAGGCTCGACAAAAGGAATCCAACACCTTTAAGATAACTTGTACCTGTGTTGACCAGGCTTCGGCAAAAAGGATCAGGACATTAGCAAAGAAGAGATGTAAGATGGAAGGTCCGTTTCTGCTCAGACGAAACGGTTTCCAATTACCGTTCCTGACTTCACTAGAAATCATGTACCCCAACCTTTCCATACAAAGCACAAAAATATACGGCGATAATGGGTCTCTTTGTCTAATACCCCTAGTTAGGAAAAATGATCAGAAAGGATCCTATTCCAGGATACTTGCATAGAAACTGTAGATATACATTTCATAAGGAGATTGGCTAAAAGAATCATAATTCCAATTTCCCGTAACGTGTCGTTGATAAAATCCCACCTGAGGCGATCTTAGGCTTTTTCTAAATCAACTTTTATTGCAAGTATACCTGTCTTTTCCGTCTTTTGTTTCATCGAGTGTATGACGTCTTGGGCTATTATAATATTGTTCGTGATATGTCTACCCAAGACGAAACTACATCAGGTTTGATCAACTAAGGAATTGAGATGAGGCTTCATACGGTTTACAATCACTTTCGAGATGGCTTTGTATAAAACCGAGCATATACAAATAGGCCTTAATTGAGTTAAAGAGACTGGGGGGGGGGGGGGGGGGACTTTGGGAATTAATACCAATATGGTTTTGTTCACTTCAGGTTCCCATCGCTTATAACGAAAAATATTTTGAATATGATCCACTACTGCAGGACCCACCTTGTCCCATTTTTTATGAAAGAAAGAAGCGATGTACACATCTACCCTTGGGGCTTTGCTTGAGTTGATGTCAAAGATAGCATGATGGATTTTGACCTCGAGGGCTGGAGCAGTCAGTGTCTAGAGTGACGCCTCCAATAGTGGGGGAAAGACCTAGAGATTGGGAAGTTGGAAATAGTATCATCATGGGACGTAAACAAATTTTCAAAATAAATCTTGGTCAATTGTCGCATTTACGTAAGATTGGAGAATATCTGTCCGTCATCATCAATTAATCAGGTTGTCCTTAATTTCTTCCTCTTTGCCAACGCTAAAGTGTGATAGAACTTGGTATTACGGTCTCCCCGTGAGAGCCATGTACTACAGGACTGCTAGTTCCAATAAATCTCCTCCTCATAAAGGGCTTGAATTAATTCGCCTTAAAGTCTCTCTTCCAAAGCCATCAATGAATCAGATGTCTCGATGTCCATAGACTTTTGAATACCCTCCAATCTAGTTAATAGGTGTTTCTTCCGATGAAAGATATTACCAAACACACTCTTATTCTAGCTTTTTAGAAAATGAATCTAAAGTGCTTCGAAAATCGGTCACTTCTATGAATTAGTGGCCAACTACTAACTTATCAAAATCATCATGAGCGAGCCAAACAGATTGAAATCAAAATGCTGATATCTCAGTTTTGAGGGTCCTATCAAATTCAACTAACATAGGCCTATGATTTGATCCTAAAAAAGGAAGCTATTTATTAGTTACATTTAGGAATATTTCCAGCCATTTCGAAGAGCATAAAACACGATCTAGTCTAGCTCGTACTATCCCCCTTCGCCATGTATATTTGGACCCAATATGTCTCATATCATGCAGACCATAACATTGCATATAATCTTGAAAGTTCTTGTTCACAATCGAAGTAGAATGAGAGCCTCCCTGTTTGTCATCATTGGCCAATTTAGCGTTAAAATCACCTCCGATGATCCAGGGTACATCTCCTACACTGCCAAGCCATCTCAAATATGGCCATAACATTTTCTGAGCAGTAAGCTGAAGGCTACCATAAACAGCGGTGAAAGCAAAGATAGAGGAATCGTATCGGATGTTCATGTGGATAAATTGGCGGTGCGCCATCATGATTGAAACTTCGAAGTTTCATAAAAGCCAAATGCTGCCTACAAATCCATCTGCCTCTACACGAAACGTATGGTCAAAACCCAGCTTTCGAATAACATCCAGTGCTCGTCCTACACTAATTTGGGTTTCAACTAACACCACCATCCTTGGTCGGTGGATTTTGAGATAATTCCTCAAGATAGGGATAAATTTGGCTCCTCCAACCCCTTGGAAATTCCAAATGAGAATCTACATAAATAAAAACATGTGGGAAATAGGACATTCTCCTAGATTGGAGAAATCTCCTGAGTTGAGTAGCACCCATCTTCATCATTGCCGCCTCGGGTTTGTGGCACCATGTCCACCACAACAGACGGTGTTGTATTATCCTCCATTATTATTTCTTCATCCCTAGTATCAGGAGGTTTAGACAGTGGGAGGATGTGTTGGGTTGTGCAGATGATTTGAGTGTCTTCGAGGTTCATAGGGTCTTCCATGGAATCGCCCGACTCTCCCTCAACCAGTTCTCTTACTGCTTAACTGTCACATATTAGCTCAGAAGGGCCAGTTCAGGGGTTGAATTGTGATAGCTTGATCTAACCCCTGTCCAAATAGGTTAGAGAGGGGCCCAGACGATGCCCCTTATTCCTGATGGGTCACTTCTTTTCCTTTAGTCCCAACCTTTTTCTTGTTGCATGGCCTATGAGCTTTTGGTCGCAACCCATAGTCTGAATTGCGCCCGAACTCACCATTAAAATCCAATTGGAGACTTCGACTTGTCCCTGTGGCGTGACCAGGTGAAAAAGATTTGGGAGATTTGTTTGTTAGACTACCCATATCGGTTGAGTCTAACAACAGTGAAAAACAAGATCCTGTGCCTTGAGGTTCGGCCCTTGGGAGTCGCGAGGTGGACTAGTGATGAGAGCTGGTCGATGGACGTGGAGGTTTACGTTGGATTTGAATCCAAGGTCCGTAGGCATCTCCTGTCATGTCCTTCAAAGTCTCTTGTGGATTGTTGTTTTGTCCCCCCTTCGTTGTCGGAGGTTCCGTCTCTAAGTGGGCCAACGAATGTTGTTGGCTGGTTGGTACTTGCAAGTAGGAAGGGTAGATGCCAGCCTCGTGTCCCACCAATCCGCAATGGAAGTAGATTTGGGGCAAGCCTTCATAAGCCACCAGTAGAGTTTCCCCATCCAATTGCACCTTCGAATGAAGCGGAATGCCTAGGTTGATTTCCACAGCTAGTCGGGCAAATTTGCTCTTTTGGGTAAGCAGGGTAGTTTCATTGATTCTTACTGTCTTACTAATTAAATTACCTAATGCTGTGAGGATCTGTAGGGGGTATCGAGCTATTGGTAAGTATGGGAATCATATCAAGACCATTGCTTTGGTAAGCTTGCCTTGCGATGCCGAGAAATTGGGAGACATCATCGTTGCACCGACAAGGCATGCCTTAGGATAGCCCAAGGACCATTTGTTAACGCATGGAGGAAGTCCACATCTTCGATGAAATTCACCAGGAAGAAGTCATAGTCCAGGTCAACAATTTTCATTGACCGCATGGTTTCCATAAGGCTTGTAGCTGGGAACAAAGCATTTTGTGGTCCACTCTTCTGCCAATCATTTTCACGATGACTGCTGTTTCCCACTTTTTATCGAGGAGAGTGTGATCCCTCCCCCTGAAGCTCCTTATATGGGAGTGATATCTCCCTTCTCAATGTCTATTAGGTCCTCACATGGCCAGGGCAATACCGATACCTCATCATCCTTACCTTGATGGCCTAGTACTACTGCACTGTAAGATAATTTTTCTCATAGGGATGGATCTTCCTCTTGACTGCAAATTTTGACTTTTTTGGCCTGATGCCTGTCAGGAGCAAGAGTGTTGAGACCTCCCTTCTCAATTTCAGTTCGTTTCGCCATGTCATTGTTCATGGTTAACAAAAATGGTCTTTTGTAAGACTTGCACATTTGATATTTATATTTGGATTTTTTTGCTGAAAAAGGAATAGAGTTTTGTTTTTGAGTTTTCAAGGATAAATAACAATTGCTGACCCTTAAGGATGGATGAGTTTGCAGAGTAGAGGGTATAAGGTTAAAAGGTCCTATGTTCGAATCCTTATATCTACACTTTTTCGATCGAGTCTATTGTATAAGGTTTACCTAATGCGGAATACTCAGTTGGTGTGATTTATAGGTTATTACGTCAATCCAGAGGTTTGCTCAGTGCACATTCAAAAGATAACGACTGCAAATTCCTCCGTAAAAAAAGAGAAGTGAAATTATTCTAGCTCATTCTTTATTTATTATAAAATTAAATGTTAGTCATTCTTTTTTCAGAAATCAACATAAAACTTTACCTTCTAATGCCTAAAATTAATAAACTATCCCTATTTGTCTTGAATCATCATATTGAAGTTAGTGCAATATTTATTTCTTATTCGAATTGTTGTAAATCCTTTTTTCTATAAATGATGTGATGTTAAAACCAAAGGAATACAGTTGTACAATAACACAACTTAAAATGGAAGCGTTCTAAATGGCATATGGTGATAGTGTTATGGCCTAATTGTTCTGGAACTAATAATTAAAGAAGCCGATGTAAAATTTATAAGCTTTTGTACTATTCTACCCTTTAATTTAGTTTTTGTGGTTGGTTATCTCATAAAACCTGTAATAAATAGTAACAAGGCTTAGAGGCTCCCAAAAGTTACAAACAATAAAGTCTACTCGGAATCTTAACTAGAGCCTTAAGAGGAGTTCCCTATAAACCAAACTACAAGAAGATGAGTTTTTCCATATATCGGGCTAAAGTTCTAAAGATTGAAAAGTTCATCATGAGTGATGCAATCTTACAATTTGGGAATGGAGATGCAGGAAGTAGAGGATTGAGGTATAAATCATAGTCTTTAGGCCAGCTCGAACAAAGGTTCCATCTACAAGTTCCATACTTTGGTTACTTATGTGATATAATAATTTCTCAATTCCGGATTAATATCCATCGCAAAAGATATAAGCTTGCTTTCTGCAATTGTTTAAAGATTCTATCATTTCTTTCATGTCAAAGACTATAAACATAGGAATTAAGTGCTAGTTTGAAAAGGATAGATATGGAGTCATTTGAATTGAAATTGGAGGAAACCCATGAAATAGTATCACTCTGGAGAATATTACAACCATACGGTAGATTTTGCCAAATATAGAGAGAATAATCGCTTTTGGAAAACATATCGTAGTGGTTGTTTGGATTACAATTGTGGAGGGTGCAAAGGCTAGCATGAGGGTTAAGGAAATGCTTCTCTTGCTTTTAGCCTATTTTTTTATTATGGGCCATAGGGTAAAACTTGTTTTGGGAATAAAGCAAAGTTTTGAGTTCCATACAGGCATGTGTATGTGGGTGCGTGCGACACACGGGCCCATCCAGATCAAACACATGGCAATGGCAGATGGAGGATATGTGGCAGCACGTTCGTCACACAGTAATCTCATGTCTGTACGTAGGGTGCGTGATGTGCATGCGCCAGACACATCTAGAGCGCATCGGCGCTAGCTTGTGTAGCGCATTTGCAGTGATGTCAGCCGTACAAATGTGCTACAATGACAAAAAAGGAAAATTTTTGGAAATTTCCATAAAACTATCCCTAGTATTTTTGGGTCAGTTTTCGGGTTTGAGAATTTTTTTAAGTGATTTTCTAATTTTTCTGGATTTATTACATCAGTAATTAGATTTTAGAAAAGTTTTTAAAACTTTTTTAAAGCCGATTGAGTGCATTTTCATACTCTGAACCGCACATAAGGGATTTAAAGTTTTATGTCTCATGTGGTAGGTTTGGTATTCAGAAAAGTACGATGGATACTTTGATTGAGAATTTTTAAATACAAATTTCAAATAAAGTTTAAAGACAATGTTTTTAGTTTTTGCATTTGATTATTTGACTGTGCATTTGCTTTTTGCATTTATAATTAATTTACACATATATTATGCCCATATAGAATGTGAGGATGACATAAAGTTGTATCCCTTATATTTGTGGTACTTTTTGGATATTGATAAGATTGTAGGCACCACAGTGGCCTTTCGAGTCAGTATTTAGACTAGACCACTTGCATGTTTAGGGATGTCTCTAGTCTCATATTCGGTTATTCTATCCACAAGTGTTGACTTTGAGATGTGCATAAAAGCATTTGATAGAGGAAGACTGTTACTTAAATGATCTATTCACCCACAGGTGATAATATCATGAGAGTTGATGGTTTGTACTTTGATTGCTTTTATGTGGAGGTGTAATTGCATATATTATGTATTTAGCCCACGGATATTTCATAATATATGCAATCAGATTCTCTGGATAGATATTGTTTTAATACTTTAAAGTATCACTGTTGTCTTGCATTTATACTAATTTTGACATTATCTTCTCTGTTTTTTAGTCACATTTTCTGTCAACAACAATGTTGTCATCATTGAAACCTTGAAAGGTTTCAACTTTAAGAAGTGGAAAGACGTGGAGTTCGCATTGGAGATGACAGAGGTCAGTGTGGTCATGAACATCGAGCTGCCTCCCCCACTTACAGATGTCAGCTCAGAAGCTCACAAATTAGCTATGGTGACCTGGGAAAGGTCAAACAGGATGTGCTATTTGATCATTAAAAGGTCAATACTAGATCATCTGTTGAGTAGATTGACAGACACAACTATAGCGCGGAAGTTCATGGACAACATATCCTAGAGATATAAGGTCTCTTCTCATGCTGAGCAGAGCGCCTTGATCAAGGAACTTTTCTCTATGAGGTACACTAGAAAGGGATGCGTGCGAGAGTATATCATCAGGATGGTGCACCTTTAGACTAGGCTGAAGGCACTGGATATACCGATCACTAACTCGCTGATAATGCATCAGGCATTGAACACTCTTCCTTAGGAGTTAGAGATGTTGATCACATCCTACATCTCACAGGATGAGAATTGGGACATCAATGCCTTGATTTCTCGGTGTGCTGCAGTAAAGGAGAAAATCAAGAGCTCTTCTCCTTCAACTATGTATGCAGCTGTAAAGGGTAAGGGGAAGGCTAAACCCCTACAGCCTAAGGGCAAGGGTAAGGGTAAGACACCCAAACCCCCTCCTCAAATTTAGAGTGGGCAATCGAGCATTGCAAAGGGCCCATATGACCTTAAGAGCATGAGATGCTTCTTCTATAAGAAGAAGGGGCACAGGAAGTCTGACTGCCCGAAGTACAAGCTTTGGAAGGTTAAACATGAGCCGTCAGATAACTCCTCGAACTTTATGATTCATAAATCCAATGTGGCTATAACCACATCAAGTTCTTGGTGGTTAGATAGTGGAGCTTCTAACCGTGTTGCTTCCACGATGCAAGGGTTCATATCCAGGAGAAGGCCGACTAGAGGGGAGCAAAAGTTGATGGTCAGCAACAATGAGGAGGTGGATGTTTTATATGTAGGAGAAGTAGGATTAAACCTTGATACGAGATTTGTTTTGTATCTATGGGACACATTTTATATACCGTCTTTTAGACGGAATCTGATATCTGCATCAGTTTTGGATAAGGAAGGTTTTCATTTTGTATTTGATGATGCAGTTATAAATATTTCTATTAATACAGGACACATCAGTACAACCTTCTTATCCTACAGACTATATAGTATGTGTCTTACTCCTAATGAGATGTATGCTTCTTCTTATGTTGTCGAACCTATTACTCGAAAGAGGACCTGTACAAAGGACACATCGTACATTTTGTGGTATAAACGCCTTGGCCACATTTCCAGGGAGAGGGTTGAGAGACTGATAAAGGATAACATTCTCCTAACTTTGGACTTCAGTGATCTGGAGATATGTCTTGATTGTTGTAGGGGAAAGTTGATCAAGATAAAGAAGAAAAGGTCAACTCGTGCTTCAGGTTTATTGGACCTCATACATACGGATGTTAGTCGTCCTTATACGACCACATTTTGTAATGCCAGATACTATCTGACATCTATAGACGATTATTCTCGATATGATTATGTGTTCTTGCTTAAAGAGAAGTCTGAAGTTCTTGATAAATTCAAGATCTTCAAGACTAAAGTTGAGAACCAATTGGGACGATTAATAAAGATTGTCAAATCTGATAGAGGAGGAGAATACTATGGCAGACATGGGGTTACAGGACAAAACGAGGGTCCGTTTGCCAGGTATTTGGAATCAGTTGGAATAGTGGCTCAGTTCACTATGCCAGGTAGTCCTAAACAAAATGGTATGGTCGAAAGGTGCAATCGTACCTTAGAGGACATGATGAGGTCAATGCAGAGCAGGACTAACCTACTCCAATACCTTTGGGGTGAAGCCATCAAGACAACATTATATATCTTGAACAGAATCTTGAGCAAGTTAGCGTCAAAAATGCCTTTTGAACTCTAAAAGGGTTAGAAGCCAAGCCTTGCACACATTTGTGTGTGGGGCTACCCTAATGAGGTGAGGTTGTATAATCCTAATAAGAGTAAGCTACAACCTCGTCGACTCGTTACTATTTAGTGGGTAATCCCCGACCACTCTAAGGGCTACATATTTTACTGTAAAGAGGAAGGGGCCAGAATAATGGAATCACAAATGACGAAGTTCTTGGAATACAATGTCTATGATGAGGAAGGATCCTCACATCCTCTAGAAGTTAGCAAGACAGATACTATGATCATTTTGTATTTGCCTCTCATACAGTCAGCTCCGGTGGATGAGGGCCCCAGTACCATGCCTATGCAAGCACAAGAACCTACTCCTATTCAAGAGGAGCTTTATGAGGTACAGGAGCTTGTGCAGTTATATAGATCCACCAGACAGAGGCGACCTGTTATCTCATTAAACTATATAGTCTATCTAGGTAAGCAAGACTATGATATTAGAAATGTTAAGGATCCAACTACCTTTTCAAAAGCCATTTTTGGACCTCATGCGGATAGGCGGTGGGAAAAAATGAATGATGAGATACAATCTATGAGGTATAATAAGGTATGAGAGCTCACTGATTTACCTTAACATTGTAGGCCTGTTAGTTGCAATTGGCTATTTAAGACTAAGAAGGACACTCGGAGTCAAATTGAGAGGTTTAAGGCACATCTAGTTACCATAGGATTCACTTAGAGAGAAAGAGTTGACTTCAATGTTACCTTTTCTCTTGTGTCCTCAAATGATGCATTTAGAGTGATTATGACATTATTAACTCATTATGATACGAAGCTACATCAAATGGACGTGAAGATCACTTTCCTAAATGGTGACCTTTATGAGGAGGTCTATATGGAGCAGCCTGAAGGATTTCAAGATTAGGATGCAACTGACAAGGTTTGTCAGTTGAATAAATCAATATATGGTTTAAAGTAAGCTTCCACACAGTGGTACCTAAGTTTAATGAGGTTTTGACCTCATTCGACTTTGTAGAGAATAAAGTCGAAAGATACTTATACTATAAGGTTAGGGGGAGCAAGGTCATCTTCATAGTTCTGTATGTTGATGATATCTTGCTCACATCAAATGATTTGACCATGTTGCATGAAGTTAAGCAACTTTTGGCCAAACATTTTGAAATGAAGGATTTTGGTGAAGCATCTTTTGTCCTCAGATCTCAACACTCGTTGAGCCTCTCTCAAAGCGCATACATTGAATGAGCGCTACAAAGGTTTAATATGGCTGAATGTAGACCTATTATAGCACTTATCTCTTATGGAGAGAGAGATTATCCTTGGCACAGTGTCTAAAGAATGAGGTTAAGAGAGAGGCTACGAGGAATGTTCCATACTCAGTGTGCACTAGACCAGACATTGCATTTGCTGTTGGACTGCTAAGTTGATATCTGGCTAACCCAGGTGTGGACCATTAGAATGCAGTCAAACGGATGTTGAAATACCTAAAGGGTACCAAGGATTATACATTAACATACAGAAAAGTCAACGATTTGAACCTTACAAGGTATACGAACTCTGATTTTGCTATGTGTCTGGATGATCACAAGTTTACTTTAGGATACATTTTTTTGTTGGTAGAAGGTGCGGTATCGTGGAAGATTATCAAATAGACACTAGATACTTCCTCGACCATGCATGCAAAGTTTGTTGCATATTATGGAGCTGTTATACAGGCGATTTGACTCAAAAACTTGATTTCTGAGTTGCGTTGATGGATTTTATTGCTAGACCCATACGATTGTACTATGATAATCTTACTGCATGTTGTTCAGTAACAACAACAAGAGTATCATAGGGTCTAAGCATTTGGAGGTCAAGTATTTGACCATAAAGGAGCTGATCCAAAGGGTGACGTTAAAGTGGAACATATCAGGAATAAGAAGATGTTAGCTGATTTGCTGACTAAAGGACTTCGCCCACTAGTGTTTGCTAGACATGTATCCAGTATGGGCATGTTGAAGTCCTTAGGTAGCAGTGGTTAGGGATCACTGTATTTTGCTCCTTAAATAATTTTATATTTTGTTGTTTTACGACATTATGATTATTTATTAATAAAGATGATTATTTTTTATCCTCAGTAATAACTGCTTTATTTAAAATCATAATACATGTAGAAGTCTTAAGATTTGTGTTGATCTTAAGCATTTTAAAGGTCATTGGACATTTATAAAGATTGACCTTGAGCCTATATCATTAAACACATAAAGTTTATATGGATATCCTTGAAGTCTTATACGTCATAGGGGGATATAAGTTTTAATCACATAAAGGTTCTCTAATGTTGTTTAGCATTCGATTGTAGAAAACAAAGGTTTTCTCTAATGTTGTTTAGCATCTGGTGAGAGGAAACAAGTTTTCTCTGATGTTGATTAGCATTCGTTGAGAGAAAATATGATTTTTCTGCTGCAGTTTAACATAAAGTTAGAGAAATTGAAACCTATAGACGAAGATGATATATATTAGATCATAAACATATCATCGTAGTCTACCATACTCCGTTTTCCCATTCATGTTAGTAAGGTATTAGATATTCATGATTATATTAGACCTGTGTCACACATCACACGTGTCTGATGTTTTTCAGTATCGAAAGCCTTGCAGGACATAATGTGGGACTTTCATTACCTTTGGATCAAATGTTTTTAAAACTTTTGGAACTAATACAGTAGCGTAACTTAATAGGATTTTCAAACCGCTTTGAACTTGATTAAAACTACAATTAATAATTATCCAAGGAGGAGATTGTAAGACAATTTTGCCCTTAAGGGCAACTTTGTAATTTTCCCTTAAAGTGAACAGTTATTAATTGTAATTTTAATTTTTCAATAAATTACCGGTTAAGTTACGTAATTTGATCCAAATAAGGGTAATAAAGTGACCTAATAAATGATCTAGATTAATGGGTTGAAGTCTAGGTGGAAAATGAATCCCTTCTAGTGTGAGCCTGCTCCATGTCGGCCTTGTGATAGGGAATCTTGATATGGAAGTTATATAAATTGGTTAAGCTCTCCTGCAGTTGCTCAGATCAATCATAAGTATACAGAATCTTTGACCCGTTAAGAGAGCTTGAGTATTGAGAAAATTGTAGAAAGGCCTAGATCACATACCAGTGAATACTTTCCGTAGAGGTTCCAAGATATTAGAGCATGTTTGATGCCCGAAATCTGCTTCAGAATAAGTGATGCAACCGAAATCAGGTGTTCGACATTCCTTTTTTTTTAATCCTTTCATAATCGATTCTGGGTACATAATAAGGTCTATGCTACGTATTACATTTTCAATATCTTTGATAATTATTGCTGGCAACATTAAGTGAAATGCCCTGTAAATATAAAGAATGTTGAAGATTGACTTGATAACTTGCAATCTTCCAATACGTGAGATTACCTTAAGTGTCCATGAGGAAATTCTATTTTTAAGTTGTTGCACCAAGGAATAGCAATCTCAGTTGATCATCTTGGTAACAATGAGAGGAATACTCAAACAATTGATAGGAAGACTATCCTTTTAAAAATTGGAAATGTTGAACAAAGAATTGACTAGGTCTTGAGATGTAAATGAAGGGTTTGTTTTGCTTAATAGTTAATCCAAATATGTTTTCAAACTCTTTTAACCCATTTAGACAACATTAATTTAAGAGGAATTTGCATAAGAGAATAATAGTAGGTCATTTGCAACAAAGAAATTAAACATTTTGTCTTAAAGAATTTAGCATGAAATTTGAGGGCTTTTCTGAAATACCCTCCATTCCAAGGATCAAATGATAAGGACTAAGGAGACTAGGAATGCAAAAGGCAGATATAATTCTACATTGGCAAATCCAAAATATAAAGTCCTTAGAATAGTGATGTTGTTGGCTGGTAAAGCTAAAGTTTTGGTTTTGATTAATGAAGCTATCACCTATCTGAACTATAAGGTTCTAAGCTAAGAAGATGTTTGATAACTTTTCATTCTTTTATTTTTGATGATTGGTTTTACTATGCTTCCGCTACTAACCCTAAGTTGAAAATGAAAAGTTCTCCTCTTTTTAAGATTTTTGTGTCTTTAAATAGATGTGTCTTTAAATAGATATTTCTTGTGAACACAGTCTACCATACGATCATATTCTAAATAGTGACGACACCCCACCCTTTATGGATTAGTAACTAGTGGTGGTTAATTTTCTTTCTTTTTGTTTCTTTAAGCTCCTTAAAGGAATTTGACCTCCTTTCTTAGCCTCATTCATTTTGAAAACAGATCTTCTATTCCTCTTATTGCCAAGCCATATTATCTGTCCAATTTTTGTGAGTTACATTTATTGAATAAATAAATTTTTATAAAATAGAATAGATATAAAATAATGAGAATAATTAATCTGTCCCTCCATCTCAACTAAATCCTATTTTCTCCCATTTCACTTAACTAGGCTTGTGTACCTCATTGCATTTGGGTTAAAGCAGCATTGCATATGCCAATGTATAGGTTCACGTAATAACATAAGAAAAAGATGGTAAACTATAAAATGTCAAATTCTAAAAATTAAATAGAGTTTAAAAGTTATAGATCAATATTGTATCAGACTACTTATCTAATTGTAGTTGGATCTCGAAATTTTTTAAATGCTCAAAATTCTACTTAAGCATCTAGGTTAAAGAGGCATTGCACATTGCATGCCAATGTCATCTTGAAGAGATTGGGCAATACATTTATATTTTTGACCAATACGGTGAAATATGACTTATTACATATCACTTCCTTTTTTTTATTTATATGATGTAAATATGTGGCATAATAATATCCCAAATTACATTGGTAAAGCCCCACCCTCGCTGTAAGTAGAACAGGCCTTCAAGGCTTTTGTACTTCCTCTCCTACCTAAAATTATATAGTATCGAATTTTTTGTTTTGATTAACCAATTCTTACCTTACTTTATTAAATCTCATTTAACAATTTAGGTTAGAGGAACATAATCCATTAGATGTTCTAACCTTGTGCCACTTAATCTTGTTTATATATTTGTGTAGACCATGTTGCTCTGACCAAAATTGTATAGGCAATCAGTCAATATAAATAACAAATTACAAGAGAGGAAATGTAGGTACTTTTGATTCAAGGTCTGTCATACTTGCAAGCTCTATGTGATTTCTCGTCTAAAAAATAACTAGGTAAGGTTATATCATAAGAAAAGTGGGTGTGTGAATATTCCAGTTAATTTTATTTGTTATTTATACTCATTTTACTTATAAATAATTATTTTATATATTTGCAAAATTGTCAATGTATTAATAATTCATTAAATAATAATAATAATAATAACAAATTCCAAGTTTTGTATAGTAAAGCAACACTTCAATCATCATATAAAGAAATTTATTTGCATTATTATGTAGTTTCCCAGAAATCTATTCATAGTCTAGAAAAGGCTTAACTTTGTTTTCGGAACTGTTAATCCATTCTTTTTAAGTATGTGAATAAATGTCTTGATATGTTTGAACCATTAAAAAAATATTAATACATCATTTATATACAATATACAAAACTCATAATAGGATAAGACCTAAATGCATACAAAACTCATAAATTAGCATAATTCTTTCTTCTGAGATGTCTTTCTTTAATAAATAAGTTAATTATTTTTGTGTTGCATTTATTATGTTATTTATTTGGTGCTCATAAATGGAGCAAGCTTTAATCAAATTTAAGGTTACAGAGAAAATGAAGGGAAAACATAGTTTTTTAAATTTATTGTCTTGGTCCCGACTTGGGGACCTAAAACGCAAGTCATCGAGCTACGTTAGGACGAAAGAGAGACTGTGATAGTGTGGTCAGCTCGTGGGAAGAGGACAAGCCAGGCGTAGAAAGGACTCCGAAGTCCAAAGACCAAAGCCTTCGTCTCGTATGAGTGGCCTGGACCATGTTCTACTTTCCCTCCTGCGTACCCCACACGGGGAATCATTGAGAAATCTACAACAAAGTTTTCTTTCTTCTTTAAAAAGATATCTTTTATACTATTGGAAATATGACATTTTGTTAGAAGGCTCAGGACCATGACCTTATCCTTAAAAGAAGTACAAGCGTTTGAAGACAAAATGATTAAATGAAAGGGTAAGAGAATATTCAATTGTTCCCTAGAAAAAAGGGTGAAGCACAGGCATACCCTTCGATCATATTCCCCAGACGATAGACCCATTTCTTTTGTTGCGAAATTTAACTGTTCAAGTCAGGTTCATCTCTTCTCTTCTCTATGAGTTTGTTATTGCAAATTATTCAACTAGGTCACTGATTGTGCATACATCTACGGTTTTATCATTCTGTACGGACGTGTTTACATTAAAGGTAGAGATCTGAGTGTTTGACTTAATAACAGACTTGTTTTTGTTGTTGTTGATGTTGATATTGATATAGATAAAGGAATGAAACCGGTTTGCCCGTTTGTGAAAGTGGCGCGTCCCGACGACGCCTCGTCGAAGAAATCGACTGACAAATACGGGGTGGAGGAAGCCGACGGGAAGCCTACCGTCTCTCCAAAATGCCCATTCGCGTCGTTGAAGAAATCGACTGACAAATACGGGGTGGAGGAAGCCGACGGGAAGCCTACCGTCTCTCCAAAGTGCCCATTTGGATACGATTCCCAAACATTCAAATTGGGCCCACTCAGTTGCTTGATCTGTCAAGCTCTTCTTTTTGATACAAGCAGATGCGTGCCTTGTTCTCATGTTTTTTGCAAGTATGTGACCTCCTATTGTTTGGAGTTTGTTTACTGGGTGATGTTTCTTTTAAATTGAAATTCGATTTCTTTTTTCTTTTTGCCTTGGTTTGAATCAGAGTGTGCATCTCGAGGTTTAATGATTGTCCATTGTGTGGTGCTGACATTGATAAGATTGAGAGTGATAAGAATCTTCAGGGTGTTGTTGATCGGTTTATTGAAGGTCATGCTAGAATCAAGAGGTCTCAGGTTGACTCAGACAAAGAGGGTGAAGTAGGTGAAAGTAAAAAGATTATATATGAGGACGTTTCTTTCGAGAGGGGTTCCTTCTTGTTGCAACAAGCTATGAGAGTGAGTGATCACTTTGGTGTTTATTTTTTTTCTTTCTTTTAAGTCAGTTCTCTGTGCAAAACTTTCCATGGATTCCCCATAATATCTTTGATAAACTTAGATGTGTTGCATTTGACTGTTTTTCATAATCTTTTTATCTTTGGCAATTGATTAATTATGCCGTGTTAGTTCAGGTGGATTTCTCATTTTCCTTTCTGCACTTTATGCTTTATTTTGTTTCTTCCTTTCAGTGCATTTTTCTGAGTGACTGTTCAGTAACTACAAAGTTTAAAAGGAATCCAAGTATCAATTGACTTTTTGTATGCAGGCATTTCGTGCCCAGAATCTTGAAAGTGCAAAATCAAGACTTAGTCTCTGTGCAGAAGACATCCGAGGTGAGATAGAAACAACTGGCAGCACATCTGAATTGTGTTCACAGCTCGGAGCAGTTCTTGGAATGCTAGGGGACTGCTGGTCTGTCCCTCTGTCTGTCTTTTCCCCTCTTTGTCCTTGTGAATATCTCTGTTGGAATTGGTTGACAATGCAGTTGCAAGCTAAAAGTTGTAAAGGAGTGTGGATACATAATTTCAATAGGGCGGAATAGAGGATAGTGATTCATGTATTAACGACCTTTATTTTGGACTGACTTGAAGGGAAAAGTGAAAAGTGAAATAATAGTGACTCAGTTTTGTAAGTTTTATATAAACAGAAGTCTGACTATTTAGGATATAAAACAACGAGTTATTAAGAAATGAAGAAATTAGTTACAAGCAATAGGATAAGCTAACCATCATGATTTAAAGTTCCAAGATTGGACTTTCTTATTGGACAGATTTATTATGAGTAGATATTTGGTTGAGGTTTCTGAATTCTTTTTATAAAACCATCTGTATCACCATTTGCCATGAAGAGCTTGATTCACAAGAACTTCTTGCAACTTAGAGTTGGATGCTTCTTGATTAAAAGACACAAGACTGTAATTTGTTAAAATTATCTTACTGCATTCATTAATATTTGAAAGCTAAGGCATTAGCCTCGATGTGTTTATATATATTATGTTTTCTGCAGTCGAGCAATGGGGGATTCAGGTTCTGCAGTAATTTATTTTGAAGAGAGTGTGGAATTCCTTGGAAAACTGCCTAGAGATGATATGGAGGTTACAATTTCAGGCCCCCTCCTGCTTTTTGGTAAAGATTTTAGCATTCCAGCCCTAATGTTTTGACGTTCTCTTTTGACAGATTACACATACACTTTCTGTATCACTTAATAAAATTGGAGATCTTAAATATTATGATGGACAACTTGAAGCTGCAAGAGATTACTATGTTCGCTCTTTGAACGTACGTCGTGATGTTATGAAAAGTCATCCTACTGTTCCATCTCAGGTTAGGTTCCTTTTTGTTTTTCCCTTTTTCTTGTGTTTTGTTCTGGCATAAGTTTAGTTTGACTTGTCATGATGTTTTATAAAGTTCTGGCATTGAGGCACACTCTGTTCACTAAACTTTATGAGCACTAATTATCATGTTTCCTTTACTCCATTGTTAATGTATAATCAATATACACATAATGGTACTGGAATCGCTTGTAAGTTGTAATAAGGGGCTGCTACAGGTTTTAATCCTTGAAGACATGCAGTTGTGGTAATTGAAATGCCCATTATAAAAGAGAGGATTTAATAACATCATTTTCCTTGCGTGGTTGCAACTATAGCATGAGAAGTGTAAGAATAGTTCAAACGTGTTCCTTGTTCCTTGTTCCTTATTCATTGTTCATTTTTGGTCAACTGGAAGATCTTTTAAATGCAATAGAAAATGCCTTCTAGTTCTTATAGACAATTGATGGAAGATTTCTACCTTAATTGTCATTGTCTGCTTCCTTGTTGAGGTTATGCTAGATATTGTGCACATTCTTGTGTATCAATCATAATCAGGATTTGTATTTCTGTTGCTCTGTTGATGTTTATTTTATTAGTACGAATAAAAAGTTGTATTGGCATGATGTAAAAAAAGATAAAAGAAGAATTGTGAGTCTGCAAGTTGTTAAGTATGATTGATTAAACAACAATTGAAAGTCACTCAATTCTATGAACAATGGTATATTGTTGTGGTCCTTTTATTTTTTTTGCCTTGAGGGGATTTATTAGCGTAACTTGGACTACACAACACAAGGGGTAGTTCTCTCTTTTGCTAACCTCACTCCACATGTGCCCTAGGTTCTCGCTAACCTCACTAGGCTCTTGAATGCTCATTTTAATTAAGAGACACCTTGCTTTAACTTCCATTGATAGTAAGCTGAAGCAAAAGAGCTTTGGCTGATGAATGGATGGGATATGGAGTGAAGACCATCCGCATATTTATGTCACTGTTCATGATTGATAGAAACACTGACTAGGTATTATGTTACTTCTGGACTGTTTGATAATTCAGCAATTAATCAAATAATGTAATTGCATGCTCACTCTCTTAGCAGTTATAACTTTTGAACGTGATGTTTGTTTGAAATTCCTTGTGTTTCATGACTCTCAATGATATATTGCATCTTTTCTCATGATCATAGACCTTGGATGTGGCCGTATCACTTGCAAAAGTAGCTGATGCAGACAGGGTTATTGGTAATGAAGACACAGCCCTCGATAGATTCCATGAAGCCATACAATTATTGGAATCATTGACACTGAAAGCCGAAGAAACTAGTCTTGAACAGCGGGTAAGATGCTATACTTGGAAGTTCCTCTCAACTCTGAATTTAGTGAATACGACTTAAATTAACTTGGACTTCAACTGCAGCGCCTTTCCGTGTTGGATTTCCTCAAGAGCCAAATTGAGGAGAAAGAGAAACAGAATACGGCCGCTTAAAATCAGTTTCTTGCAGAACATAAAAAGTCAAATTTGCTGAACTTGTTCCTTTGTATATATCCAAATGAAATAAGCTCAGTTTAGCAACAGTGGACAGGATATCTGGAGTTGTAGGGCATAAAAGCGATGTTGTGCCTAGCTTACTGTTCTTGTGGTGTTGGTGGTGCATTGTTGTTGTTACTTTGCTATGGTTCTCCTTCAATTCGTCAGAATGAAACTATTTTGGCTTTTTAAGTCTACGTTAATAATGCTTTTTTTTTTTCTGAAAATAAGTTTGTCTGCGAGGTTAAATTTCAAAAAAAAAAAAAAGTTTGTCTGCGAGGTTGTAGCATTGATGCTGATGGCAGGCTTGACCAGAACTTTAATTTGGTCTATCTCAAATTAAAAATTTTTATATCTTAGAAATAATTATAAACTATAGGTTTTAAGTTTTTAGGTGGGAGTATAGTAATTCTCGGTGTTTATGCGTGGAAATTCGGTCTATTATTCCAATACTATATTTTAGGAAGTCAATCAGTTGACGTGATACTCTCTGATTGTCATTTAGTTATGCATTTAAATATCTTTATGTATTATAATCTTTGGCGGATGTATCTTAAAGTTTCAATCTCCAAAATTGAAGGTGAAAGTGAGTGTCATGCCTTGGTACTCTATGCACACAAATTAAATAGTGTAAAATGGTTTTCAATGATGCATGAAAAGAAGGCAATAACATGAAGGGGTGACCCCTGTGGTACTGTGATGTGAGCCATTCTTTTCGTATCTCGGCGGGGTAACACTATAGTCAAGACGGAGTGAGTAAGGAACGAGACACCCATAAGAGTTATGGAAACACAAGATCCCGTTCATTTATCTTCTAGCTT
>JAOSBN010000001.1:15334146-15368097 GCA_027563595.1 Erythroxylum suave | reverse complement strand
ATGGTTGTCATATGTCTAGGACATATCGTCGTACTTTGGAAGTACGTATCCCTTTGATTCCCTGTGTCTCTGCCTTTTACCTATACTTGTGAGACCTTGTAATGAGTGTGGTTGCTTGTATGGGAGAGGTATGTAGAAGAAGAAATAAAAGAAACTTGGATGAGTAAAGGATGCATTAACTTAAACAAAAAAACAAAAAAAGTTCAGTTGATTGCATTCTAGGTCATCATTATTCGCCTCCTTTAACACTATTTGATTATTTTTCCAAAAAGTAGTTTGTGCAGACTGCAGATTCCAACCTTTTATTTAATGCAACCTCCTTTCTGCACATGTATAGTAGGTCTCCGGAAATCAGAACATTTTATTTTTTGTTTGTTCCAAGGGAAAAGGGCAAAAGCAGAAGATACCTTCCTCCATTCCTTAATTTTCCTTTTCCTTGTCTTCTTGTTGTTCAGAAACAAAAGTACTGTATATGGCTCCTTTTATTTGATTTTGGATGACAGTTCCTTTGATTGAAATCTATACATTGCAGCATGCGAACATGGAAATTCCCACGTCTACCGTAAACAAAGCAACATTGAGTACCAAGTTTTTCTCTAGTATGCAGCTAGTTCATATTTGAGAAAATAAAAGCTTTTATATCTCACAATGCACGACCATCCTTGGGTTAATTTATTCCAAAACTCAACGAGAAAATTAAGATTTTTCAACCTCTAAACATTGAACTTAGTAAATAATCTGTTTTCATTTCTTTTGTTATATGTTATGACAGTTTCATATGTTACTTTCAAGAACAAGAACTCTGATAATCATAAATTCTTTCCCTACTTCTTTTCTTATCTATTCCCAAAAGTACGTATAATGCCAGCTAGTAGCTAGATCGCACAGGTCGGCAACACTAAATTAATTCTCTTCTTTCAGTAGTTAGATATTGGTTAGGTTAAGGACATAAATGAGGTCGCTCGGTAAACAACTAATAAGCTATTTTTTAGCTAGTTGACCTAAATTAAAGGTTGAACTATATTAAAAAGTTGTCTTTTTGTTTAGTTATGAGCTGATTGGGTATGCTAATTCAACCCAACCAGTTGTTTTGTGAAAAGCTTCAGATGTGGAGTATTTTGGCTATTTGTCAATAATGATTGTGCCCTCAGTTCTTGGCTGCTCTTCATTCTCATTTTTGTAGGTTTTCTAGAATTTTCTCCTATCTCACGTCTCCACCCTCTCCTTTGACTCTCTTTAACCCCGCCAAAACCCTATCACCCAAAAACATCACTGCCATTTGCCAAAATCACCCCATCACCGCCAATTACGCGTTAACCAAATCTCTAACCCATCACTGCAGACAAACTCACCGTAATTCACCCAAAACCACCCACATCACTACCATCGCATTCAGTACATTAAACTCAAATCACATCCTGAACCCAAACAACACCAACCCACCGCCGTACTTCACGTAAAACCACCCTCATCACCTCCGTTAACGTGTTCAGTACATTTAACCCAAATCCCATCATCACTATACTCAACAGAAACCTTTTTCCTTTGGTTTGTCCTCTTTGGTTGTTGGGTTTTTGGAATATCGACCGAAGGTAGGAGGGGAAAGGTAGAATGATAGTTGGGCTCTCCATCAGAATCCAGGCCACCGGTGATGAGATTGTGGGCCCCCATCCTAAACCAGGTGAACCTTCAAATAAATACTCTTCTCTTGTTTCACCTTTTCGTGGAGAATGAACATAGGTTTTTCTCATTTGCAAGTTTTATTATTTCAGTTTTGGTATGTAGTATTTTGATTAATAGATAATGTGCTTATTTTCAACAGATTGATGAAGTTCTTGCGCAATCATTCACTATGAAGAAGGCAGAAAGAAAATTGAGTCTTTTGTGCATTTCTTGTATGTTAGCACTCTTTAAATTGCATTTGAAAATGCTATTTGTGATCTTTAACTGAAATGAACTATTACAAAATAATAATCTAATTGTAGAAATGAGTTTGTTATTGACATTAAACTTAAACAACCCCCTTTTTAGATTGTTGCTAAATAGGTTGAAGTAGTCTTATTCACAAGTTATTTTTGATAGTTTTCCACTTGATGAATTGCTTTGTCCAAATTTGTTTACGGATCTGTATACCTTGCATGAGAATTAGAACGATGCTCATAATGGAGTTCATGAGAAACTGGATCCTAAGAAGATAGTTAATCAATAAGGTAAGCACATATACATTTTTTTGATAGAAAGTTCACTTCCATTTTGGCTTTTGATAAGGATACTCCTCCATTATTTGCTTCATGACCAATTTTTAGAGTGCTTTGTTTAAAAATTCCTTTAGTGTTAGTAACCATATGTTCTTTTAACTTGTAATAACAAATCCTGCTCTCTTTAGAGTTCTCACTTTTGGATTTGCTTGAGGAAGGCGAACCAAATGGAAAACTAGAACATAGTCTGATAGTTGAAACTAATGTTGCATTTTCAGTTGAAGGTACAATTTTGTTGTCTTTGAACATGAATACTTATTTTCTGCTGAACAACTATTTGAAACTCATGTTGGATCCTTATGTTGCTGAATTGCAAGGCAAGTTTAGGTGAAATGGGAGCAGAAACGCCTGTCCACTCACGTCAACCTAACAGGTAACTTTACTTTGTTGAAAATATGAGATTTAATGAAACTAAATATGAGATAGATTTAGTTTCAATAAATGAAGTCTAATAGTAGTAGTTGATGTCAATATCGAATTGTTGCAATCATAAATGCGGTTATTAGATTTTTCATTAAACGAAGTCAGATAGTAGTTGATATGGATTTGCTGTAGTCTTTTGTGTCAATATGGATTTCTTGCAGTCTTTTGTGTCAACCGAAGTATATTGAATATGTTTTGATATGTGGTAGAAAGTTGCATTAACTTGTTGTAGCTATTCTTTGTATTTATACCTTTTAACTCTAATTATTACTCCCAACAGCCCCACCGTCTCTTTTCACCTTTAAAATGGAAAAGCTCTAACACAAGCTTACATTACAACATACTTATATGCAAAACTCTCACCTATATTTCACTGATACGTAAAGTGAAGAATGTTACAACAATTCATCAATCGGGTTCCAACCAGTGATATCTTCTATAGTAAGTTGATTATCTCTCTTCTTCCTAAACACTTGTTAGTCACTATTGTTAGTTGTTTTCCTTTATCATTGTTAGTTGTTCCCTGCCAACAGTTTTCATTTCATTAGGTTGTGTGACTTATGTTATTTGATATGTTGTAGAAATAGAATGAATGAAGATGAATGGATTAAGCCGAAGAATTGTCATTTTGATAGTGGCTACAGGAGATCGAAAGAAGAAATAAAAAGCAAAGAAGAAAAAAGTGCTTTTGTGTTGAGTTTTAATAGTTTTATAATGTCTGTAATCATAATCACTGCGTTTTAATAATTTTGAGATGGTTGTCTCTATTTATTTATTCTTCTCCGAATCTTCTTAAGTTTTTAGTAACATTTTTATCTTCAGGGACTGAATCCAATTGAGTTGTTTATCACTAAACACTTCAATTTGAAACATATTTTTGAAGGAAATATATGTGTGCCAATCAACTAGTTAATATTGTAATTGTAAGTAAGAATGATATTCTAACACCATGATTTTGTCAAAATTAAGAATTTTTAACATCATTCTTCTATCTGAGACTTATTGAATGTTAAGGTCCAAGGGTGCTAGAAATTGAGGTGCTAATCTTTAGAAACTAAAAGATGAAATCCTATTTATGGATGCCAGGAGTATGCACTAGTTAATTTAATTATGTAAATATAAACAACAATAATATTGTTGTTGCTTTATAAGAATCAAATGAGGTGTAGTATGAAGAATATGTGTTACACTTAATGTTTAAGATGGTTGTCTCTAGATTTTTTATTCTTCTCCAAATCTTGTTAATATGGTTTCGTAATCATGCATTAAAACTTGATTATTTAATATTTACAAATTCATATTTATCTTTTTTAATATTATTTAATAGTTCTTTTGTTACCAAAATGAAGTAGTATTTTCTTAAATTATTATATTTAAACAGACAGTAATTTAATAGACAAATGTTTAAGAAATTTCTTTTTCACAGTAAATATGCAATCTTAAAATGATATGTTCACACAATTTTTTTATATTTGACATATACTTATGTTTTTGAAATACCATCTTAAATTTGTCAAATTTGGTGAACAGAAAAATACTGTTATTTTTTACATTGACCTTGTTAATTTAGAACTCTATCCCATCATTCCACTCTACTGAAGCCTAACTTGCTACTATTTTGTTTTATCCCTAGCTCTTTTTTTTCATGTTTAAGATGGTTTTTTGTTGATTTTTTATTCTTCTTCGAATCTTGTTAAGATGGTTTTGTAATCATGCATTAAAACTTGATTATTTAACATTTACAAACTTATATTTCTCTTTTTCTAATATTATTTAATTATTAAATAGTTCTTTGTGGCCATTTCATCATCATCGCACTCAGTCCGAAATCTCGCAATAAAGAGGGGTCTGGGGAGGTCTGATAGTACGCAGCCTTACCCCTACAAAATAGAGAGGTTGTTTTCAGTACCATATGCAAATGTGACAATGAAAAAAATAAATGTGACAATGAAAAAAATAATGTAGATTAAAAGAGTAGAAGGTTAAAACTGATATGCTAAAAAGTAGGTAAATAAAATTAAAACAAATAAATAGAATAAAATATAATAAAAGAAAAGGTTGATGTATCAAGTAAAAAATAAAAATTGAAAAATCAAAAAAATCTAATAGACTTATACTAGTAGTGGCATACGGCTAGTACGGCTAGTAAAGGAAGTATCACAAAAATAAGATAAGCGAAAGATAAAAGTGTACCTGATGAATATATTGCACTCATATCCAAAAGCAAAATATAATTGACCATAAGATGCTAAAACAATTATAAGGTAGAGCTTTTTTTTTTAATGTAAACACAACTTTCCTATTATACTCAAATCAACTTGCATGGAACCACAAATCAAAAGAAATAGAATAAAATATAATAAAAGAAAAGGTTGATGTATCAAGTAAAAAATAAAAATCGAAAAATCAAAAAAATCTAATAGACTTATACTAGTAGTGGCATACGGCTAGTACGACTAGTAAAGGAAGTATCACAAAAATAAGATAAGCGAAAGATAAAAGTGTACCTGATGAATATATTGCACTCATATCCAAAAGCAAAATATAATTGACCATAAGATGCTAAAACAATTATAAGGTAGAGCTTTTTTTTTTAATGTAAACACAACTTTCCTATTATACTCAAATCAACATGCATGGAACCACAAATCAAAAGAAAATTGAGATTCAAAGCAAAGAACTGTTAAACATGTAAGGGCGAGGGAATATAAAACAATTCAAAAGCTTTAACATACCAGGAAAGTCAAGTCAAGCAAAGTAGTCTGGTTACTTCCGAACTTTGTAAACAATAGACCACCAGGATGTGACTTTCCAGACCACCAGTCTGGCCAAAATGTAGTATTTTTCTTAAATTATTATATATTAAATAAAAATATATTGCAATTAAATTTTATATAATTTTTGAGTAATATTCACATGTTAATTCAATTACTCATTTTAAACTAAGAGATCAAATAATTTTAAATTAAGTAATTAATAAAAATATATCAATGATAAAAAGTATTTATATATTTATTTTGTTGGAATAGTATAATTGCAACCAATTTAAGTAACCAATTGGTGAAACCAATTGCAAATTGACTAACTAAGATATAATCTTCTCTCTTCTTATATGATTAGATGGCATCATCCCAAAAAAAAAAAACAAAGTAGAAAGTCAAGGGGGAATTATATAGGTATAGGTATCGTTGGCCAAAAGAAGCACTTCTTAGGTATAGGCAGGGTTTGTTGGCCAAAAGAAGTACTTCTTATCTTTTATGGCATATGTAACCAATATATTCAAAGAAGTAAGGGAAAGCGTTTGGCCAATATATTCAAAAGAGTAAGGGAAAACGTAATGGAGTTATTTGTCAAAGGATACCATAGAAGAAGGTGGAGGAAGAGTTTCATAAAGCTACCAACTTATAATGGGATAAAACTAAGCTTAAAAATAAATGAGATTGGATGAGAACTAGATGGGGTCTTTGGAAAGGGAAAGAAACAGGATTAGGCTGAGATTATGACAAAGGAACAATTGCAGCTAGTGAGAAGTGGCAGACTTTAAAGATTCAGGTTAGCCCATTTAAAGTTATTTTCCTTTACCTTAATGGTAAATAGTTAGTTCAATATAAGTTAATTATTTTTTTGTAGGAGAAAACATTTAAAGAGGAAGGGTTTGAACCTAATCTTGAATGTAAGCTGGATCAACTTTTTGGATGTTTGGCCAGATGAGAGATTACATTTTGTCCTGTGGCTAACCCTCCATAAAAACAACAAGAAGTTGATGACATATATGTTCCTTCTCCACCTGTGAGCCATAACGCTCATCATGGATTGTTAGGCTATATTATGATCATGAGAATATAAATGAGACTAATGGTATAAATAATTAACATATCACTAGTGATTGGGAAGAGGTTTAGAGAGAAACTACCCCTACCCCTACATCTACTCTTGTTGTTACCCCTCAAGCTACACATGATGAAGGGAGTGAGAGACGAAGATGCAAAAGGGTTTTGGAGAATGATAGTTCACAAAGCAATAAGAGTGCAAGAACTGATTCTACTAAAAGGATAGGAAGATCTATAGCAATGTATGAAAGGCTTGACGATAAGATTCAATTGATTCAAGAGAAACAAAGTGCAACAATGGAGATGAATACTTTTGTTATGAAAATTTTGAACATGACGAATATTGGTGCATCAAAAAGTACTGATGTAGGTGCGTCACATCATGATGTTATGAATGCTCTGAAAAAACTATATACTTTGCCTGGTTTAGAGACTGGTACTCCTGAATTTTACTGTGCTTAATTGCATGTTGATTGAATATCCACAAAGAAGGGCTATTTTTTTAGGCTTACCAAATGATACAAAGAGAGTTGAATATATAAAGTTAATGTATGAGTATGAAAAAAAAAAAAACATTAAACATAGTTTCTATCTATTCATTGTTGTGTTTAGTTTATTGTTTTTATTATTTGTGCACTTATGTTTACATAGCATGTTTTAAGACATTATAAACTTTGTTAACTTATTTTATTATATTATGTTATCTTGTGGTAATCTATTATTTTATTACGTGTTATATTATTTATTTCTTTATATTTAGACATATAAGTGTTTTTTTATATTTAGAATATAATTTTACTTGTTGATTTGTAGGTATAGATGATAATGTTATACAAATTATATAACTTTCACAATTAAGCAATTTTTGGACAATGAGAGTGAGTTTTGGGATTCGGTGGCTTGTGTAGTGGGTTACATGGGTGTGTATTTTTTAACCATATATATAAGGAACCATGCATGACTTTTTATCAAACATGAGAGCCATGGATGAATGAATTATTGAATATTCATGAAAAACAATAATTTAATATATTTAGGATGAATCAAAATACATTTCGTCAATAATGTATGCTTTTGGAAATAAATTATGGTTTAATACCTTCGGATAGGAAGTCTATTTTGGAGAAAGTCAGTTTATTCGTATATGTCCTAAGTAAAGGTTCCCCTAATAGAGATATCCAATAGCGCTTTTAACATCCAAGTGAAATTGTGATTAGAGTTCTAAAAGATGTTTTGACTGCCGTGGATGGATTTTCAAGGGATATATTCGTACCAAAAGATCCCGAATTCAATGAGATTCCACAACAAATTACCAGTGATGCTAGATATATTCTACATTTTAAGGTAATTGAATATGTTCTTCCTCCCCTTTGTTATGTTTTTCATTGAAAAATGATGTTTTTATCATTTTATGATCATTGTTTTATATTAGGATTGCATTTTAGCTATTGATAGTACACATATAGTGGTGGTGGTTGTAAAGGAGGATTAAGTGAGATGTAGAGGACGGAAATGAATAACGACTACAAATGTATTGGCGACTTTGACTTACTATTTACATATGTTTTAGCGAGTTAGGAGGGATCATTACACGATTCTTGTATTTTCCTTGATACAATCGGTAATTCGAGACTTAAATTTCCAAAACAATCGATAGGTAATTTTAAGATTTGTAGGATTTGTTATTCTTTTTTTTTCAATTTTTATGATATCATCTATACTAATTATATTTTCTCTATGGATACTCAGGTAAATATTACTAGGTTGACAAAGGTTATCCGGAAAGAGAAGGATATTTGACATCTTAGCCAATGATAAGGTATCATTAATCGAAGTTTCATAGTGCAGATCCAAGAGGATCCCGAGAAGTTTTTAATCGAGCTCATTCATCATTAAGAAGTTGTATTAAGAGGGCTTTCGGTGTTCTTAAAGCTTGTTGAAAGATATTGGAGAAAATGCCTAAGTATTCATTGATCCAAATAGAATAATTTGTACAACTTTTGCGTTACATAATTATATTAGAAGAAGTACAATTAGAAGTATTATTATTATTATTATTATTATTATTATTATTATTATTATTATTATTATTATTATTATTATTATTATTATTATTATCAAAATTATAAACTTAATCTTGGTAAAATTAAAAATCTAAATTCTAAATTTTTATAAGAATATTCAATGAAATACCAAGATATATAACATTAATGCCTTTCATAATTTTTTTTAAAATTATGCTCTCATAAATCATTTTACACATCAAAAGTTAATACTAAACAACTAATTTTACCAAACATCTTTAATAAACAGCTGAAGTTATCCGTTAATCAAATCAACTGATATAATTAACTATCAGCTATCGGCTAATACAATTCGTTGTTTGTCCCAAAATTTGAGAAATTAACTTTTTAGATGAGTTAAAAATAGGTTGATGATGAGTTAAAAATAGGTTGGTCTTATTCAACCTTTTATATAACAGAATAACTTCATTTGACACTTTAATGATTCGTTATCCTTTCCAATTAAAAAGAACTTTTATTTCTTTCATACATGCATCAACCTTTTATATAGCAGAACTTTTATTATATTCTTCTCTTTTATAAAAGAAAGATAAAGAGAATAATATTTCAAGTTTAATTTAAAGAGAATAAATAATATTGCAAGTTTAATTTTAAAGTAATTATAGCAATAAAGTTAGGTTGAAATTAGGGTAAATTATATCAAATATTCTAAATTATGAAAAAATATTTCCAAAATTTTTAAAAATTTTAAAAATAATAAAAACGGAAAACAAGTCCATATTTTGTAGGATTCCTTTAAAATTGTCTCGGAGAAGGTGGTAAATTGTATTTGAATATTGTTAAATTATATTATTAACAACATTATTATAACGAGATATGAGAATGTATTGTTTTCATGGATTGTAATATGTAATGTGTAGTATTATAAAATAAAAATTGAGATATATTCAATAAATTATTAAAAGATCATAATATTTGAAATAGTTTATACTTAAAATTATATCAATGTCCTTAGAAAATTATTTTTAAGATAATAAAAATTCTTATTATTAAAAATGATATTGTAATTATGAGAAAAAGCGAAAGCTTCTAAGTTATTTTACTTTTAATTTTTTAATGGCTTATATATTAAAAATTTTATATAATCACAAACAAACAAAAATTTAGATACCATTGTTTTAAAGGAAAATGAGAGACAGAGCCAATTGGAAATAACAGATTGCATTTCTGCTGTGATATTTTCAGTTGCATACTGTAACATCTCTCAGTACCAACTTTTATGAGTTTGATGGGTCATGACCAATGAAAATGAAATGACAATTACATAATATTACTCGTATACGTGTTTATACCATAACAAAAGAATCTAATTAAAATATCTTTAGTCCTTCGAGTGCAAGCTTGATCCAATTATAATAGTACAAAATGTCCTCTCATCACTCTCAAATTTGGCCAACAAGATTAGTGAACTCTTTCATATATAATCCATCACTCTCAATTTGAAACATCATCATCATTCTCTTCTTCCTATTATCATCATTTCCAACAAATTCATACACAGATCGTCCCTTTCCCCATGGCCTCTCTGCTGCAACTGTTTATCTCCATTGTTGCTGTTTCTTCGTTTCTGATCAACGCCACTTCATTAAGTCATGAAAAGCGACAGGTCATTTTCATAGTCTACTCTCAGTTTTCAATAAAGAAATGGTCATTTCCTTAAATGTCTGCTAATCAATTAAGCATTAGCTCTGATGATCCCAACAGCTTCAGAACTATATTGTTTACATGGGAAGTTCATTGAAGGATAGAGGAGAAGCCACTAAAGTTTCAGAATCAGCTCATTTGCAGTTATTGTCGTCCATCATACCCAGGTAATTATTAATTGTCATCTCCATTGTTTCTTTTATCATTCCTATATTAATATGCAGTTCTTTTTTTCTGGACAGCCATGAAGGTGAAAGAATAACTCTACTCCATCATTTCAGTCATGCTTTCAGAGGTTTCTCTGCCATACTTACACAGAAAGAAGCATCTCTATTATCTGGTAATCATTCTTCATTTCATCTTCCCTTTAAGTTTCTTCAAAAGCATAAACAGCTATGCAGCAAACAAATATCTTATTATAAAATGATAAAGCAACCGACTTTCATACCCGATAACATAAATGAGTTCATATATATTTCGTATCCAAGCACATGCATCTTGATCACATTTTTAACATATTCTCAGCTGCTTTTAGTTTTGCAACTGGGGTGGTAGAAACTTTATGCCAGGAAACAAATAGTGGATGAAGAAAACTCAGGAGTTAAAAATGTTAACAGGAGTACGAAAAGAACTACAGGAAGAAGTCTTCTTTTATTTGCTGACTATACTTAGCGACTACCTTGCTTTGGGAAAATACCTACAATTCCATTGCATTATTCAAAGCTAATTCTGAGTGGTTGGTTGATTGTCTATTTTCATGGCCATTGTCACATGATAAGCTACGGAATTAACTAGTCATGTATGATGAATTTCATAGATGAACCATGCAACTTTAGTATTTTATTCTCGTGTCCTCCATGGTTCAGACAATCTCACATTAAATGTCAAGAAATCCCGGCCCTTTTGCAAATTCACATAGAAAAGCAACAACAAAAGGAAGGGACATTAACATATGCATTTCATTTCTATCCAATATATCCGTATCATGAGCAAATCTACTGTTAATTATATAAACGGTTGGAGGTCTGTTTGCATTTGATTTTTCGTATTAAATGATGTTAAAAATAAAACCTTGTATCTTTATTTAATAAATAAATAAAACAGGCCATGCAGAGGTTTTATCAGTGTTCCCAGATCCGATACTTAAACTCCACACTACAAGATCGTGGGATTTCTTGGATGCAATGTCTGGCAAGCACTTCAAGCATAAATATCCTCATGGATCTGCTGATGTTATAATTGGCGTCATCGACACAGGTATATATACACACATGTAAATTTTCAACTATCATTCTCTCTGATTTTCAGCTTTTAGTCCCAGGCATATTTAAGAGAATTAAAGAAATTAATAGTAAGCAGTTGAAGATCTTGTATGTGTATACGTTTTAACGAATAAAAAGCTAAAAGTCGAAAACCAAACAACATGTAAGTGGCTGTCGGTGCCGGAAGACCAATACATTAAACCCACATGAAGTGTTGACTGTCCACCGAAACGCCATGTGTTCTTAATCCCAAACCATCGGTGTCATGTTTTAGAATGCACTCTAGGTTAAAACACCCATGTGCTCTTAATTCTAAACCAGCGGTGTAGTGTTTTAGAATACAGCACTCTAGGTTTAAGTAAATCCCACTTCAATTTTTGAATTTTGATCATTTTTTTCCTTTTCTTTTTTCTGGTTGTATATAATGTACCAGATTTTCAATAGAGAAAGGTGAAAGATGTAACTTTTGTCTTAATGAGGGTATGGCTTAGTTGCATTTGCAATGTATCCTGAACGTTCTCATCAACGCAGAATGGTACAAAAGAAATTTAAAAAAATAACAATGATCTGCAATTTTTCTTGTGGCTGTAGGGATATGGCCAGAGTCTCCAAGCTTTAATGATGAGGGAATTGGGATGATACCTTCTAGATGGAAAGGAGTCTGCATGGAAGGATCTGATTTCAAGGCATCCCTTTGCAATAGGTCATAAATCTCAAGTATTTATTGCTAATCAGAGTGCCACTGTCACATAAGCACTTATTTGTTTTCCCCAATCTTTCTTTTCAATGCCAAAGAAGAAAAATTGAAGCAGTAGGGTTGTATGATTTTGTAGAAAGCTCATAGGTGCAAGATTCTATGATATCACTGGACGATTAGACAAGGATAAAATTCCCGCCGGTTCACCCAGAGATGAAGTTGGACATGGCACACACACCAGCTCTATAGCCGCCGGAGCTCGGGTGACCAACGCTAGTTACTTTGGCCTAGGAAGAGGCACAGCTAGAGGTGGCTTACCATCTGCTAGAATAGCAGCATACAAAGCCTGCACGGTAGATGGTTGCGCTGGTTCAGTAATATTGAAGGCTATTGATGATGCTCTTGAGGATGGAGTTGACATTATTTCAATCTCTATTGGCATGGAGTCTTTTTTCCAATCTGATTACCTGAATGATCCCATTGCAATTGGTGCATTTCATGCACAAGAGAGGGGTGTTATGGTAGTGTGTTCTGCAGGAAATGATGGTCCTGATCCTTACACCATTGAAAACTCTGCTCCTTGGATCTTCACTGTTGCTGCTTCTAATATCGATAGAGATTTTCAATCTACTGTGGTTCTTGGAAATGGGAGAACTTTCAGGGTAACTGATATTGAATTTCAACTTTCAAATAGAAATGTTTATCCAAAGCTGAGAAGGTAATGATCCACAGGGGTCTGCCATCAATTTCTCAAACCTCACTCGTTCAAGGACTTACCCTATTACATTTGGAGAGAATGCTGCAACGGAATTCACTCCTTCATCAGAAGCTATGTATTACTCGATCCTTCAGGAAATGCTAAAAACTATAGTTCATCCAACAAGTTAGGCAGTTAATATCATTATAAGTAATATTACTTACTACTAAGTGCTATCTGCTGATGTCAAATCGCCATATGTTAAAATGCTTAAATACAGGATATGTTACCCAGGATCATTAGATAGACAGAAAGTTGCCGGAAAGATTGTTGTTTGTGCAGATAATGATGCAAGTATTCCTCGGAAAATAAAAAAAGAAGTTGCAGAAGATGCTCGAGCCATGGGGTTGATTCTGATCAACGAAAATAAGAAAGGTCTGCCTTTAGATTCAGGTTCATTTCCACTTTCAGAAGTTGACGATAGGGCAGGGATGCAAATACTTAAGTACGTTAATACTTCCAGGTGAGTTCAACTATGCCTTTAGCCATTGATCTTTCTTTATCTAGGTGCAATTTTCTTTCATCGTTCATATTGCAGATGTGTGCTTGGTTCTTCTCATTTGCTAGACAAGAAAAGAATTGAACTTTCCTCCTCTATGAAATGAATGTTCCTTTTACCTACCAGACCAAACAAGATGTCTAGTATATGGATTCTCATGTAGGTTTAGCTTGACGCTTGGTTTCGGCTTGAAATTGAATTTCTCTCATTTTCAAGGCGCCCGAGATCTCCGTGTCCTTTATCTTTGGAATAAATGCTTTTTGTCCTAAATTTTCAAATGGGATCAACTGTAAAAGAAATCTAGCAGCATTCTTGCAGTTTTTTAAGCAAAGCTTGCTTTTTTTCCCTTTCACAGAAATCCAACATCAACGATTCTTCCGGCAGTGGATGTTCTAGGATATAGACCAGCGCCATCAGTTGCAATTTTTTCTTCTAGAGGACCTGGACAGCTTACTGAAAATATCCTTAAGGTTTATACTCTTATCACATGAACATGCACGTTGATAGGTGCATTCAAATTCAAGATTATGAGATTATAGTTCAACTAAAGTAGTTGTTGCATTCGATATCTAACACTTTTTTGATAAAAATTCAGCCAGACATAATGGCTCCAGGGGTTGCCATATTAGCTGCAATGATTCCAACAAGTGAAATGGGAAATAAGCAGCCTGGCTATGGGTTAAAGTCTGGAACATCAATGGCTTGCCCCCATGTGACAGGGGCTGTTGCTTTTATTAAGTCCATCCATCCTGAATGGAGTTCTTCTGTGATCAAATCAGCGCTTATGACAACAGGTACACTTCAAGGCTAAAACTCCTTTCTTGCAATTTTGAGAGGAAATGTGATTTAATTCTGTTTTTTTCTTTTTTTCTTTTTTCCTGTTTACTGGGTGCAGCAACCATTTACAATAACATGGGAAAACCGTTGACTAATAACTCATTTTTCTCTGCCAATCCACATGAAATGGGAGTTGGAGAAATAAACCCTCTTAAAGCTCTAAACCCAGGACTGGTTTTCGTGACAACAACAAGGGACTACCTGCAATTCCTATGCTTTTATGGATACAAGGAAAAACTTGTGAGATCAATGTCAAATACGAACTTCAATTGTCCAAAACTCAGTTACGAGGAACTCATCCCCAACATGAATTATCCATCAATCTCTATCAGTAAGCTTGACAGACATAAGTCCTCCCAAACAGTCAAAAGAAGAGTGAGCAATGTGGGATCTCCAAATTCTACGTACATTGCCAGAGTGCAAGCCCCCATGGGACTGTTGGTGAATGTCGCGCCAAAGAAGATGGTTTTCATTGAAGGGTTGGCAAGGAGATCCTTTAAAGTAACGTTCTCCGGCAAGGAGGCAACCAGAGGCTACAATTTTGGATCTATTACATGGTTTGATGGTCGACATTCTGTGCGTGTTGTTTTTGCAGTGTATGTTGAATGAGCAAGCATATCATCTAATCTTCAGTTTTTGCCTGGTTTCCCAAATAAATGCTTAGCTCAACTTCCTTTAATCTGTTGGTATGTGCTTTTAATTTTCTCCTAGTTTTTATTTTTGTTTGTTAATTTTGGTTTTTGTTTTTAATAAATATTCATGTAGTTATTAATATTAAATACTAAATTAAAAAAGTAAGTTAAATTATAAATTAATAAAGTAATTATTCTCTTATATAATTTATTAATAAGCATTACAATTTTTACTTATTTATTGATTAATAAATTATGAAACTTTTGTATGTTAAGGATATTTAAAATAGAAAATATATATATTTAAATATTTTTCTTGTTTTTGAAATAATTGAACTAATTATATAAAAATTGAATAAAAATAATATTATTATAATTTTGTGAATAATTTAAATAATATTTTTATTAATAATAAATTCATGTCATTAAAATAAAACATAAATCTAAAAATCAGAAATTATGAAAAATAAAAATTTAAATAAAATAAAATACAAAAACTTAATTTTTTAATTAATGGATATATGCAATTTATTCTTGTTATTTTTATTTTATATTTAAAAAAATTATTTACTCTTATGTGATGTTGTTATTTGACTATTATATAATTTTTTTGTCATATCCTGTCAATTTTTTATTTATTCAGAAGTTTTTGGGTATATAAATAAAAATATAAAAATAAGTTATATGATAATTAACTAATATTACAAAAGAGTAAATGATATTTTTAAAATTAAAAAATCAAATGATAAAAGATTTAACATTTTTTAAAATAAACCAAAATATAACTAAATTTAAAGCTCTAGATGATTTTGGGTTTTCTTTGATAAAAACAGGCTTTACCATTCTATCCATCGAGCTTCTCAAAATTAGAGGAGTGGTAGTATGAATGGAGCACGCATGAGGAGAATGAAATTTTTCTCATAATTTGTAATCCACTCTATAGGTAATAACTCTATCTATTGTCGTGGTGACAACTGTCGTGGAATCTGGATGATTGTGGTCTCATTTTTAGACTTGTCTACTACCATTTAAAGGGCATCTCATGTAGAGTTTGGAAAGTTTAGATCAAGAGCATGGTTCTGTAATTTGTAAATAATTTGGTAATGGAGTATGACCATTATAGCAGTAGGATCTTGCTCAGCTCCAACAATTTGAATTTGGACTTTCAGTCTCATAGGTAGAGTCGGATCATCAAGCTTGATGTTGAAGTCTAAAGCAATAGTTATGAAGACAATTTCATTGTTGAGAGTGGTCAAGAGAATGTCGATTAAGACATTCTAGTGAGATGTGTATATTGTATCTAGGAGAGAAATTCTAGCTATTGCTGGAATTCCTTTCCTTTCATGTAATGTTAAGTTCATATGAATAATGCCCATATGGAGATTTTTGTGACCTTGGTCTAGCCATAACAAGATGAGTTTATAGGGAAACTCTAGAGTTGGATTTTTGGCCACATTGGTCTAATTTGGATTCTTAGATCAATTCTTTAGGTTGAGATCAATGTGTGGAAATTAAAGAGTGAATATTCCGTTTAAAAGATCTAGATCTATGATATAGACTATATGGACATAATAATGAGAGTTAGGAATCATGAATCATAGTGTCTTCGAGTAAGTGGCAATTTCTACAAGGTTCTCTATTTTATTGGAGAGAGTTTTCTTAAGGTTGGAAGGAAATTGTCTTAAAGAAAGAACTGAAGAGAAATGAACTGGGTTTGATAAGGTCATAACTTCACTCATAGTTATCTGAGTCTCTCCTTACTCATTATTCTCAACAATAACTTTACCACAGTCATGAAAGAAGCTCATGTCTATGATACCTAAAGGAAACTTTAAGAGAATGGTTCCAAAGCCTCGGTGAATACAAACGCATGTAAGTTTTAAAACTGTAAGAATCCAATTCCTTGTTCGGAATAATCCATAAAGAATTCGTTAGAGATTTCCAACTTATCGATTGACAAATAGATACGAATACTTCAAAACGAAGTGTTGCTCTATGAACAAGAAAGATTTAGAGAAGCATTTTCAAAGAATGTCTGAAAAATATTATATGCTCAATAGCTTTAATGATGTCAATCTTTGGTACACATTCATTACCTCCCTTTTTGATGAGGTACAATTGGAATTACAAAGAACAAGCAATTATCTTCAAAATGATATGTCTGAAATCTCTCTTGGAGAAATCTACCAATTAGCTTTGCTAACGCTAGACATATTATGTGAACAACATAAGTTCTTCAAAGCTGTGGTAAAAGGTGGACTTTAACTCAAACAAGAGTGCAAAAAGTTGTACTTAAAAATCAAATGCAATGATATGGAGAAATGCACATATATAATATAAAGAAGGATAAACACTTCAGAGAAAAGTTGTCACGAGTTCCACCTTTCAACATAAAGAGGAAAAAGAAGATAAGATTTTTCAAATAATAAACTTCTAAAACTAGAAAGTCTAACAACCAGGTTATTATGCAAAAAGGTGCCCTAAACAAACCAAAAGGATACGAAAATCTTGCAGCCCATTGAGGCTATGATGCTTATAAGAGATGATGAGAACATTAAGTCCCTTTTTGAATAACGGTCTAGTGAAGATGAAGAGACCCTGTTTGCACTTTTTGATCGTGAATCTAATGGTAATGAAGCCTTTTCTCTTAATGAAGAAGATGATAAACCAATGTACATGATGAAGCAGTTTTGTTTCAAGTTAGAGCGTAGGAAGCCATTAGTAATAGGACTATACGTCAAACTCCATTTACTTCTCGAAAAGCATCATTGACCAATCTCAGCTATTAGTTACAAGGATACAGGCTCTTGTTGAAGTGTAATAAAACCACATATTCTTCCCACAGAAGAATGGCAACCTTATAAGGAATACTTCACTATACCTAATAGCAAATCCTTTAAGATGAATCTTAAAGAATGGGATAAAGTTCTTCCCAAGCTATATTGTTTGGAAAAAGCTAGTAAAAAGTAAACTTCCTGGTCCTGACATACTTATTATGATGGATGTCTATTATTATGAGCTTCTTTAGTGACAGTGGTAAAGTTATTGTTGATAAAAGTGAATAGGGAGAGACCCAGATAAATATGAGTGAAGTTCCGACCTCATTAAACCTAGTTCATATCTTTTCAGCTCTTTCTTTAGGACAATTTCCTTTTAATTGTAAGAAAAACTTCTCTAATAAAATAGAAAACCATGTGGAAATTACCCACTTACCCAAAGACATTAAGATCCATAATACCCAATTACCTTTATTAAGCCTATATAGTTTACATCATATATCCATATCTTTTATAAAGAGTATTTGCTCCTTAATCTCCATATATAGACCTCAACCTAAAGAATTGATCCAAGGATCCAGATTTGGTCAATGTGGCCTAAAATCCACTTCTACAAAATAATATGTAACTCTGGAGTTTCCCTTTGAACTCATTTTGTTATGGCTAAGTTAGGGTTACATAAATCTTTATAGGCACTATTTTTGCATGGTCCTAACATTACATAAAAGAAAAGGAATTCTAGTAATAGTTAGGATTTCTCTCCTAGATGTAACATATACATCTTACCAAAATACCTTAATCGACACCCTCTTAGCCACTCTCAACATTGGAAGTGTCACAATGTTTATTACTCCAAACTTCATGATTTGACTCTACCCACATAATTGAAAGCCCATATTCAAATTGTTTGAGCTAAATAAGATCCTACTGTTATTATGGCCATAATTCATCATCAAATCATTTACATGAGATGTCCTTTATATGGTGATAGACAGGTCTCAGAATGAGACCACAATCATCTAGATTCAACGATAGTTACCGTCACAACAAATGGCAAAGTTAATGCTTATGGAGTGGATAAAAAATTATGAGAAATAATTTAATACTCTAATCAATGCTCCATTCACACTACCACTCCTCCAATCTTATGAAGTATGAAGGAAGGAACGGTAAAATCTGTTTTCAGCAAGCCTATAGAAGAGAATCCAAAATCTTCTAGAGCCTCATTTAGGCCAATAATGATGATTACTCCCAGATTTTATCATGAAGAAGGCATTATTTGTAACACCCCGTGTTAGGGGTTAGAATATTGAGGAATTTCAGTACACTTTATGCTTTGCATAATTAAGTTTTCTCTTATATGTGCATATGCAATTTTGGACACATACAAATAATTGTACATGCATTGATTGACATTTTTCCGGGTATAAGTGATATTTTTTTTAGTGATTAAAGTATGAATGATGGATTAAATGTGTTACAAATTTATTTGGTGATATAGTTGTTATTTTGGAATTTTGGTGAATTATGGATTAATTGTCTTGGTTTATTAAATTGGTGTGTATTATTATTAATTTCATATTTTTGGAGACATTTAGGATATTTTGGAAATTTATTGAAAATTTGAGGTAATTTAGATTTTAAAAAAAGGAATTAAGAGACAAATCATTAGTTGACAAATAGATGAATACAGGAGTGAAATGTTTTATAGCACAAATGAGACACCTAGCTACGTCTTTGACAAGGAAAAAAGTTTACATTTTGTAAACCTTCTCCCTTCTCTTTTCACCATCACCGAAACCACATCTACCCATTTTCATCTAATGGCTTTTGGATAATCTATCAAGGTTACACCTTGTGTGAAGTTTTCTATTATTAGAGGTGTTGACTGTTGCATAAAATCCCTTGTTTATCTATCACCAAAATCAGGTTGTTGCTCTCCTAAGTTCTAGAAATTTTGCTGAAGAGAGAAGAGAGAGAAAGAAGCTTAGTCAAGTAAGTTTATTCAGGTTTTAATGTTTGTAACTACATGCATGCGAAATTGGTATACATTTTCTTGCTTGTGGATTGTTGCATGCATGAATGGTGTTGATGTAAGTGTGAGTGTTGAAGGAAGAAGTAGATTCAGAGATGTGTATAACTAGGTGAAAGTTTGAAGTGAGCTGGAGTTTGAGATATATAGAATTTTATTGAACATGCATCTGTCTTTAAGGTATAACTTTATATGTAAATATCCAAATTGGATGAATTTTAATTTAGAGTAAACTAGAGATATAGAGATATATTTTTCATGAAGGAATTGAATTCAAATTATGTCCTTAAGAGTCTGGAAAATTGCCTTGAAGTTGAAATTTGTGTTCTGTCAGAGTGTAAAAACAGTCTGTGGGTTTTTGATTATAACTTGAATGATACTAAACAAAATTGCATGAAATTAGCTTCATTAGAAACTTAAGACTTAAAGGAACAAATTTTCAGAAGAGTGTTTTGCCTAAATCCTTCATATTCCTTGTCAAAATGACCACGAATGATTGACCCGAAGGTTCATTTTGGGAAGAGCTAGAAGAAGTTGGAATAAAAGGTAGTGCACGATGTTGTTTGACAGTTTTGAACATCCTTCATTCTTTTGGTTATAACTTCTTCTATTGACATCCAATTGTTATAGGAATTGAACCAATGGACTCTTAAGACATTAATCTTCATCTTCACCAAAAATTAAGAATTTCTGAAATGGATTGATTGAAGAATTTAAGTTGGAAATATGACTATACTGAAGTATAATAACTGGGATGGTTTTATTGAACATACTTTGGTATTCTGATTATATTTTGATCTGTAGTTTTTTAGATGGAGTGATTCTTGATGTGAGTTAAATTAGAGTCATAAGGCTACAAATTTTATGAAGATATTAAATTCTAATTTTGCCTTTAAGAATTTCAGAATCTGATTTGAATTTGGGATAAGAATTCTGTTGAGGCTTAAGAATAGTTTGAGATCTTTTGAGTATAACTTTCAGTATACTAAACCAAATTGGATGAACTTGGTGTCATTGGAAACCTAAGACAAAGAGGAAAACTTTCTAGAAGAAAGTATTACCTAATTATCTCACCTTCTTGATGATAATAGTTGAGCAAAGTAGACCCTAAAGTTGGTTGTGAAATAAATCTGGATTGAGGAATTGAGTATGGTTTCACTTGATTAATTATGTGACAAGATTAAGGATAAGAAACCGGGAATTTGTCATGAACATGCATTATACATATTCAGTATACATGAATGTGCATAATTGAATTCATAATTGTGCACAATAGTGATATGTGTTTGTATTAAATATTTTAGAGGAACCCATAGAGCGACTGATTCCAGATATTACTGGGACTTCGAGGTAATAAGCAATAAGGGAGCTTTGTAAGTAATTTAGATGGTCAATTTTTTGTAAGAAATTCATTAAGTAAGTTTTGATAGTTTAGCTTTGACTGTTTTTCTTGCTATTGATTTGAATCATTGAATGATTTGCAAAGCTGTAAGAATGTGATATGCTTGAATCCATGGTATGAAAACATTGATTGATGTATGTTTTGAATTTCAGACATTTCTGCTTTTGAATCTGTTAAGTCCAAGTTGTGGGTAAATAGGCATGCCTAGAAGGGTCTGCAGCTGCTCCTGTGGTACTTCAGCGCTGAGACTTCGGTCTCTCCTGGACACTTCGGTGTTGAGACTTCAGTCTCTCTTGGACAGTTCGATGTCGAGACTTCAGTCTCTTTTGTATAAGTCTTGTTACCTGCTTCTGTAAATGGATTAGTAGTTATCTGGTTTTGTAATTCTGATAAATATTTGATTATGACATAAACATTATTGTGTTCTGATTCTGAAGAGTTTATACCCTCTTGTGATATTTAGTTATGTTAATTATAAAGTTTATTCTAAAATACATTATGTCTGATTTATTGTTTAATGCATGTAGATGCTGTTACATGATTTAATATGATAAGTTGTTATTTTATCAATAGATTAGTTATTACTCACTAAGCTATATGCTTAGCACAGTGAATTTGTCCTGTGTAAATTCAGAGCGAGGATTATAAAGGATGGGACAAGTCAACCGCATTGGCCAATGAAGTCTGAGTCTTGTTTTGTCAAAAATGTAAATTTTTAGTTTATTTTGGCTTGTATATAAAGTGTATGGTTCTGAATTATTGTAATCTTTTTGTAATAACTATTATCGGTTTTTGGAACAAAGTTGTATTAAGTTTAATGTTATATGATGTATGTTTGTTCTGAATTACTTCCAATGGAAGATTTTTGAATGCTATGTTTCTGTAAAATGTTTTGGTTTATACTATCTTGTGTGACATCCACGTATCCTCCCAAGGAGAATTTGGGCTTCACATTATTGGTCCTCTAATCCACTTTATCCACCTTGATGGATATGACATGTACGTTAGCTATGTTAATGGCGATATTATCTGAGATGTAGATCCATCTATGTGCTATTCGGACTATAAATGTTAGATGGATGAAGATTCTGTTAGTGATGACAAAGTTTATGGTCCTCAATGGAAGGAAGAGTCTAGCAAAAAGCCCAAAGAAAGATCTTAGTGCCAACCACAAAAGATGTTCCAACCCAAGCATGATGAAGATGATGGTTAGAGACCTTAGATAGGTCTTAGGAATCCTAAACCCAGATTAAAGGATCTCTCTGAACTACAGAGAATAGTTGGAAAGGAACACTTGAACTAACCAAGATACTCTATGCTAATAAATCTTCTAGTCCCTAAGTAGATCCCCTAAGCATTACCTTATATGATGATGAGGTCATATGAGGAAGATTTTCCACTTTTGGAAGCCCAGGCTAATAAGACAACTGAAGCATATTTAAAGCCACCTTCAAGATCAATAGGTATCAACCCACATGGCACTTATTTCTCCATTAAAGAAAGTACTAAATTGGTAGACATAAAATGTTTTAGCACAAAGCAATGTCTTTAATAGAATTGATTTAAAGCTTGATGGTTTATCATAATAGCACAAGGATCAAATTCAAAGGTTAATGCTATATTTGTTCAAGTGCAACAATCACATCAATGACAATTCAGTCATGTTGCCTAACTTGATCCTTATTTGAGAAGATGTAATGATTAGTATTATTGTTGATTATACTTCTCCAATAAGGAAAGGAAATTTTAAAAAGTTCGCAAACTGCTTAAAAATTGAATCAGACATGGCTAAAGAACAATCCAGAGCTATAATAAACCATACCCCATAACATTTTCAACTGTAAGACCTACTTATAACACTCCATCCTATCCTGACACTACTGACAATGAAAAGTCTTCAAAATGTCATATCAATTATTTAGACAAACAAATATCAAAACCTTTCAACCACATCTGCCAGCAAAAGACATTCCATCAACTTCTAAACCTTTACAAATCAATACACCACTAACCACTCCACCAAAAGAAAGACCTTACGAAATAACAAAAGAACCCATGTCTAACTAAGAATTCATATCATTAAAAGTCAGACAGTACCAGACAACACTAAAAGTCACACAATACTAGATAGATCTAATAGTTACACTAATAGCCAAGATTTTGATTCTTTTATGGAAAGCTTATAATACCTTACAGATCTTATTCGGATATCTAAAATGATGATGGATGTTCCATATTCTTCTCAATTACACACAGAAGTTGAACTTGAGGTTGACAATGTTGAGTTAATGACTGAACCAATCAAACCACCAGTCAAACCATAAGTAACTCTTACATATAAACCTACTTTAGGACTATGGTTCACTTTTGATGATGTCCCACCAACAAAATGGAAAGATTGACTACATAAATTCAGTGTCTGGATAGATCTTCAAATGAAAAGGCTTAATATTTCTCTTAAATACATCTTGATAGAATTTATCTCTAGAATGATTGGAACTTTAAGAGAATGGTTCGAAAGGCTTAGTGAATATAAACGCATACAAGTCCTATAACTGTCAAAGGCCAATTCCTTGTTAGCAATGATTCACAAAGAATTTATTGGATATTTCTAACTCATTGATCGACGAAGCTGACATGAGTATTTTGAAATGAAGTGCTGTTATAAGAAATATTTAAAAAATCATTTTCAAAGAATTTCTAAAAAAATTGTATGCTTAGTGGCTTCAATGATGTCAATCTTTGATACACACTCATTACCTTTCTTCTTAATAAGTTGTAGCCAGCATTACAATGAAAAACTAATTCTCTTCACAATGACATGTCTGAATTCTCTTTGGAGAAATATATCAACTAAAAAGACCAAAAAGGATATGAAAATCCTAGCAAGCCAGTCAATGATTCTTTTTCCTTCATCAGAATTATAGCACATCATATGATGGATCCATCTACTCCAAGAATTAAGTATACTTTTGGCATACCTCAATCCAATGGCCAAAATACAAGGAAAATGTCTTTAAAAGCCTTAGGCACTTTTTTAATGACCTCAACCATTTTCCTAAGTATGCACCACTAGCTATCTTTACTTTTGTTGGACCTTGCCTAACATATTTCATTCTTGGAGAACCTCAAATTCTAGATTTTAACACCTTAGATAGCCTTATAAACTTAGGCCTAGACACTACTAGACCATCTGAGACCCAAGTCTCCTCCTTCCAGGATGTCCAAGATCCAAATGATGATATTCTCGTATTGATGAAGAAGATCTAGATAAATCTTTGAAAAATTTAAACATAGAGGAAGCGAGCCCCAGTTAAAGCCAAAGAAAAACTAGTGATGATAGTGATAACATGAGTGGAGGAGCTTTCCAGACAAATATGCAATTATTGGCAAGAACCTATCTAACGAGGATGATGATTAGGATTCCTCTCATTATTATTGAGGGTCCCTCTAGTTAAATTTATTTATTTAAGTGTCTTTTATGATGTGACTTTGTTCTTATCCGTTTATTATGTGATGTGATATGATGTTCTTATCTAGAATAATTCTAGACAAGAACATCATATCACATTTATTCTAGACAAGAACATCATATCACATCAGACAGAACATCATATCACATCACATAATAAAAGGATAAGAACAAAGTCACATCATAAAAGACACTTAAATAAATAAATTTAACTAGAAGGACCCTCAATAATAATGAGAGGAATCCTAATCATTATCCTCGTTAGATAGGTTCTTTCCATAATTGCATATTTGACTGGAAAGATCCTCCACTCATGTTGTCACTATCATCATTGATTTTTCTCCATCTTTTACTTAGGCTAGCTTCCTCTGTGTTTAATTTTTCAAAAAATCTATCTAACTCTTCTTCATAAATGATGGGAATATCATCATCTAGATCTTGGGCATTCCGGAAGAAGGAGGCTTCGGTCTGAGTTGGTCTAGCAATGTCTAGGCCTAAGTCTATAAGGTTATCTAGGATCTCAAAGTCTAGCATTTAAGGTTTTCCAGGAATGAATTCTACTAGGTAAGGTCCAATAGATGTAGAGACAATTGGAGATGCATATTTAGAAAAATGGTTGAGCTTCTTAAGAAAGTACCTAAGGCCTTTAAGGACATTTTCTTTGCATTTTGGCCATTGGATTGAAGTATGCCAAAAGCATACCTGATTCTTAAAGTAGAAGGATCCACCATCTGATGAAGGACAAAGAAGCATTGAGTGGTTTGCTTCTCCAATAGAGTCTCTTTTAACCTAAGATCATCAATAATCTATGAGAGTTACATCCTCCATCTTATTAATGGTTGGTATCACTCAAGAAAGGTCCATAAGAAAGGTCTTCATTTTCTTGATCACATAAATGTTGATAGATCCATAAGGAAGGAAGAGACATAACATATGCATAGAGAGTAGAGAGTGCCTATAAGTACTATAATGCATGCTTCAAGAGTGAGCCATTAATGAGCATATAGTAAGATATGGTACTTAAACGTTAAATAGGGATGGATAGCAATGTAAGCTTGATTGGTTAAAAAAGAGGTAGAGGTAATAGAAGAGGCTTAGTTGGTCAAAAGAAGTTATTTCATCAATAATAGCTCGTGTTCTTGCAGTAGGAGGAAATAACTTATGTGTCTTTGCAGTGAAAGGTAAATTAGTAGTTGAAAGGATGAAATGAATAGTTCTGAAAAGAGTGATAAGGCTAATATACTTTTGAGGCCGAGAGAGGAAATCAACTAAGATGTTCTGATGGCCTTTGATGTGTTTAACTGCGAATTTATAACGGTATAACCAATCTTTACAGTAAAGCAATTGACTCTTTGATAGAAGTTTTTTGTGTGGATCTAGTATCTTTAGAAAGGACATATTATCCATTTCTACTATAAAGAGATAAGGGTTGAGGTGAAAATTAAACTTTTTTATACCTTTTTTAACCACCAAAGTCTTTTTGTATGCTTTTCTACGATTTAAATTGTCCGCTAGTATGTCTATAGTAAAACCTCTTTCCTTCTATCTCCTCTATTAATATTGCTCTCTGTTATTCTTTATTAACATCATTCTACAAAATTCGTTTTCCGTTTTCAAGAATCTTTAGTGAAGGTAGATGCTGATTGATCTTTTTTAATTGCTTGACTGCCTTTGTCTAATTAGGGCCTCATGTTGGTGACTTTTTATTCAATTGCTTTGATAGCTAACTCGCATATTTTGACATAAGAGAGAAACTATTGGATTTGTTTAACAGTAAAGTTTGAGTTTAGGAAGTTTAGTAGTTCACCAACAATATATAGGCTGGATTGGTAAAAACTATCATGAAATTTCATGCCCAAAAATTCTATGTAGGCTTATCCAATTTGACTTTTGTTGACTGAGGGCATAATCTCATACTTTGTTATAAGATTCAAAATTTGTCTTAATAGGGCTTGATGCTCTTGCTGAGCTTAAGAATAAAGCAGGATATCATCGATGTAAATCAAAGCACTTGATAAGGTATTTTTATAGATCCTTATCATATGGCTCTTTGAAATAATGATGGGGTAACTCTTAGCCAAATGGTATGGCTACTCACTGATACTAGGAATTAATAATGCAAAATACTATCTTATGCCGATCTTTTGGGTCAATTCACAATTGCTAATATCCAGCTTTAAATCAAACTTTGAGAATATTTTTGCCTCTTTCAAAAATAACATCTGCAAATTTATCTTGGGCAGAGGAAACTTGTCAGCTTGAAAAAATATAGTTGAAAGATATTGTGGTGTTCAATGTACTCACAAGAATCTTGTTTGTAACAAATCTCCTTTGACAAGATTTATAACTTTTCAGCTTGACAATAAGTATGTAAAGACTAGAATTGCTTCCTAGTACTTTTGTCAAAATGATACAGTTCTGATGTCACTTGGGAACTCTAAGATAAGGGTTACGGAGATAATAAGAATCTATTAGTGATTTGATAGAGCAGACCTCTGTAATAGCTCTTATGGTAGACAAAGATGATTATAGCTAAGATCTTAGTTATGCTAGCCGACACAAACCCTTCATGTTAACGAGCGTTAACTCTCAAAACCTGTCTTTTAAGGATTTAAGCTCACTAATCATTCCTGTATAATTTAAAACTCAAATAAGATCATAGGTTCCAATACTTTTTGATGCATAAGATTATTATAAAAAGTTAAATACTGAGTACACTTGTATTTTTATGTGATAGAAGTAAAATACTTGAAAACTCAGACCCTCAGAAGATAAAGAGGATTTTTAGAGAGAAATCATATGAAAACAAACAATTTTATTAAATAAAAACTAGCTTAAATTGAACTTGAATATAGTGAAAGAGGTCATTTATATTTATATAATTAATCCTTTATATATTTATATAATTAATCCTTTACATTTATATAATTAAAAGAGATTACGAGAAGGAAAATATTTTTGAATAAGAATAAGGTCACGTATATTCTAAATAAATAACAATATTATATCAACTTTTTTAAAAAAGATAAAATCAACGTCATATCAATTATTTTAGATAAAAATAATATCGCATTACATAATAAATAGATAAGAACTAAATCACATCGTAAAAAAACACCTAAACAGATAACTTAAGCAGAGGAATGTCATTTAGACAAGTGCTTGCCACGACTGCAAGGAAATACTCCTCCACGCTTGATGTCCCTGTTAAGGCCTCCTTTTTTATACATATAGTTGCAAAGGACTAAGAAAGATATCACGTCTATTCCCGTACAGTTTGATGTTGCCTCCTTTCGAGTGAGCCATCTCAAGGGATACAGTGACCACCGGCTCTTTAAGAGCTAACGAAGAATCGACCCACAGGTGAACAAAACTGCCCTTTCGATTCTAATCTAAAAGGTGTTCGGTTCAAGATTTAATCTTTTTTCCTGTAAGCACATAGAAAGAAATTCCCGTTTTTTTATAATTAATCATTCGACATGCACACTTTATTTTCGTTGTGTACTTTACTTTATTTGGTGAAGTAACAACTCAATTTCTGATTTGTGGTTTCTGGGATGCTTTTTCTTGTTTGATTGTTATTTCTTGTGATTGTAGTTTAAGTCGAAATGGATGGAGGGTCGTGCAGCAATTCTGTTCCAGGTTCAGCTAATTTTGATAAATCTAGAGTCTTAGATGTGAAACCATTGCGTACTTTGGTTCCTGTATTCCCGTCGAACACTCAAGGTCCTCCATTTGCCTCTGGGTTTCCTCCATTTTACCCTTTTAATTTACCCCAAGGTGTTAACCAGCAGACTCACAATCCTACACCCCTTCGCTCGTTTCCGGTACGACAGCCAAACGAGGTCCCGGGCGAGCAGCATGAAGATGATGATAACGATGAAGATGAAGTCTTTGACGATCCAAAGCCCTTGAAAAAGAGGGCCAGGAAGGCCCGCACCACAGTGGCTTCTGGTGATTTTGTTGGAGCAATTGGTTTGTCTCAGAGGGAGGATGGTGACAGGGAAGTGGTTACTAATGTGCTAATGAGGTTTGATGGCCTTAGGAGAAAGCTTAGCCAATTAGAGGATGTTAAGGAGTCAATGAAAGGAGGTATTAAGCGGCCGGATTTGAAAGCTGGTAATATTTTGATGAGCAAAGGGGTGCGGACTAACATGAAAAAGAGAATTGGAGCTGCCCCTGGAGTTGAGATTGGGGACATTTTCTTTTTTAGATTTGAAATGTGCTTGGTGGGGTTACATTCCCAGTCGATGGCTGGGATTGATTACATGATTGTCAAAAATAATTTGGAGGATGAACCACTGGCAATTAGCATTGTTTCTTCTGGTGGTTATGATGATGAAACTGAAGACAGCAATTTTCTTATATATAGTGGTCATGGAGGAATCAACAAGAAAGAACAAGCTGCTGATCAGAAGCTTGAGAGGGGTAACCTAGCTTTGGAGAGGAGCCTGCACCGGGGCATTGAAGTGAGAGTTATTCGAGGCATGAAAGATTCTGTTAATACATCAGCAAAGGTCTATGTGTATGATGGTCTTTATACAATCCAGGAGTCATGGCTGGAGAAGGCAAAATCTGGTAGCAGTACATTCAAGTATAAGTTGGTTCGGGTGCCTGGGCAGCCAAGTGCTTTTGCTATTTGGAAATCAATTGAGAAGTCGAAGGAGATGATTTCTTCAAGGGTTGGACTAATTCTTCCTGACATCACCTCAGGAGCTGAAAAGATACCTGTTTCTCTTGTAAACGAAGTTGATGAAGAGAAGGGGCCTGCGTACTTTAAATATTTCGCTTCTGTGCAGTATCCCCCGTCATTCAAGCTAACGCAGCCAGCTTATGGCTGTAACTGTCAGAATGCATGCCAACCTGGCAATCTGAACTGCTCTTGCATCAGAAAGAATGAAGGTGACTTCCCATATACTGCCAATGGGATTCTTGTGAGTCGGAAGCCAATGATACATGAATGTGGTTCAGCCTGTCCATGCCTTGCTAACTGCAAAAATCGGGTATCTCAGAGTGGTTTGAAGATTCGCCTGGAAGTGTTCAAGACAAAGGAGAGAGGCTGGGGCCTCCGATCATGGGATCCTGTACGAGCTGGGACCTTTATTTGTAAATATGCAGGTGAGCTAATAGACAAGACTAGTGAAGATGATGATTATGTGTTTGATTCAACCCGTGATTATGAGTCATTTAGTTGGAATTGTGAATCTGGGTTAATAGACAGTTCTACTGATGCTTCTGAGAACTATGCTATGCCATCACCCTTGTCCATAAGTGCAAAGAACATTGGCAATGTAGCTCGATTTATGAATCATAGTTGTGATCCAAACACCTTTTGGCAGCCAATCATGTATGAACATAATAATGAATCCTTCCTTTGTATTGCCTTTTTTGCATTAAGACACATTCCTCCTATGACGGAGTTAACCTACGATTATGGGATTTCACGGTCAGATACTGATCGATGCAGAAAAAAGAAATGCTTATGTGGATCATCAAAATGCCGGGGTCACTTTGGTTGATGGGGATGGAGTGGGTAGTAGAGGCCATGTTTGATAGTTTTGAACCAGGTACTTTTGGATGACGATTTGGGATATATCTCTGACAAATACCGTAGCTCTATTTTGTTAGGGACTTGATGCATAGCCAACTCATGTATGTACGTGCCTGTCTCAGTAGGTATCCTGTCCTTCTCACTATATCTGGATGCTTGTACAATTTATTGAGCCTTTGCATTTATGTGTACTGTGTATGACTAAGCATCAAATGAAATTTTGTTTTGCGGCTGCAGTTATACATGATTCAGCCACATATAGTTAAGTATATGAATCAATCCAAATTTGTATGCACGTATTTGTTTGATTGTTTAATAGACGATTAAGTTTACGTCATAATTGCTAGAGAATTCCAGCCTATATTCACATAGAATGATTTTGCTTGTTTCCTTAAATTGCTTTTCATCCTTTTTTTGTTGACGTATAAAGATAACCCTATTTTGAAGAATCGATTGTCACTGAAAGAGGACTCATTCGGTTATATCACAGCCGAAACTTTGCTGCTTAGATACTGGAGAGTTCAGAACTTTTGCTAGTTAACAAATAGATACCGAAGCGTTCAGAACTTTTGCTACTTCACAAAAATATAATAATCTATTTATTAAGAATTCATTTGTTTGCAGCATAAATGAATTCGATTTATGCGGCCTTCAATGTGAATAAAAATAGCAAATCTAGTTTATGTGACACTTCATAGAAAAATATTTAGAACTCGGTAGTGGATCGTATGCTGATTTATTTCACTCAACAGAAACATTGTACAAGTTGGCGCAATATAGTACAGTTGAACCTTGGAGTCATACAAATTATGCTACAAGATTCTCTGTTGTGTGAGAACTTTCTCGGCTCTTTTGCTTAATCTTGATAGCTTTACAAGACACAACTAAGTCCCAGTTTCTTCAATAGCTGATGCAGCTAAGTCTCAGTTTCTTCAATAGCTGATGAATTGTGTTCTTGTTCTTACTTTGTTTCTTCCCCTTCTGAAAATTTCAAGCGGACATAAGAATAGATTTAGGCAGTACAACAATAGTATTTCATACAACATTTTTGTTGCTAAATAAAAAAACCAAGCATCAGGCTGCATCCGAAGGCTGATAACTGAATGCACCTAAGTATAAAGTTCTAACCTTTGTCAACTTTTGAATCTTCAATGTCAAAAATCCTCATAAGCCATGTTTATTTTCTGCATGGTAATTAACAAGTGGGGGGCAATGTTGATGATTAGGTATCCTCTAAATCCAGCCATTACATGTGAGGACGGGACAATGCTGATAGGCAGAGGAACTAAATTTTATTCCAGTCCAATCGTTTTCGTTTCACCTTTCTAACAGACCAGATCAATAATGTTTGCTTGTTCTGGCCTTAAAAACCAAACATATACACTAGTATAATTCCGGTGCTTAAAACCCAAACCCTTCTTGGCATTATCATTCTGTTTTAAAGAACTCAAAAATAGGAACTTTAGACTCTTTGCTACAACAATCTTTCTACTGTAGCATTGTCTGAAAATGATCGAAAGCTCATTGATTTAGTAAAACCAATTCTTGTGCACGAGACCTCCATAGATCATAGAATGAATCTCTCGGAACTGTCAAACGTGCTCACTTTTCACACTTCCATAAATGTCCCTCCCTTTGTCCCCTTTCAATATACAAGTGTTTGATGGTGATTAAGCAGATTTAGTCCTACATAATGCAACGCATATTCTAATTCCCGTGAAAATTTCCATGTTTGTAAGCCATTTCAAGCAACTGAGTGCCTCGTCCATTTAATCAGAGCGAATAGGAGCAGGGAAACGCTTAGTGAACAACCAAGACGAATAAGTTACAGACTCACCGAGAAATCCATATCATCAAAACACATGTTGCCTTCAACTGTCACAATAACAGGAGGAAAGTTTGATTTTAGTAAAATTAATTAGCGTAATACCAAGATTAAAAAAACTATAAAACAAGCATTCCGTACCTTTCTCATCGTCTTCATCAATCCATTTATCCCAGTCAACATGAATGAAAGCTGGAGGCTTTCCTTCCCGCTTAATCAGCCTGCTCCACCACTTCTTTTCTGCTTTCTTAATGACATAGACAATATGTCTAGCTCCCAAGTTGTACCTGCTTTCCTGCAGATTAATGCTCAAGTACCATTAATCACTTCCAGATTTCAACCTTTACGCATTTCAATGACATAAATACATATATATACCTGAAGGGAGGCTATATATATATATATATAGAATGGCATACCTTAACATTGACCTTGTCAAACAACTCGATATCAACCTCGTAGAGAGCCTCGCCTTTCGTGGCAGAAAAGGTAAGCCTCCCTTCAGGTTCAAGCTTGAGCTTCCCATCCTTGGCATCAGATAACTCAATAGTGATGTAAATCCTGTCACTTCTTTGTGCCCACTTCACAATTGGGTGTCGGCTGCAAAAAGTATCAATAAACATAAATTGTAAAAGTAAAATCAATCTGACGAATCCCTCTCCTCAGTTGCATCCATGTAACTGGTTTTTCCACATTTTACATTCAAATCTATGTAGAAACCGGTATGATCATCACCTAGAACTTGATACATTTCACTCAACAACATATCATTCTACTAATTTCATAACGCAGGTTATCATCACTTAGACAAGTATTTGTAGCTTTCTATAAAGATGAAAACTTTCTGAGTTTTTCAGCCAACAAAACAACAAAAAGACATAAGAAGTGAAGTTCTTAACGATTGTCCCACGTTCACAAGAAGCAATGAAACAACAAGAAGCAAACCATTTTAAGACTGAAGGAAAGTGAAGGAAAACACATGAAGCTAAGAATTAGCTGAAGAAAAAAAATGATCTCCTTACTTCATTTTGTTCTTTCAAGTAAGAGCGTAGAGCTCTTTGTTGGGAAGCTGACCTGATGGTAAAAGAAATCAACTTCTTTGCTCCGCAACAAAGTGCTAGAACGTTCCAGATAGAAGCATGGACCCTTAAAATTGTAGATTTGTTAAGACCTATCCTAATTAAATTAGTCATAATTGTTTTTATTTATTAAAAATAAAATTGAGATTTATAATAAAAATTATAAATAAAAAATTATTTATTATCTTAATTATTTTTTTAAATTGCCGGATGGGCCTATAGTATACAGTCTTTAACTGATGCACCCTTTTGGCTGCATAGAAGATCTCCACATCTACATTTTAATTAGTGTTGAAACAATATATCCAAAACTAATTATCCCTAAAACAAGAATTCCATTGTTGGGTATTTTTAGTTTTTACTGACACAAGAATTCCAAAGTTGCTCCTTGCGCTCTGGCTCGGCACATTACCATTTTATTCCCCAAATTTCCTTTTACTGCCATCAAGTCCTAAAAAATTCAAAGAGTCTTGCCTAACACAAATTCAACACCGACTCATGTTGGGGTCATGTTGTTCACATCTGCAGAAAACCTTAATATGCGCGTGCGCAAATATTATAGCCAACAAAAAATTTGTATTATACTCATGTTGGCTTAGGGGCGCTTGGTTTATAGAAGGTAACGAGAATGAGAATGAGAATGAATATAAAGAAGAATGAGAATGGATATAATCATTATAATTATGATGGTTAAGATAGAGGAATGATTACCATTACCATTGATAATAGCTGGTTTGTAAAAAATATTGTAATTAATTAATTAAGTACAAGATGAATTGTATTTTAATTAATAAATGAATTATATTTTAATTGATTACAATATTTTAATTAATGAATGAATTATATTTTAATTAATTATATTGCAATTAATTAATTAATTATAATATTTT
>JAOSBN010000001.1:15297090-15334046 GCA_027563595.1 Erythroxylum suave | reverse complement strand
ATTTTATCTTAATTAATTTAATTAATTATATTTTATATTTTAATTAATTACATTTTAATTATATTTAATTAAAAAATATTAGTGTTGGTAGGAATCAAACTCATTCCTCCCATATATGGAGGGTATGAACCATTACCTAAAACTTGGGTATGAAAAAACTATTCAGTCAATCATAATAACCAACCAACCTTTACCATTCATTCCATTCCTATTGATTTATTCCCATACCTCTTAACCAAACACCCCCTTAGTAGTTAGTAACGTTTGAGGTTTCATCTCCGAAACGCAAGTATGACAATATATTCATATATATGATTTATCTATCTCTATATATGAAATATGATATTGAATCAAAGTGTTAGCATATTTCAATTAAAATACAAGAATAATTCATAAATAAATATGGGTCTTTCATTAAATCAAAATATTAATCCAAAATAATAGCTAAAAGGTTTATCCAATTTAGTACATATAAAGAATAATAAAACTAATAACAATCAAGAAAGAATACAAAATAGAAAGAAAACAAAACAAAAAATTGTAAGGATCCTAAAATCTTGATGTTCTTTAATTGAATCCTGATGAAATCATCCTTCTTTGTTTCCAAAGTTGCTCCATTCTTTTCATAAGATGCTCTAATACAACCTCTTAATGACTGCTCTTGTGTCTCTCCTAGTGATATTCTCAAGGGATACTTGGTCTCACTTAAACTTGCGTTGGGCTTATATTCTCTACCATTGTGAAAAAAAATCCATGTTATGTAAATATTATCACAAACACAAGTCTCTAGCACAAGTATTGGTCGCGCCTGTGTTGGCTTAGTAATTCCTCAACTTCACATCAAATGGCTCATCTTATCCAAATTCACGCTAAAACTTTTCTGACTCAGCTCTAACTTGCTCAAATTTATTCCTTCTTCATTAGGGAACTAAAACAAGATATCTAAACAAAATTATGCTAAAACTATAACGCAATTAATACTTATCATTTTCAAACAAAAGAAGTCTTCTAATCTAATTTGAAACCAAAATTTTTTACCACAGAAGATTAAATCTTGAAACTGCCTTAAGTATGTATACCATGGGACTTAAATCTTTATATTGCTCAAAGACATATGCAATACTAATAAACTTAAATAACCCCATTTTCAATTGAGTAATCACATCAAATCCATATGAAATGTCCATTTATGTTATACATTTCAAAGATGAGCCTAAAACTTGTGGCTACCAAATCCTTGCATGTTTATAATATAACAATCTAAAAAGGTTGAGGATAAGGGAATAGAAATTCACACTTGTATATAAAAAAGTTGACGCCAAATGAGTGTGGATTAATTGATATTATCACTATGATTACAAATTGACATTGATATCCATAACCCCTTCCTAGAGACACAACAAGCACAAAACTTCAAACTTAACTATTATCTTTACCATTATCACTAAACAAGTATAAGCCCATAAATCATTCCCTTCTAATGGCACATAAACACGAATTAGGTACTACATGAGCACCCACACATTAGGTAGAGCGTCTAATGCCTTTTCGATATAAAAACCCAAATAGAGAAATGAAGGAGATGCGACTTAATGTTACAATTATGATCTACACCAACCACTAATAACTAGAGATTCGGGGACGGAGACTTACCTGAAGTTGAAATCCTGCAAATATCGAAGTATTTGCCAACAATTAAAAAGTGGGTGAAATGAAGAAGGGTAAAGAACAAACAAAAAACTAACGAAGAACTCAGAAGGAACTGACAATAAGAAGGAAGAAAAGAGAAAGATTAATAGAAATTAATGAAATAAAATAAAGCTTAGAATTTAAATGTTATTGGTTTGAAGTTATCACAATTGGCACTACAACAAAACAAGGTTTTGGTGACGGCTAATTTTGACAATGAAAGAGAAAACGTTGTCACAAAAATTTTTTAGCGATGGTAAAAAATCGTAGAACAAATAGTCGCAAAAGTCTGGTAGCAAATAATTACCTACAACGTTTTTACGAATCATCACCCAAGTGATTTTTCTGCGATCCTAGGTCCGTCACAAAAATGAATAGGGGAGGAGAAACCAAATTGTCGCAAATGACATATTGAGACGTTTGATTTTGGTAGCCAAAGGTAATTAGCTTTGCAAGCGTAGGCGTAAGCAATAAGCTTTAGTGACAATTTATTTTCATAACTGAATATAATTAGCTATGTGTTTGGAAATGTAGCTAAAGGTCAATGGAGACGTTTTGTGAAACGTAGCTAAAAAGATTTGGTAACGATTTTGTATTTGTAGCTAAAAAGTTTTAGTGACAAATGTTTATTTTTGATTACCCTTTCCTATTACCAATTTATCATTTTATTATAATTATTGATAACATTTTTAATTCATGTTATTGTTTTTAACATTGTTTGAATTATAATTAAGTAACATTTTTTAATTATTGTTGGTAACATTGTTTGAATAATAAATAAGTAAAATAAAATAAAAAATGTTTTATAATTAAAATTAAATGCATTTGATAAAAAATAAAATGTAATTAAATGTTAATTACAAAACTTTAAAAATTTTATGGACAAACTAAGACTCCTCATCGTCACTACTATTTCCATACTTTGACCTAGGTATTTGTTTGACTATCTTTTTAATCATGGTCAACTCTCTTTCAATACGGTCTAATTTTTACTCATTACATTGTAACTTTTCTTCTGTACGCTATAACTTTTCTTCTATACGATCGAACTTTTCTTCTGTACGATCTAACTTTTCTTCACTACATTGTAACTGAGCCTTAAGCGACCGATTCTCCTCTTGCAACATCATTACATATGTTGATCATGACGATGATGAACCAATTGACTTAGGGTTATACCCAAAACTTTTGATATACCCTGATCTTGTACCAAGGACATTGTTGTAAATGTCATCTGCATTTGGTTTATTTCTGTTAGGCAATGATCTCTACAACAACTTCTGCATCTTATCCTAAAATTTAAAACACAAAATTGAGGTGTAATTCAAATATTATCAGTTGGCATAACATAAATAAATAAACTTTACAACTAAAATTTTTACACTTACATAATTATTATGCGCTTGTTCAGACATCCAACCTTCACGTTCTTTGTAATGTGTTAGTTTGTAAAATGTAATTATATTACTCTCTTGTCCATATAGTTGAATTTGACTCTGTTATATGATTTTTAAAAAATTGAAACACAATATATTATATTGTATTTAATAATATAATAATAACTTTTAAATAAACTTACCAATTCTTATTTTACGAAAACAAATGATTTGGAGCCTCATTTTTCCTCTGTTAACCTTGGCTTTCTCACATTTTTTATAAATAAAGAAAAAATAGTCATTAAATTGTGTAACAAAATTAATGGAAACAAATGTGAAGAGAAAAAAGACAAACCTTAACCTTAGTAGAGTTCTTATAATCACACATTTCACTCCAAAGTTTTTGGAGTCACCTGTTCTGGAACATGTCTCCTTGCCTCCTCATCCGAAGGAAAAGACTTGTAGTATTTATGAAGTTGATAACGATGATCCTTTGCCCTTTGTTACAACGGTGAATTCATACATCTTGAAACTTCAGGGTTATTGATATCTATGATATTGACCTTTATCTGTGAACAACACATATAAGTTAAATTAATCTTAAAATAAGTAAAACAAAATTGCATATAACTAAATAAGTTGAAAAATTACCAAAACTTTGTCCAAAGCATTTTGTAGCAAGTTGTCTTCCTTTAACTACCTGACATGTTGAAGGTAAGGCAATTCATTCCTGACAATGACTCCTAACTCATTGGACAATTTTGCTAATTGGATCTTGTCAACAGGACAACATTGCGTAAGGTTAATATGCACAGACAACTTGTTGTTAATTGCAACATTCATACATTGCAACTCAAAACCTTTAGCGATACTTCGACCTCTTTTTCTTATGTCGGTATTGGAACATGACAACAAAAAAATAATGATAAGAAAAATATTGAACATGTAAATATATATTTGAGCATAACTCTAATTATAGGTGGTTAAGAATAATAGCCATGAAGATCCCTCAGCACTAGTTGAGGTAGATAGAGGTTCATGCTGACTGGCTTCATTGGTGGTTGAACTTGGTGGTTGTGACTCTATAGGTTGGATTGATCTGGTTGTTGTGAAGGAGGAACATCTTCAGTAGTTGCCACGTTCTTTCCCTTGTTTCTACCAGGAGTCATTATATTGAATATCTATAAATGAAATATCAATGTTACGCATACTCTTTACTCAAACATCAACATTCCACATTGATATAAGTCAAACATGAACATTTCGCATAAATATAAGTTAAACATTAACGTTTCATAAAAAATACAAGGAAAACATGAACATTCCACATAAACATAACTCAAATAGTAACATTCTGCTAAAACATAACACAAACAGACACCAACATTCAGTTTAACAAAACTCAAACACACACTAACATTTCGCATTACATAACCCAAACACTAACATTCTGCATACATAAGGCAAACACCAACAATCCACATAAACATAAGTAAAAGAACAACATTTGCTTAAACATAAGTCAAACACCAACGTTTCACATAAACATAAGTAAAACATCAACAATACGCATTAACATAAGTGAAATATCAACAATATAGATTAACATAACTCAGACATGAACATATCATTCCAGAGAATATAAACAATTTATTTACCTTTAATCATCATGATCAAGATTTTGAAAATCATCGTCACTAGTTACATTATCATTGGACTCTTTATCACTAATATATTCGGCTAAAGTATCATCATTCTCATTTAATTCATCCTGAGTATGGTCTTCATCTATTTGTACAATAAGATTGACTTGGATTTCATCCAGTTGTGTTATACTGGGATCAACATCTCTCCTATGGAATATGATGATATATCTGCATTTTCTATTCAAATGGCTTCATTATTGAACTCCGATTTAAACTATTGGTATACTTCATCTTTATCCTTTATGAATTGACTATTATCCCTTTCATAAAAATTGAAGAGATTTCGATGTTGAAACTTTTGAACCACCTTCCAGTTGCTACCTGATATAGTATCATTGAGGTAGAAAACTTGCTTCACTTAACTTGCAAAGACAAAAGGGTCATTATCATACCATGCCTTACTAACATTGATGCTAGTAATATTCCAGTTCACTTTCATGTCAGTGAAATTAAACCATTTGTACTTAAATAGAACAACCTTCTTATCTTTGATATGGTGCAACTCTATTATTTCATAGATGACACCGTAAAAGTTGATAAAATCGTCATCATGACATCCCTCAACAACAACTCCAAAATTTTGGCTTTTAAGTCAACTGTCTTGATCTTGCATGTAAAATCTCACCCCATTAATAATGTAACCTGTATATTTTTTCCCACAAATATAAGGCCTACATGTTAAACAATATAATGTTATTGTCGCCTCTTGCACCTTACGATTATGTAACCGTATCTTCTGTATGACAAAATGAAATTAGAAGTTAATCTGACATACGAATTGTCGTAAGTTCATAATATGTAACTTACTCGATTTCTAAACCATGATACAAACTTAAGCTTATGTCTTTCTTCAACATTCATAATCATTTTGCTTCGAATGGACTCTTTATGTTCTCTATTTAAAAAATAAAATAAAGGTAAAGAAATGAGATTTAATCATAAAATTCTAATATGATTGTATGAATCAAAAGTAATATACATACTCCATATATATATCGACTTTCTTGCAATAGTTCAAAATATACCAATGGGCGATTTCGAATTCGTATTTAATTAACTTCATATATTTACCCACACTAAATGGCCTTACTTTTTATGAGAAAATTAACAAGCTTTCCATCTTCATCAAAATCAAAGTTACAATCTAGTTTATTAAATCTTGTGTCCATGTCATTTAAGTACATCGAACAAAATGTCACACATTCATTTGCTATATAAGCCTCTACAATAGACCTTTAGGGTTGAGCTCTATTACGTACATAATGTTAAGAGAACATAAAAACCTTAACAAAATATAAACTATTAGCAATTGTTACTAACAAATAACTTTTAAAAAATTAAAAGTTAATATGAATTACCTTTTAATCGGGACATCTATCAAAATTGAACCGGTCTATAGAGTTTTGTTTCGTATAGTAAGTGAATTGTCAAATGAACCATAACATCAAAACATAATAAGGGGAATAACAGTTCAAGCTTATATAGAATCACAGCTATGTCTTTTTCTATTTTGCCAAGCTCTTTAATTTTAAGTGTCTTGTAATATAATTGCTTAAAAAATTCACCCCACTGACCCAAAGTTAAGGACACATCCTTCGACAAACATCCATGTATTCCAATAGGAAGTAATCGTTACAAAAGTACATGACAATCACGACCTTTCAACTCTGATACTTTCCTTTCTTTAACATTCACATAACAACCTATATTTGATGCATGCCTATATTCCAAATAACAACGATGACCTGTATAACATATTTTACTTCGTATCCTCATTGAATAAGTTTGATGGTTACATGCAGGACAAGTCATGTACCATTTAGTGCTCCACCCATTCAAATTCCCATAAACTGGGAAATCATTTATAGTCCAAAAAATAGCGACATGCATTATAAATGTTTCACTTTGAACAACATCAAAAGTTTGTAATCCGACTTCCCATTGATCGTTCAAGTCATCAATCACTCCTTTATACACTTCCATTAAGGTAAATTGTATGGCATTAGAATTACCGACCACATATTGTATGAAGTAGTCATATTACCGAAAGGATTAAATCCATTTGAAGCCAATCCAAGTCGAACATTACGACAATCCTATTCAAACCATGGAAATTTTCTATCAAATTTTGTCCATGTCATTGAGTTTGCTAGATGACGCATAGTGTTGTCATCTATGTATTTCTCTTTATGCCACTCCATATCTATAACTATTTTTCTTGACATAAAAAGTCTTTCTAGTCATGGTTTAATAGGAAAGTATCGTAGGATTTTATTCGGTATCTTTTTCCCTCTCCCACCGTCCACTTGCCACCTTAATGTACCACAAATAGGACATTGCTTAAGATTGTCCTTCCAAAATAGAGCATAATCATACTTACAAGCATGTATTGATATATATCCTAATCCAAGGTCCCTTAACAATTTCTTTGCATCATAGTAAGATTTGGACAATTTGTGTCCAACAGTTAATGCATCATTGAGCAAGTCAATTAACATGTCAAAAAACTTGTTACTCTATTTAATATAGACCTTCAAATGCAACACTTCACAACAAAAGATAGCTGTGAGAAATTTGAGCACCCTGGATATAAATCTTCTTGAGCAACTTTCAATAACTTCCCAAAATTATCTTCTGTAATACTATTAATTATGTTCAGCATACAAGTTTCATTCATAGTCTCCATATAATTCCCATAATAGTCTAAACCCCATCGTCACCATCGTCATTAACATCACAATCTTCTACATCATTATTGCCACTATCATCATAACTTATACCAACACTTCTACTACAACTTGCTTCCTTACATTCGCTATGATAAAGCCATGGAGTGTAGAATTTATCTATGCTTCGGATTAGCAAGTGATTATAAACCACATCTTGACTTTGAAAGTCGATATTTAAGTAATCGATGCAAGGACAACGAATACGACATTCCTTACCCATTTGATTTTGTACAAATTGCAGTAAACTCTTAACTCTTTCTACATATTCAGTTGACAATTTCTAATGATACATTCAATTTTTATCAACGTAGCTATATAATAAAAGTTACTTCAAATTATAGTATTTCTAATTGAAAGTTCGTTCGCAAAGTTCCAACGCAAAGAAACACTAAGGTACGTGGCGTTGTTTACACCTATGAATCGCGAAAGGGACTTCTCGTTGTTGCTTCTAGGCTCGTGAAATTTCTCACTGGTAAGCCTTATCAGAGCTGTATCACTAGATTCCAACCTATATATGACCATACATTTCTAAGAATATTATAAACCACAACGCAAAACCAACACTTCATTTACATTCACAAAACTCGAACACAAACTCATTTACTATTAAAGTAAAACATGTGGCAGATATTAGTTAGACGAATTATCTAGACAGACGGACAACCACAGACTACAAAGAAGAAGGACAAAGTTGGTCGATTATCGACGTTCTAATACACAAATTACACCCTGTGAAAAAGACAAATTCATATTTAATATAATACACCTGTGAAAAAACTACAATTTTTGGACACGTAACTAGTATTTTACCGTTAATAAAGTTACGACGGCTTTATGACAATTATGGGCTCACTATAGTTTACAATGGAGGCAAACTTGAACAGAGTGAGGAGGACCCAAATGGGCCAAATATGAGAGTGACATTAATTTACCAAAGCGAACTTTAGTTAAACTTTTTATAGGCAGTATTAAAACAAAGTTCCTAACACATTTTCACATTCACTCAACCAATTGAACACAAATATTGCAGATATAAGGACTTATATAGCATTCACTCAACCAATCCGCAGAGTAAATCTAACGTATAGATTGAAAATTGGTGAGATATATTCCAATGTTGATTCGAGCTCCATCGAATTGAAAGTTCAACTAAAAATTTGAACGAGGACAATTGAACTCATGAAATTTGTTAGGTGTGAATAATGTTATTGTTTAATGGTTGGACTATCTTAGAGCGCGTATGATGTTCGCTGGGTTTATATTTTGAAACATTTCTTGTTGCTAAGAGTCGTATTCATGGAAATTGTTGAACAGCTAGCCCCACAAGTGCAGCCACTGTAGAAAATTAAGCGAAGGGTATTCCTGTTTAGAGGATAAAGAAAGACGTACAATATTATGTACCCACAAAGTGATATGCCCGTCCACTAGGTACCAGAGTAGAGTCATTTCTGTACAATTTTCTGAAAAGCCGCAAGTATGTAAAAAGAAAAACCCATATTTTTCATTTCATATTTACTTTGTTTCCTGGCATAAGAGACAGTTTGGTGTTGGTATGCCTTTTCAGGCAAAATATGGAGGAGTTGGAGAGTGCTTGGACCACACAAAAACCTTCCAAATGGGTTTTCGCTTGTGCTTAGCATTAGCAATGGCCTCTAATTTTGACCTTTCCAACAGTTCCCACATCACTTGTACGTCTTGATATCCACAACTCTGTACATCATTGTGTAGTTTCAAAAGTCCTCCTGCAAGTTTTGATTTTACATATTTTAGTATCTTTCTCAAAAATTAAAGAACAGAAATCAATCAATGGTAAAAACATTAAGATTACAACTTGTGTAAAGTAAAAGAACAAAAACGGAATTGTTTACGAGCAAAAAGAAGCTAGGAATTGGAAATAGTGGTACCATTGCGACGAGTCTTGGGTCGAAAAGAGAGAGCCACCCAGAAACGTCGAACAGGAAACCCAAGGCGGTGCCACCAATCCATCGAAAAGCTCTGTTTCTTCTTCTGACAAGTATTGAACTAAACCAACCAGGAAGCTCTCTCACCGCTCCGGAGCGAGACCTCTCTACATTATACAACACCAAATTGATGAGGGAGAGGACAGAGGAGGGTTGAGTTGCATTTCTTTATTTATTTATGTAATTAGTTTAAACACGTGCAACAAATTTATTCATTTTATTTTCCTTTTTTTATAAAGAGTATAAAATGTAGTGTCGGCAAGTAACGTCCTCATACTGTGTGTGTGAATGATTGATATTATTCGAATATTAAATTAAAAACTTTTAATTATTGCGCTTCACAAAACTTGTCGGTGTTTTCTATCACCCGCTCTTTTCCTTTTGCTTTTAATCACTTGGGCATTATTTGTTTAGAATTGAATAAAACATCAACTAATACTTCTTAGCTAAGTGTTCATCATACTAAAATTACATTTAGTGAACAGCATTATACTTGTATATCGCATTTCTAGTTGTTATTGAATGGTTTTAATTTCTTAGTAATTAGGCTCTCCCTCCAATGATAATAATTGTTAATAATATAAGTGTGTAATGAAATTAGCAATCCAAACTTGAAAGAGATAATTATGCCTTGTAATCAGCCTTGTATTATGTCAGTTAGTTAGCTATCTATTTAGTCATATAATTAATAGTATACATATCCTTGTATAGCTTACGTATAGTAGAAATAATAAGACCTAAAGTAGGTTAATTATTCTCTTAATGTTTATCTAATAACATGGTTCAGCGCCTTCCTAATCTTGTTTTCTCTCTTTTTAAAAAAGAAATATCGTAACCAATCCTTTATTAAAGCTTTATTAGACGCCATCTCCCCTTGTTGTTCCTTGTGATCATTATAGGCAGTTGTTACTTGCTCTTTCCTATTTTGGATTTTGCTTATAGCTTATCATTATCGTCATTATCATTATCAACAGTAAGTTAAAATATGATATAAACGCAAGGATTGAAGAGATCTGATAATACACAACTTTATCCCTACTTAATAGAGAAACTATTTTTGATAGACCCATATACAATGTGACATGAAGATCTTACAAAAATTATACATGGATGCGAATAAACAATATAAATAGATGAATAAATAAAGCAAATAAACATAAAAAGGTAATAAAAATAAGTAAATAAATAAATAAAATAAAATAAAAACAATTGTAGCATTACAATAACAACTTGCCAATAGGATGCTCAACCTATCAACAAGATGCTCACGTCAAGGGATTCACATACAAATCAAACATTACAAATCGTCATAATAAAGATGCATTCAGGAGTTAAAAGTAGTAGTTAGAACGTATGTAGCCAGAAAGATGAAGCAACAAGGCAATGATATATATACCAATATCAAAGCCTTTACAGAAACAAAACCTGTAACTGGCAGCGGCATTAGAGTCAGTCCTAAATCTTGGAAAACTCGACTTTATAACATGAAAAAAAATATAAGAAGGAAAACAACAGTTTAAAATATTAGGTGTTGGCAACTGTCTATGTCAAAGATTCCCCAACTACAACTTCACAGAGCTTGAAGTCTTAGCCAATGTAGACATGTTGAGATAAAGAGCTCAAAAAGTTAAACAGAAGAAAACCTAAATAGGAAAGAAAATGCAGATAGGATTCCACAAGATCCGACAAAGATATTTTTGAAATTCAGAGAAATGACGACAGGAAAGAGGGCCCTTTCCCTTTCTCAACGGCTAGTTTCCAAAACAACTAATCCCTATGTCAAAGTTAATCTTTCAATTCCCTCCCTGTAAAACTTCTAACCCTGCAATCAAGATCACCAAAACAATCTACAGTAAAAGCAAGAGGAATAAAAGCAAGATGAGCTACCACTGGAAAAACCTAAGAGAGGATACATGCCAACGTGAATGGGCAATGATGGATAATGTGGACTGACAACATCGATGGAGAGATTTCTGCAACATTCAACAATACCCAATGCTCTTAAGGGAGCTTCCACCAATGGTAAGTCGCCTTTGGTAAAGACTCTTTATTGATCACTAAAGATGAAAGAAAGAGAAAGAAAAAAAATATCAAGAAGTAATGATGAATACTAAAGAATGTTTGGTTAGAAGAAAGAAGAAGCAGAGGCATAATATTGTTTGGTTAGAAAAAAGAAGAAGCAGAGGAGGTGTGTGTGTAGAGAAAGAATGCCAACAATTGCTAACAGTAAACTCTTAGAGTGTGTGTGAGAGAGAGGGAAGACGTTAGTCACATAAACGAATTCCTTGTTATAGGTCATAACACATAAACCAATTCCTCGTCATCTTCTAGCATTCTCATCCATGATGCCTTTGGGATGTTAAAAATTAGTGCATCTTACTTAAGGTTATTTACTATTTTACTTTGGTCATTGTTAGTTTTACTTGGTAAGACTTAGTTGATGTTTCTGTTCCTATTGTTTAGGATTGGATAAGTAGCTGAGTTGATTCAGGAGAAGGTTGTTTAGCTTTTTTTTTTAGAGAAGTTTGTTGAGTTTTAGCTTATAAATAAGCATAGATGTATTGTTATTTACATCTCAGTTTCTCATATTACAAACTTTAGAAAATATTTCTTCTTTGGGCCCAATGAAGTAAAAGTTCTTGTTAATGTGAAAGGCATAGATGCTGATGTTGTTACCTCTAGTGAAAGGAAAGGTTCTTTGTTTGTCATGTTTACAAGAGAGGCTTATGTGAAAAAGATAAGGCAAACTGATAATGCTACAATTTGGCATGCTCGATTGGGCCACTTAAGCTACCAACTGCTGCAGCAAATCTCCTCAAGGAAGCTGATAGATGGCATACCAAATTTACAAAGTGTTCACGAGGATGAAATTTGTCAAGGATGTCAATATGGCAAGTCGCATCGTCTTCCTTTCATGAAGTCATCAGATTGCAGATCTGCCATGTTTGAATTGATTCATAAGGACTTGATGGGACTAATGAAAACAACAAGCTATAGTGGATACCACTATGTCATGGTGCTGGTAGATGATTTTTCTAGGTATACTTGGGTGAACTTTTTGAAGGAAAAGAGTGAAGCACTGCCATAGTTCATTTAATTTGCAAATGCCGTTAAAATGAATATGGGATGAAGATCAAATGTTACGAAGTGATAATGGAAGAGAATTTATGTCATAAGATTTCTCCCAATACTACAACAAAAATGGCATTTTGTAACAAATGACATATCCAAATACACCTTGGCAAAATGGCGTTTCTGAAAGGAAGTTAGCTCATATTGCCTCTGTGAGTCTCTCGTGGCTGCATGATAAAAGTCTTCCTCGAGAGCTTTGGGTTGAAGCTTTCCAAAGTGCATGCCATGTGATAAATCGGTTACCTCCATGGCCTAGTAAAGAAAAATCTCCTTTTGAGACTTTATATAATGACAAGCCAAATGTAAATTTCTTTAGGGTTTTTGGTTCAATTTGTTATGTACATGTCCCAAAATACAACCAAACTAAGTTTGACACGAAAGTAAAGAAATTTGTTTTTATTAGCTATGACTCGTGCAGGAAAGGGTGGAGATGTATGGACCCAAAAACAAAGAAGTTGGTTACTTCTAGAGATGTGTTTGATGAAGTTTCTTCATATTATTCTAAACAAAAAATCCTCCACTGAACAAGTTATTCTTGATGGTAATCAAGAAAATTTGCAGGAGTATCCATAACACAATATGGAAGCTTCAAACAATGGTAAATCTTCAGTTTCAAACACTTCAAATTCTAATGGTGAAGAACAAGTTCAAAGAAGGTCAACAAGAGAGAAAAGATAGCCGAGTCATCTTCAAGACTGTGAGGTTCAAATCAACCCTTGTACTGTTACGTCATGCTTCTTTACAAGAACAGTAGATAAAGAACCAATGAATTTTGAGGAAGCAAAAGGTTGTCTAGAATGGAAAGCAGCTATGTAAGAAGAGATTGATGCACTAAGCAAAAATCAAACTTAGGAGTTAGTTCCAAAACCAGAAAATTATAAGCCCATCGCTTTTAGATGGGCATATAGGTTGAATAGGAAATCTGATAGGACTATTGATAGATGCAAAGCACGGCTTATTACCTGCGGGTTTTTTCAAAGTTATAGGTTGGACTACGAGAAGATTTTCAACCCTATTGCAAAAATGGTAACTCTAAGAACCATTTTTTCCCTTACATATTTTAAATGTTGGAAATTGTGGCAGCTTGATGTAAAGAATGCATTTCTTAACAGAGAATTAGATTATGAAGTATTCATGTAGCAACCAAAAAGATATGTTTCGGAGCAATATCCTCACCATGTTTGTCGGCTAAAGAAGGAGTTGTATGGTCTTAAATAAGCACCACATGCTTGGTATGGTAAAGTTGCTCAATACTTTATCTTTAGTGGATCTCAAGCTTCTAATGCAGTTTCTAGTTTGTTCATTAAAGTAGAATCAAATATGCATTTTTTGGTTTTGTTGTACGTGGATGATATGATAATCATCGGTGACAATAAAGCTAAAATTTCTATGCTGAAAAATGAGTTATCAATTTGCTTTGAGATAAAGAACATGGAAGAGGTTGGATGCTTTCTTGGTCCAGAAATTGAAAAATCAAATAAAGGGTATTTTGTTTCTCAAAAAGATATGCAAGGGAGCTTGTGCAACGTTTTGGCATGGGGGAGTCAAAGGAAAAGGCAACTCCAATGGAGCCACTTCTCAAGTTGATAAGAGATCAAGGGAAGATACTGAAGGATGTAAAAAGATTAAAACAGCTTGTTGGTAGTTTAATTTACTTAACCATCACAAAACCAGAGATTTCATATTCAGTTGGCATCATTTCCCAGTTTATGCAAAATCTAAGGACTTCTCACTTAGATGCTGCGAAGAGATTTTTGTGTTATGTCAATGGGACTTCTGATTATGGTTTCATATACAAGAGAGGAGATGGCTTTCTGTTGAAAGGGTTTACTGATGCAGATTGGGCAGGAAATGTAGATGATAGTCGATCAACTTGGGGTTACTGTTTTATTGTTGGTTCTGTTGTCATTTCGTGGTATGGTAAGAAGCAACCCATTGTTGCTTTATCAAGCACTAAGGCTAAGTATATGGCAGCATCAAAGGCAGCACAAGAATGCATTTGGCTGAAAAGGTTTATAGGAGATATTTTTGGTATAGCTAACTATGTTGTGCAGATTTTTTTATGACAATGAAAGTGTTGTTAAACTTGGTTCAAATCCAGTTTTTCACGCCAGGATCAAGCACATTGAAGTTCTACATCATTATATTCGAGAAGGTGTTGGATGAAGAAATTGAGTTGAAAGGAATATCTTTAAATAATCACTTTGCTGACATCTTCACAAAGGCCTTGGAGAAACTTAAGTTTAAATCTTTTAGAGCAGCTCTTGGAGTTTTCAGTCGTAAGCATGCACTAAGGGGGAGTGTTAAAAATTAGTGCATCTTACTTAAGGTTATTTACTATTTTACTTTGGTCATTGATAGTTTTACTTGGTAAGACTTAGTCGATGTTTTTGTTCCTATTGTTTAGGATTTAATAAATAGTTGAGTTAATTTATGAGAGGGTTGTTTAGCTTATTTTTTAGAGAATTATGTTGAGTTTTAGCTTATAAATAAGCGCAAATGTAATGTTATTCACATCTTAGTCATAAATAAACGTTTATGCACAAATTAGCTTCTTTTGCAAATTTTCTCTTTATTTTGTTATGGGATTCATAGCATTAAAGATCATATACACATTATTTTAGATTTTAACAATATAAAATACAATTCATGGTTTCTTTGCATATAGTAATGACTAAAAAACTCAACCGGTTCAGACAGGTCAAACATAAAAACTTTAAGTCATCTAACTTTCTGGTTTGGTTTTTAAATTTCTGGTTCGATTTACTTTAATAACTCTTATTGTTAAAAACTGATCAATTTATTAATTAATTGGATAATTTCCATAAATTAATGAGTTCTTATAAACTAAAATAAATCAATTAGTTTTCATTTAACAATCTCTTTTTTCCTATTCAATTTCAAATTCTTCGATTGGTATGAACAATCTCTTTTAATCATATTTTAAATTCTTTAATTTTATTCAAATTTTAGCCTATTTTAAGGTAATTTAATATTAGTTGAGCCTTATAAACTTTAAACCTCTTATCTTACTGATTTAACTTTCGACTCAGTTTTTAAAACATTGGTTGCTAGTAGCACTGATATTTTGGCCATTATGATGGAAGTGCAAGACCTAAAGATGTTTATGATGTTATATGGACTAAACTTGATGCCTTAGTCACTGCTTGAATTTACCAGACCATTATCAAATATTTATTAAGCATAGTTTATCAATCTAAAAGCATCGCACATGAGTTATGGACTCGAATTAAATCTTTTTTAAGGATAATCTTATTGCTAGAGCTTACGATTAGCAAAGGATTTTCCTACCGTCTCCATGAGTTCTTCCACCATAACAAATTTTTGTCAATGAATGAAAACTCTTTTTGACTCAATAGTTGAATTAGGGAATTATGTCATTAAAAGCCTTTGCTCTCTTTCTTAAAATTTCGTTTCATGCTTTTAATAGTTTATTATGGTGCTCCACCAAACTTACAAAATTCTTCTTCTAATGCTCGCAACTATAATTGGGCTCGCTATCGTGGTCATGGTCATTATAATAGTCATCGAAGGCATGACAGTGCTCGTGGTCAAAGCTAGAATGATCATTGTTTTTGGGATAGACCTTGGTACATATAATAGTAGTTTGTTCCTCATTAATTATAGCCATCCACTGACCATTAGCCCTACTGGATTGCCCAATGACCTATTTGGCCAGCAGAGAGACAACCTATTAACACAACTAGCCCATTCTTGCTGGGTGCTTCACAGCGTATCATTGGCAGAGTTCTATGTAACTTTCTCTCATTAGGTCACCAACTCTTGAACATATGCAACAATAGTAGCAGGTCACACATAATGGATCTACCCAACAACTTAAGCCTATAATTTTTCCTCAAGAGTTTAACAGTCTTTCCCTTCAGTAGCCCACAAATAATGCATGATATCTTGACAGTGGTGTCACTTTTCATTCAACATCCTGACTAAGTAATCCAAGTAGTATTTTTAATTCGAGTAACGTTAAGCATATTTTTGTTGGTAATGGATCTCCCTCCCTATTTCTTGTAGTAGAAACTCTACTTTACTCATTCCTACTTTCTGTCTCCATCTTCAAAATGTGTTGTTCACTCCTCAAATTATCGAAAACTTTATTTTCATTCTTCAACTTAAAAAAACAATTCTTGTTTAATTAAATTTGTCCCTTTTGGTTTCTTTGTGAAGGATCTTTAGACGCAACAAATAATTCTTTAGTGTAACAGCTCTGAAAATCTTTATATTATCATAAATCAATCCTCCTCTCCTCACTCTTTTACAAGTTCATTGCTTTAGTTGTGTCATCCTCTACTACTTGGCACCAACGTCTTGGTTATCCTAGAACGTATAATTTTCAGTTCTTGTTTTCAAACAATCTCAGTTCATGTAATAAATTGTCTTCCACTAACCTTTGTCATGCTTATGAAGGATCTTTAGACGCAACAAATAATTCTATAGTGTAACAGCTCTGAAAATCTTTATATTATCATAAATCAATCCTCCTCTCCTCACTCTTTTACAAGTTCACTGCTTTAGTTGTGTCATCCTCTACTACTTGGCACCAACGTCTTGGCTATCCTAGAACATCTAATTTTCAATTCTTGTTTTCAAACAATCTTAGTAAAATTATAATATTTTAAAACTAAAATCGCTTTATTTGGTATAATATAATTAATAATAATCATACAAAACCTAAACATAAAATTATAACTAATATTATAGTTTGACTCTTTCTGTAAATTTTTTATAAAATTAATTTATAAAATAAATTATTAAAGTTCAATATAATCATACAAAATATTTGATATTTAATAATATTCACATAAATAGGTTTAAAAAATACTATACTTGGTGTGAAAATTATGTCAAAAGAGCTAATGAATAATCTACACTTATGTATATAAATAATTAGAAGTTTTCAACAATAAAATTGAAATATTTTTAATTAAGATTACAATTTACTGTATTTAAATAATAATCAAGTCTTAAATTTAGTACCTAATATTTGTCTCTATCACTCAAATATATCATATTTTAATTATAAAAGTTCTCAAATTTTATAGTTATAAATCTAATTGAATTAAATTATCATTTTCTCTCTTCAACTATTCTTTTTGTAAGATTCGTTAAATTTTTAAATATGTTAAAAATGAATATAAATTATAGCTATTAATTTTAGTTAAAATGAAATAAATTAAAATTTAATCAAATAATTTATATTCATAAGTCAAGATTAACATTTAATAACATATTATGATTACCTAAATATTAAGAATATCAAAGTGAATTTAAATAACCTTTAAATGCACACTTTTTTCATATAATTCAATAGTTTACTCATATATTATTTCTATAAGATTTAGAATGTAAATTTAATACCTAATCTAGAAATAAATATCATTATAGTCTCACCATAACTAAATATAGATTTAGTTAATTAGAGAATTATTTATATAATAATAATAATGTCTTTAGTTGAAAAAATCACTACGTGCAATAAACCAATTGAGACATATAAGAACCATATATTTTGCAATCCATTTCAAGCACATATGATCCTTTTACAACTTTCCAAAATTTTAATGACAGTCTCAATTGGGAAACACCTCTCTAATCTTTTAGACTTTAGAAAATAATACTAGAAATAATACAGAATCTTTTTTTTTAATTTTTAAAATTCATTGAAAAGGAAAATAATGTTTAGTGTATAGCATTGGAGAGGGACTCTCCCACGAGATAATCAAAACAACATGGTTAAAACAATACAAGATAATAGAAATGGCAACGTTGGGTCTACTGCTGAGGTGACATCATATAAGTAAATAGGGTAACCCACACCTATCCTTTTAACGCATCTTCAGAAGATTACCCAATTAGGTTTGATGTCTTTGGAGGCTGCGAGGTGTCTATGGCAATGAGAAAGTATCATTTCAATTCTAGGCAAGGACTCATTCAGCCTAAGTAAGAGATCAGTTTCTATGGATTTCTTATACATCTCCTTAAAGTTGCTAAGTTCACCTTGAATACCAGGGGATTAGAAGAGTTATGTCAAGTTGCTTCCTTCGTGGATCTCTACGGGTGATTCATTTTCCTTCTAAGATCTTAGTTTCATCCCTTCTTCAGTTGATAATTATGAGAAGTTGCTTAGGAAATATACTCGATGCATGGATAGACCCTTGTACTGTTCACTTTACTGTATCTCAAATAGTACCAACACTGATGAAAGTCCATGAATTGTGGATAGTCAGTGAGAACTATACTCTCTAAGAGAGAGCCAGTCTTTTACTACAATGCTTTTCCAACTAGTTTATAATCAGTTATTTTCTTATATTTGCAGTAGTAGTTCAATAAGAGAGTTTAGGCTATCATATTTCCCTACAAACCTTATATTGTTTCTCTTTCCAAATTCCTCAAAGACAAGTTGCTACTGTCACCATAAATATTTCCTTATCGTGTTTAGAGATATGCAGTTGAGATATCTCTTGTATGATATCTGTGAGACAGTTATGGCTTGAGCTAAGGGCACATAGGCTAGAAATTTTAATCCACACCTCTTTAGAGAAACTACCCTCGAAGAAGAGATGCTCCCTATTGTCTTCCTCTAAGTTGCAAAGGATACAATGCATAGAAGAGGATAGGAACTTCAGTCTATCCTTAGTGCTGAGTTTATTCCGCATAGCGAGCTAAAGCAAAAAGTTGGCATTTGGTTTAAGAACCTTGCACCAAAGCAGTAGACACCACCTTATTTTTGTACTTATCTCATCCATTAGCTCCTTTGCTTTGTTAGTCATTTTTGATATAGAAAATACATTCCATATGTATATATCTTCCTCCCCATGGTATCTGTATTGAGGAATGGGAAATAATCTCAATTCTTCTAAAGAAAGAGACCAATTGTCATTTTGAATTAGCTCTTGAAGCTTAGCTTTCTTAGAGAATCTAACCAATAAATCCCTTTTCATACTTCTTCCCTCAACTTGAGAATTTGGTTGACTACCCAAGAGTTGCTATTTTTAATTCTTATTGCCCAAAAACTATCTCCCTTTAATATATATTTGTGAATCCATTTGATCCACAATGATTCTTTTTCGCTTAGGAATCTCCAAATTCTCTGTATCATTTGAAATTTATCGCTCTTGTTAACTGACTTTAAACCTAACCTGCTTAACTCCTTCGGTTGATAAAGATTCTTCCGATTCACTTTTACTATTCTTACCTTTCCTTTTACCCTATAAAATTTGACTTATCAGTTTTTCCAACATTTTAATTAGTCCTTTAGAGAGAAATATGTAAGAGCACCAATAATTTGCATTGACATAATAATAGACTTCAAAAGTTGTAGTTTACCTCTATAGGAAAGGGTTCTATCTGTCCAAGACCCCAGTCTTTTTTGAATTTTTGCTACTAGAGGAAGACATTATAAAAATCTTAGTTTTCTGGAAGAGATACAAATGCCCAAATACATAAGTGGAGGGTCTTGCTTTTTCATTCCAGTAACTTGTGACAAAGAATCTAAGAGGTGAGATGCAATTTTGGGTAATAAAAATAGATTTTTTGAATACTCATTCGGAAAACTCCTTAAAACTATGTGGAGTACTCATCAGTAGTGAAACAAAAGGAGTATTTGCCATACTCAGGAGAATAACATCATCTACAAAGCATAAGCTAGTAAGTGAAAGCAACTTACATTTGGAATGATATTTGAAGTTGGGGGCAGTTGAAGTTTTGTGCTTAAACAGAAGGGTGAGAACTTCCATGCAAATAAGGAATAGGTCAAATGAAAGAGGAGCCCTTTGGTTAAGTCCTTTTTGGCCTTTAAACATCTTTGTTAGGCTTCCATTAATCAAATATCCTGTAAGAAGCAGTGTAATGCATTATTGAATCTATTTGATAAACTTTTGAGGAAATCTCATAACAGCCATAGTTTGTAACAAGTAGGGATGACAATGGGCCAAGCCTGACTAGACCATGGGCTAATTAGTCGGGACCTAACCCTTTTATATTTTTTGTAAATGAAATTTGCAAAAACGATGTCGTTTTGACCTTCCCTTTGAGCCAAGTAATCTTGGTTCGTGACCCAACCCATGGCTAGGCCAACTTGAGCCAAAGTCGGGTCAGGCTGTGCTAAGATTATCATCCCTAGTAGCAAGAAACTTCAATTAACAATATCAAAAGATTTTTGTAGATCCACTTTAATAGTACAGTTTTGAGAGCTTTTACTATGAGTATACCCTTTCAAAAGTTCCTACAATGTAAGGATGTTATCTTCAATATTTTTATTGCTCATAAATTCCTTTTGATTCTCATTGATGAGGACTGAAGAACATCTTTCAGCTTATTTGCCAAAACTTTCGAAATAATCTTATAGAGACAATTAGTAGAGGAGATAGGTTTGAAATCACTCCAAGTTGCTAGGTTATAACTCTTAGGAACTAAATACATAAAAGTCTTATTAGTGTTCTTAAGCAATATTCCATTTTGGAAAAACTCCCGCAAAACATCTTTAATGAATCTTCCTATTTTATCCCAAGTTTTTTAAAGAAAAAATCATTTAATCCATTTGGATCAGGGGCCTTTGATGAGTCATTCATGTTTAACACTACCTTCTCTATTTCCTAATTAGCAAAGAAGCTTCTTGTTCAAGGTCTAATTGCCTAATATCCACTTCATTTCTTGCAGTATTACCTTTTATTCTTAGGAGATTTTGAGAAATTTTCCTAGTTTCCTTAGCAATCTCAGCTTGCCCAAATAAAGTTTTCCTATATTCAGATTTTATGGAGAAGATTTTGGAAAATTTTCCTAGCTTCCTTAGCAATATCAACTTGCCCAAATAAAGTTTTCCTATATTCAGATTTTATGGGGATCATTACCTTTACATTTCTTCTAGCTATCACTTTGTTGAAAAAAATAATAATACATCTATCCCCTTTTCTTAATCCAATTAAATTTAGCCCTCTATTTTAATAAAGAAGAACAATTATCTACTATTTACGTAATGGCCTTAAGAGCTTCTCTATCCTTACAGCTAAAGTGCAATCATTTGAGTTAGCAGTTAGAGATCTTGGGATCACCGAAAGCTTGCTTCTTGCTTCTTCTATCTCCTATTTGATATTCTTTCCCCTTGTGACATTTAACACCTTCTGTTTTTTTATAGAGAATCTTGGGAGCAAGCAGTTGAGGGGAAAGTATCGCATTTTGTGTCCTCGTTTCGATTAGACGTTCCGTCAACTGTTCATGGTCAACGTCATTTCTGCTATTCTTTTCTATATGAAAATGATTACTTAAGATGAAGTTTTAGTAGGAATTGGATAACTTGAGAACCAAGTTTGCGCTTTATCATGATATCCAATTGTATACATTCAAATGACGTCAACAAATTGTTTAGAAACATTCAAAGCATATAACCAACAGAGAAAGAAATTAAATAATTTTCAGTATTTTAAAGGATAGAGAACAGTTGAACCACATCATCGTTGGGGTCGATATTAGTAGCATATCGAGCATTTAATTCCCAATGGAATCTCAATTCTCAGCCACAATCGTTGTTTTTCTCCACACGTCCATACCTTTCCTGCAATAAGTGAGCGTAAGAAAAAGTTCTTGTCCCTTTTGCCTCGCCAAATTTCTAGACAAAGATGTCCTCTCCAGTCTCCGTTAGCATGTCTATCCATTCACTGATACTATTCAACTTTGAGATATTCATATTAGTTCTTGACCTCTTGCGAAAAAGAGCGAAGATGTTAAAAGCCTCATTCGAAAATGACACTGTCATCAGCTAGTTTCTGTAACAATCTCGAGAAGACAAGCATATATCCAAATCCTTATTCACCTGACATTAAAAGGATTGGGGTTTTCAAATTCCGCATTAATACAACTTTTGACAAATCAATCAAGTGATGACAAAGTACTACAGGGAAAAAGAAAAGGCTAAGAAAATATGGCTTTTATGATTTCATCTCTCTCGTAGGAGATATGCCTGCAGCTTCCATAACGAGTCTACTCGTCCAAAACTCTCATCTCCACGTTCCTTATGTGCCTTTTTCTCCTTTGGTTTAGTCCTCTCTTCTCACTCCAATATTAACCCTACAGCCGACAAAGTTAAAATCGTGTCCTTCATTTACTTTTACTGTAGAAGACTCTTTGCCACTTCTACTGCCTACCCTCGTCCTACTCTGCCCTTTCCCCATCTGGTGGCTGTGGTGTTGGCTTTCAGGATTTGATTGTAACGGGCGGTAACGTCACTGTTTATGGGAACTTAAAGATGCAGAGGTATTACTAGGGTTTAAGAGCGAGCACACACAGTTTGCAATTGGTGGAAGTCAAGCGAGGTACGGTGGCTGGGGATAATCTGGTTCCGGAAACGCCGAATAGTAGGTGTCATTTTTATGGAAATACTGAGGCAGTCAGTGTTGTGGTGGCTGGAAATGGTGCTATGCTAATTGAAAATATCATTGAAAATTTAGGATTTTATGGGTACAATACTCTAAATCCGAGGACTTATGGACTCCAAATTTTAAAAAGGTCTTGTAAATTTTATCAACAAAAATTCAAAATGCAATCCATCTTAAAACTGAATAATAATCTGTAAACTATTTTTTGAATAACGAAGAAAAGTTGAAATTCAATTTAAATTTTGAAAAAAATTAAAGACTAAAAAATGTTCCTTCTTCCCTCTCTCCTAAGCATTCTTCAAACAGTGTAAATAATTCGGGGACAACAGCACTCGATTGGATATTCTGTTATAAAACTTGAACTCGATACCGTGAAATTACAAAAAAAGAAATATTATGGATATGCTACAATATATGAACATATTACCTGAAACCTATATACATCCTTGAGGGCCTCGTAATATAGACATGTGAAGTTTAAAAACACTTCAGCGCTAGATGGTCCAAAAATATTCTGATGAACAAATTTGACGATATTAATCAACAGATCAACCAAATTTCAAAAACCGAGGCAGCTCAAGTTAAAAAGAAAAAAAGTTCAATTTGCAACTACGACTTGCATAACCTATGCGTGAAAATTGAAAACAAACTATTAGGCTCTCATTCTATTCATCAATATTCTTCAAATATTCCTTCGAAAGTTTGTTCTCCATTATCAGTTGCTGTTCCTTAAGGAGAGAATAGCCTGATTCAAGTAAAGCCTCCATTGTTTGCTGTTCAGATAGATAAAATAACTTCACATAACCGACGTTTAACAGCTCCATAGATAAATCAAAACATTAAACCACCTTCCCCCAAGGCCCAGGCCCAGGACAGATTCTAACCTTTATTATTTTTATAGAAAAGACAGATTCTTAAATTTGTTTGACAAATCGTAAGAACTTATCAATGATTATATTTATACAAGATCCGCAAATAAATTCTTCATACCTTTTGTAGAGTAAATGTGAAAATTGAGATATGATTATGAGTTATGACCCTATGTTCCTAACGTCAATCACTCGGGGAAAAGACGAAGAAAAACAAGGAAGTTTTGGTTATTAACTTATTGTTACCTTCGGGGGTGTAAACACAGGAAGTTTCTGGTTCTTTCTTCTTTTGATGAGTTTGTCCCCGAGATTTTCCAAACCTCCAATTTCGTCAACCCACTGCATATAGGAAATTTAATAGATTTACCTGTATCTATCAGCTCTAACTAGCAAATTAACAATCACAAATAACAAATAATGGGCTGTTCTTAGAAGCACCAAGTAGGATAATAACAAAAAGATGACAACCTGACAAACAGTAGCAGAACAAATTAGACGTTTTCCAAACCCAAAAGGGGAGCCCAATGGAAAATTTCCTTGGACTGGAGTCGACTATAGCAGGGAAAACATTCCGTAGAAGAAATAAATACCTTAGAAATTGACCTGTCATATGTTCTAGACCTTGCGGCTCCGTAAAAATCCAAAGCTGCTTCGATCACCCCAAAAATAAATAAGGTCTATATTATTGGTATTCAGGTTATTGTAAAATTTAGAATTAATCAATAAATTAAAAAGGAGAACCTTGTGGACTAATAAAAATTTGATGTAGGCATAAAATCAGGGCTAATGGTTTTTGGAATTATAGGCTCAGAAGAAGTTCTTAAAGGAAAAGGGAAGTTGCATCGAAGCTACCATACCTTGATTAGGGAATGTGTTTACCATGCTTACAACCTCATCTCTAGATATTCCATCCCTCTCGTACATCCTATAAACGATATTAACAATGTCTTCTTGGGTAGGCTGCCTGCGACAAAAAATATAACGAGGATTTTAACGATGAGCTTAATCAGTACCATAGCACCACCAAAATTTAAAAGAAATCACATGAAAACCTAAAACATGGAATGAATAAACTAAAGCCCTTGCAAATGGTTATTCAAAATGCTACAATCAGATGACAAATTCACAAGGACGGCTCAACATATCTTTCAAAAGGACACATCAATAAATAGTTCATAGTGCTGGCGTGCTTAAATATGCAATGCAAGTGATGTTGTATTTAATATATTGTATCGTAGCAGAAAGAAAATTCTTGCACATACTTAAATTCATAATTATGACTGAATAATATTACAACCTATGAAGGAAAGAGAATCCTAACTTTTAACCATCACTTTTATGTACCAGTAAAATTTTTCCATCCTTCCATCACGAATCAAGGGAGCATAAATTGTTGAAAAGTCATTTCCCGTAACAATAATGGGAATCCTGTTTGTTATATCTGATTCTCGCCAGTCTTGTCCAATACTGACTCTAGTGGGGTTATCTGACAGATTCATTAGTGTCCCAACAACAATTTGATTGTTGACTGTCACTTGAGTATTCCCTGGACAAGAGCAGCAAATGCTGTATTATGCAAAAGACAAAACATTTTATAGTGGAACGCTGTAAATGCAAGAAAGGAATTTTTAACACTGTCGGTAGTATAATCAGAGATTGAAGGAGTTATGATGTTGTGCTGAAACTGCTTTTTTTTTTTTTTGACACATCAAATTCAATTCATGTAGAAATTGGGCCGCAACTCACCAAATCTTCCGATGCCAGCATCAATGTCATTGATCATTAAACAGCTCATCTTCCCCTGTAATAGTCGTAGAAAATATGCTGAACTCGATTACGGGAGTTAAAAAAGCTAACAACTAGTTAGAATAATTTTACTAAAGTATCTCACAAAATGAGATAGTATCCCAACAAAATGTAAACAGAGAATCCACTTTTCCAATCATTAACCAAATACAGGGCGCCTAAATTTCACTAAACCCGAAAATTTTCAAAGAAGTAGATCAATAGTTCATCTGCGACAAATTCAAAATAAAAGAAGAAAAGCAACTTCATTGGTAATATCAAATGACTGGATAGAAAAACATGGAATAAGGTTAATGATAAGCAAACCATTTCATTCTCCATTCTGTAATAATGTAAATTTGATGAGCCATCATACCTTAAATGACTAAGTGCTTCCTAGCATTCGGTAATGCTTTACAGATAGTTCAACAAGATGGAACCTTACAAGCAAAAATTAAAAAGCTGTGTGTCCTTTCTATACTTTATCCAGTTTTGGTTCACAATCCTCTGTTGACTGGATTTAATTTATGGGAATGGAAGGGGAATGCACATTGAAAAGAGTCAAAATGGTAAACAGCATCAAATCGTACCCAAAAGTCAAATGTCCAATAAGTTAGAAACTAATTGAGGTTTCTCAATAAGAAACAGAAAATTATGAAAAATCTTGTCCTTTAGATAGACAATTAAAAAACTTGGGTATTGCAACAACCATTTATAGTCTCTGAAAAAGAAAAGGCTCAATAAGTCCATAAGATTCAAAATCCTAGGCATGCATATACCAAAAATGAGAATGGTAAAGCTTCTAACTTGGTTCTGAACCACTTGAGAAGCAGTTCTGTATCGTTCTCGAATCAATTTTCCTGGTTCTCCTTCAAAAGGAAGAGGAACAATATACATAAGCTAACAACTATTAGCTTCAAATTTTAAACATAAGTAATGAAAGGAACCAGTTCTATCATTTGCTTCCTTTTCTGCTGCTTTTTAGCAACATGCTCAATTCAAATCGTATGTGCTTTTAAGCTAGATAACTCATATTAGACCCAATTAAAGAAGACATGAAAAAGATACCAAGCCACATTCCAACCGAAATTAGAGTAAAACATATCAAAATGCTTCAGTAAGAAATTTGCAAAAGAGGAACAGGGAACTTCAAAACCCTCATCAGATATTCATAGGAAAACGTAACCTTAACCTGTGCTCTAAACTAAAGACTACAGCCTTACCAGCTCTTTCTGATTCTAGCTCCCCTGCAGACATAATTACTGGTTCAACTCCCATGGCCTGAAAAATTAGCTCAGTCTGAAAGGATTTCCCTTGCCCCTTACCGCCCCAAATACCTGGAAGAGAAAATGGTGGTATCTTTGTGTCATATTATCTTATAAACAAGGAGAAACTAGATCTTCATGGTACTCACGCTGGAAATGAATAGGAAAATAACTTCACAAACCGAAACGTTAAATATCCTTGAAGTTAAATGGTAAAGTCACCATGAAGAATACATAAACAATTAGAAACAACTATACAAGATAAACAGGGTAAGACTATGCAGTTTAAAGAGAACATGGCAACTAGAGAGAAATTGTAAAAATGCTTTCCCCTGTACCAAAAAGGAGAAATAGCAAAACTTTTGGCAAATAAGTACCTAGAATTAGAGGAACTTTGGCATTGATAAGGTGAGCCATGTAGTTCTTCACAATGTGGACTACTGCAGTAAAGGTAAAACATCGATCAATTAGCTGCAGCAACTTAATTATACACACTGACCAACAAAATGGATTATAATCCAAAACATCTCCCTTTTACCAGATATACCAAACAGGCATGAAGGTTAAATTTGACTCATCAAGCGTTTAAATTCTCAGAACCCACAAAATAAAGGAACTAAAAGGTTGAAATCATAAGAAAGAAAAAAAAAATTGCAGTCATTAACTGTTACCAACTTTTCTGCAACCAATATTACTCATAGATTCTTCACCTTGGTCCAAAACTATAGAACTTACCAACTTTATCCTGTAAGAAGAAAAAGAGACATAAAAGTAAACGTCTAGATTTTGCAATCTAAGAAATTTACAAATCAAATAAAAAATAGAAAAAGCAAAAGCAAAAGCACTTGACCTATCTAGTTGAAACTTCATCATGATTACAAGTACAGCAATCGCTTTGGTAATCAAATACAACTGCATTTCTCTTCTATTTTTCAAGAACTATCTAGTGGTTACAGCCAATAAGAATAAGAAAGAACATGCAAAGATGATCGTTACCAAGAACAGAGGAGCAATGTAATAGTCGCCTTTCAGGTACTCAAATGATCTCGTCACTTTTTGACGGTAATCAAAGACGATATCCGCTGCAGTTGATTGTATGCATAAGAATACAAAAACTAGAAGCTTCTAGAAAACAGTAAAGGAGCAGAAGCAGTAATCTGAACAAGAAAACGACACATTACAGTCTCGTCCAAGAAAGTTGCCGGTGAAAAGAGGATCGATGATGCCATCCCTAGCTCCGACGGCGATGTTCATGTTATCGGCTTCTTTCCCCAGTCGATATAGGTAGTCCCTGCCCTCAGAGTCCTTGGCTTCCCAAGAAGACTGCTCCGACAGTTTCCTCTTGGGCTTTTTGATCCCGGTAATGCTCTCACCTTCGTCGATCGGCGATGGGGAGCAACAAACAAGTTTCCGGAAACCGGTCGACGGTGTCGAGACAGTGTATTGAGATTTTAGGAAGGATGAACAGAGAATTGGATTGATAAGAGCCATAAGTTGGAGGTTTGGCGTTGCCTTTTCGTTTTCTGTTTGGCCGTTCTCTCCGTTTTGTGGATGAGGCAACAATTTGGCGGCACGACCGTAGTCACGAGGTATAAAATGAAAATTAAATATTTTCCAAAATAATATTTATTTAGTATTTACATGTACAAGGTGTATTTGGCTTTGCTTTAATTTAAATGGACGTACATGATCATGATCAGATACAAGACCGCAATTTCCAAAAAATGTCAAAATATTAAACTCCTTTATAATTTTATCAAAATTTTTGCTCTTTTAAACATTCTAGTAGAAAGTCTTTTTACTTTATAAAGTGTATAAAATTAGTTAATTGGCTTAAATTTATTATTATTTTAGATTTTTTAAAAAAATATGGCACTTCATGTGAAAAACTACATCACAAAAGTGATTTAAAAAGTAAATTATACATATTACTTGTTAATTTGACATATTTACATGTTAGTTATTTAAATTTAAAATACAATATTAAATATAAAAATAATATTTATTTATTTATCAATGATATTAAATTAAATATTTTATTAAAAACAAAATGAGCAATCTTTTATTTTTATTTATAGTTTATATTTAATTTGACTTTCATTTGCCATTATCAGAAATTCTTGTTCTTTCACTAATTTTATTATACATGTCAATAGGTATGAATAAATTTTAATATATGATGATAGTAATTAGTAATATATTAATTTATCGTACTTGTTAACTATTAATAATCTATTAATCAATTTAATATGATAATAAATTGAGCATTTGATTAAAAATTTATCGTATTACATAATAATACTAATAAAAAGATAATTAATGTCATATTTTTAGTTATAGTTTATTTTATATAAGTAACTAATGATAATTTAATTGATTTTTAAGAAATAAAGTTATAAAGTATTACTATTTTATAATATTTACATATTATTACTTATAGGAAATAGTATAATAAATTTAGTATCAATTTATATAATGAATATTATTGACTAATATTAGGACATATTTCAATATTTTTATGTGAACATATTCTTGATGAATGCAAGTGCAGCTACATATCACGGTTGAATCCTTGCCTACAAATTATGTTCATCTCTCTTATGCTTTTTCTATAGTTAATCTTCCTTCAAATGTTAAAAGAACTTTGTCAAATAAAATAAAAAATATGTTGGAAATTCTTGAAGAAAGTCTTATCTATGATACAATGATTATATCTTATTATAATTATATTTTAAATCATCTTATTTATTAATATTTGTTTATGAAAAATAAAAGTATTAATATATTATTAATTATTATTATTAAAATATTTTAAATTAATACAATAAAATCAATTAATGTTACATATGAGATATAAAGATGATAAATTAATAAATAATAATAATCGATATTATAAATTTATATATTAATATAAAATTAATCAAATTAATTATAAAAATAAGAAATTAAATATTATCATGTGAAAAATGAAATTTTAAATGAAGATTTAATTTACTATCATATGAAAATATTTAATATATTTTTAATAATTATCTAATTTTGGATTAAAATAAAATAAAATAAAATATATTAAATATTATTTCACTTTTAGTATAAGTAAATATAATAAATTTATCAACTTGACACATATCACCCACGTAGTTTGCTTTCTCAATCCTATGGTATTCTTATCCAAGTAGAGTATCACAAGTTCTAAAAATGTGAAATTAGAGAAAACTTAATAAAGGAATTTATTCGTCATCATTACTCAGTCTGAAATCCCGCAATAAAGCAAGTTCTGGGAAAATTTGATAGTACACAACCTTGCACCTATAGAGTGGAGAAGTCGTTTACGGTAAAGCCAAATGCGATTATGACATGAAGAAAAAAGTAATAATACAAAAAATATAAATAAATAATACAGGTTAAAAGAGTAACAAAATAAAACTAAAATAAATAAATAAATAAAATTAAATACATAAATGCATAAAAATAATAATACTAATGATAATCTCAATCTTTTATTGATGGACGTCTCCTTTATGACAATGTCACTAATTACATCATCAAATAATTAACGTTATTCCTTACATCACCATTATAAATGAAATTATTGCTTATATTACAAGTGAGAATGGCATTATTGTTTACGTCACACTTACATTAAATGTAATTAAGAACTTAAACCTACTTAATAACGTTTTAGTTCCTCCTATATTCGAAGATAGACTCTTGGCCAGGGACATTTGTTATTCTTGACTGGCCTCAAAATCTCCATAGTTGGAACGATTCTACATTTTTCAGCATAAGTTCAACTTTATATAGGTCCTAAGAGTTTTGAAACGTTGAAGAACTGAATTTGGGAACTTCCGAGCTGGCATTAAGGTCAAGGATTTGTGAGCTTCAGCTACGGCCAATGTTGTCGAGCTATCGTTGAAACTTATAACATTTCATCTAAAATGGCATAGTCTTAACTAGATAGTGTTCCGAACACATGGATTGATTATAAAACTATGAAGTGTATAATTTCTTGAAGATGGTCTTGAAAATCAAGAGCAGGTTAAACGGGAAAGTTGGATAAAGAACTTAAGAAAATAGATAGAACAATGGACAAACTATACATTACATGATCATTCTTCTTGTAAGAACAAAATATTAAAACATTATTATAATGATCAAGAGAATCATGGAATTCTAAACATGTAAATAACACTACAAGATCGATTTCAGATATGTTCAGAACTCAAATTATCGAGAAGTGCCCAAATTAATCTATTATTCCTTTAAGATAATTATAAATTAAGCTCATAACTCCACAACATTGACTTTCAGAAAGCAGGCAACACATGAAATTCATAAAAGTAGTCACATCACTTATATGACGAGAGATGGCTTCATATACCGTGAGAAAATCATATGAATCTATAATTAAATTGGGTTATATGACCATACTCAAAATCACATTCCAGGATTCATGATTAAAGTTTACAAGGTGCAATGGAAAACACTACTCTCAAGCTGTCAACCAACCGTTCTGTGAAACCAAAACCATGAATCCAAAACAAGTTAAGTTAAGCGGTCAATCTTCAAAATCACCAGCATTTTCCAGTAGGTAATTGGCCGCCAATTCCTCGTTGCGATCGCATGCCAAAAATGCCTCAATAACTAGAGCTCTGTCAAACCCCATAGCCTCCAACTATGATCATATAATTATAAATTGTTAAGAATGGGAGAAAAAATGTGCAGTTCCTGGTACAGATTCACAGGGAATTGCTAATTGAAAAGGGATAAACTAACCCGTGAGATAGCTTCTTGTTCAGCTGGCGTCACATTGATAGCATGAGGCATGTCCTGCTCAGCCTGGTCAAATATATCCCTGAAAAGCATTTGTGACAATCAGTTTGCAGATATTCTTTCAATTTAGAGTTGTACACTATAAATACTTGTCCAGCTGATTGCATTTAACATATGAAATGCCATGCCACGCCTACAAAAGTCCCTTCAGCCTGCCCACACAACATCTTCACAGCCAGTTTATTTGTTCCATCATTCAAGAAGAAGCATATTACAATCAACTTAGAACTTTAGCCATTCTACAAAAAGTTAACCTTCTATCTACTCTGTAACTCATTACAGTGCTCCCATGTGTTGGCAATTCATCTCATGAGATGCATTTCAAATCCAGATTCTAACAGACTTATTTTCAGGTAATTTCATATCCAGTTAGCATCTGAAATATAATTCCTCATTTAAACCCTTCATTCACCACGTTCCTACCACTCCCCCATACAGGACAGGTCTGTCTGTTCTCTGAATTGTATTGACACTTGCCCACATGCTATGCAAGACAGGTTCATTCTCCTAAATGTTTTGGGCTTAGCATTTTTGACAGGCTACCACAACAATGAGCCTTTCTTCGCATCAGCAATTCAACAGATATCCACACTGGAGGAATACTATTAAGGTTTATCCATTAACAAATTAAGTAAACTTGTCCACCATGGAGACCCTGTATATAGCCTTTTGGGTCAGGAAACATGATGAAGAATATATTAAAGACCGTGATAAAACACACAACTTGAAAAATTTCAACTGAATAACATTTATGTGGGACAGAAAAGATGTACTCACCCGTCAGAACCGTCAAGAGGTTCATTTATCAACTGAAGAAATTCGGCATGATGTTCTTGAATCATCCTCAAAAGTTGGGGATTTTGGTTCCCAAGTTCCTGAAGCATTGGCTATAAAAGAAAAGGCAAATTAAACTCCAACATAAATAAGTTCACCTCAGATAAAATATGAATGGATGGGAATAGATCAAGACCTGTAAAATTTGAGGATTTGCTTGAACCATAGATCGTAATGCTTGGAACTAAAATATAACAAAGAAACAATTTAGTGTCACACAATAAACAAATGAGCATTCAACATTATTACTTCAGTAGGTAAGAGTAGTACATCCATCAGATATGTGGAAAGAAAGGCAAATGTAATAGGAAAACTTTTAGCACACATATACCGTGTATCAGTAATTCACACATACCCTTGTTTTACAAAGTCTTACTCCATCATCCCCTAATTTAGGCTACTTTATACTTTCAGAGACTTGTCAATGCTATCATATAGTCTTCTATACAAGACAAACTTAGAAATATACCTGTTGATTATTTCTCAGGAAATCAAGGGACCCAAGTCCACCGGCACCAGCACCGGCACCGGCACCAGAAAGTGTCTCCTGAAATGTTTCATACTAAATTATAGAACCATAATATACAGAAACATGTTGAATCTCTGATTATGAAGCTTTACCTGAGGAAACATATTCAAGGGAGATGTATTAGGGGCTCCTGATATAGGCGCAGAAGGAGCTGCACCTGTTTGATTTGCCTGACCAGCAGGAAAACTAGCCACAGGAACTTCTGCTGTTTCTGGAATGCCCTGAAGGCCGAACAACATCAATACTCAAATCAAGAAAACATTCCAGTAGAATATGTCATGATGCTTACAGAGTACAAATAATCCACTGCTCTCTCTGGGTTGTTATAGGCAGCTCTAAGGGCACGAGTCACTGTTTCTTTGTCCCAGCTGCCACCACCCATATCCATTATTTGTTGTATAGTCTGCTCAAGGTTACTACCAGCAACCAAGTTGGAAGCCGCTTGATCATAGGCACTGCAAAAAAATACAGTGTTTTTCTTTTTAAACATTTAAACTGCTCTAAAGCCATCACAGTGGAGTATATGTACTAAATTTCAAAGTAAAATATTTCCCATATGAATTTTGAAGTGCAAAAGACTACAAGATCATCAACATTATCTCACGACACTAAATACAAATTTAAGCATCTCAGGTGGTGGTTTGATGCTATAAAAAAACCATCAAACTGTTATCTTTGTTTTCTCAAAATCAAGAATATTGTAAACCCCTCAGGCAAAAAAGAAAAATTAGAAAATGAAAAGCATATTTGCGCAAGTTGCTCGCCAGAAATCTCGCTCCTTACATTCAGGCAAGTTATAATAAGATTCAGCCTAATCAATCAGGTAGCTCTGTGTACCAATGTCATTAAATTTCTATTTATGAGTGGAAAACTACTTTAATACCCAAAATGGATTTGTCAATTAATCTTTGCATATCCATGTGAAATGAAACTTTAGACGAATAGTCTAGAAAATGCTATGAATGCATAAAATGGAAATTATTTGACGTTTTATCACAAAATAACTGACGAATTAAACACTGAACTCAAAATTCGGAATAGTATCCTGAATCCAAGTACACATGATATTTGAAAGGGTAAAGGCAAAGAACCAAAACAACAATTTCCCCTCAGATATTTCAGTATTCCATCTTCACGTTTCTGTTAATATAATTTAGAAATTCCAACAAGTTTCTCAGGTATGAGGTGGATAACACATATGGAAAAAAGAATATTACAGCTTGAAATTGTAAGTATTTTCTCTCTCAAAATTGTTTCTGTTCATTCTGTATAAAAGAAATAGCCTAGCCTTAGATTATCATGGTGTCTATTTTAAACCCCAAGAACTGTATTGATTCTTTATACATGTTATCCTAACATAACGTTTCCAGGAACTACACAGGGCATTAGTTCAGTTATCAAGGATTGATTTTAGATGTTTGTTTGGTTGGTTTCACAGGTACTAAAAATCACAATAAAGAGTCGTTTTTAGCACAACAAAACCAAAAGTGTTGTAGACAAGAGCTATAGACCATACTTAGCTGTCACTGTCTCTGAAGCAGATGCTACACTCTTTGAGGCTCTGTAACAACAGGATTAACTTAAGAATCTATGAGCAATAAAAGTCCAGTTGATTTCAAAATGAAAGTAGACAGATATAATGTAGACTCACGGAGCTTGGATACTAGGTGCAGGAACTGTATTTGAAGTTGGTGTACTTGTAGGTGGAGTTGCAGAAGCAGGCTGTACAATATAAGGAAAAGAATCAATATGATCCAAAGAAATAATAAAATGGGAAAAAAGCAAGAAAAACAGAAAAGGGAGTGTAGCAAAGATACCTGGTTGGATGAGTTTGCAACAGAGCCAGAAGCTTTACTCTATCAGCATGAATCAATTACAGGAAATGTTAAGACGAAAAAAATCAACCCTTAATGAAAGAAACTTTACTAATTTGACCAAGCGCAGTAGAGATACTCTCTTAGCACTGCAGGACAGATATATAACGCAATGGCATAAAACAAATCCGAATGTTCGAGAGTTTGGTGCCTGTGGTTCATCTATCTCTCTTTTACTTGTAAATTGTTCCTTCTCGTCAAGTTTTCAGAGCTTAAAGCAATCTCATGTTCTCCCATCTGTGTGCCTAGTCTAAGCAGCCAATAAACGCTTCTTATTTCAATAGTACACCATATAAAACAGGGGAAAAGAACCTTTTCGCAAAAATTTAATAGAGGACCCCAATGCTTTTGCACTTCCGATCAAGCAAAGATTGTCTCAGTTGTTATATCGAAATTTTTAAGAAGCTCACATATTTTTAGTAGCAGATATTTGTCACAAACTTAATGACGCTCATCACCCAACGTTTTCTTATTTAAGCACAGATTGCACCCTTTGTTAATAAATTGAATACTAAACGTGAATGTATTAGCAATGGGGACAACAAGAGACAAAATCAATAAACCCCATCCAACTCTATAAGAGGTGATTTCGCTAAGAAACAAAAAATTAATGTTCAAAAGATTCAATATGATTACAAGTTTCAAATGTAAAAGAGTGGTATAATAAAGTATTAACCAAATAAAGTATAGACTAATATAGATACAATGAAAACATGGAGTACAAGAAGAATACCTTGCTAAGCATGACAACAAGAAAACCATCTTCAGTAACCTTGTTATCAGCCAATGTAGTCTCATCTTTCAATACTTTACCATTATGAATAAGCAATTGTTGCCCACAAGGATAATTATCCTTCCCCTGTACATCTTCAATGTTCTTCTTCACAGCCATAACCTTTACAAAAAAGCAGATTAATACTATCCTCCAAATGAACCTCTACTTAAGTTGTTTGCCTCATCAAGCAAGGAAGTGTTCTAGAAAAACACCAAAACACAAACATTTCCCTTCCACAAGCTAGCTAACAGTACAATCATCCAACTGCCCTGCCGAACAATCCTAAAGCTCAATTTGCAAAGAACACAAAATGCAACAAAAGGTAAATGAATCAACGATAATAGAAACGAGCCCATTAAAAATCCTCCCCCATAATTTAATAACTACACGATTTCCTAATCAAAGAGCACCAAAAAGCATGAGTCTTTATGAAACAGACGCAACAATCTACATGCATTATCTACGTAAAAAGGGAACTCACAGTGTCAGTGGGCTGAACCCTAATTTCGAAATGGCTGCCCTTAAGAGTCTTAACAGTGAGCTTCATTTCGGCGAATTTGGGAAACCCTAGAAATCGGTCCTCCAGCAACCAGAAAAATGTTTTCTGCCGATACAGGCGAGCAATAAGGCTTCTGGTTTCGTTTCCTTATGATTTGCTCCTCCCGCACGTGTTTTGCATGTGACTTCGGTCACAAAATAGAAAACGCTGCGATCAGTGGACAAATATCAAACATCAAATTTTCTATCATGGATTTTGTTGACGACTTAATTTGAACTGTGTTCTACCGATTGGTATTAGAAGTTGATAATTAAAGTCCTGTTAGGTAAAGTTTTGTTTTGTAAATGACTGATAAGTTATTTTATTACATCAAACTATTGATAATTACTTTTACTAATCAACTAATTGGGTAATAGATTCAACATAATCTCTTGTTTTTGAAAATTGTTGGGTTCTGTTAATAGGGTTGAAGGTGGTAATTGTAAATAACAAAAAGATTCAAATTTATAATCATTTCAAATCTTAACTAATTATTTTTAAAAAAAATCTCTAGGACTAGGATTACATGTAACGATTTTGGTGAGATGTGTTTGATTTTTGAATACTTGAAATTAAAGTTTGGGATAAGTTGACCATCCAATTACAATAGATAACTATCATTCAATTCAAGGGCTTAAAAGACTTTTAATTGCAT
>JAOSBN010000001.1:15286782-15296990 GCA_027563595.1 Erythroxylum suave | reverse complement strand
AAAGGCATATTTTATAATTAATTCTATACTAAAGCAACTGGGATCTCTTACTCTTTTGGGATGGAACCTGGAAGCCAGATAAGATTTTTTCAATATTAAAAATTAATATTACCAACTATATTTGTCTTAAATTATTAAGTTTAAATTTATCTTTCAATTAATAAATCTTTAGTTATTTTAAATATAAAATTCAATTAATAGTCACTTGAAATAATTTTGAAAACTCAAATAATATTGTAAATCTACCATCAATTGTAAAATATTTTATTTATATAATAATTTCAACAAGTATTGGATGTATTTTAACGTCAATTAAACGTATATATTAAACATGTAATATGATACGTCTCGTGGGGGAAGCAAAATCTTGTACGTAAAAGATAATTATCTACCAAAAAAAAAAAAGAAAAATCCGAGTTAGCTTTAGATTAGCTAAGCTTAAGCCTAAGACTAAGTGTATATAATATATATATATATAAATATAAAAGAAAAAGGAACAAAAATTCCTTGAAAACCCTCTAATGGCGGGAAGCGAAGAGCGGTGATCCGAGACCCTCGCGTTTTCTCTCTCCCTCACGAGAAAGCAGGAGCCAACCTCGTCATTGTAATCAATGAACGTAGAGCTTTTTCTATGACTTTATAGATGCACACATGTGATATCCTTGTTGTTTAGCCATTAATATTTGGTGCAGTGAATTTCGTTTAATGCAAGCGACAAAATCTTTCTCAGATTTCCTTTTTATCGTTATTATTACTATTCTTTCCTTTTTTCGTAAATCTCCCGTTTCTAGAGAAATCCTGTTCCTTGTTTTTCCTCTCTAGAAATAAAAAACATCTGATCAATTACGTATGCTATTTCAACTTTTGTGTACAGTGTAGAGAAAAAGTGATCGTCGGAGTAATGGAGAAGAAGAAATATCCGATTGGTCGGGAGCATTACGTCCTCTATGAGGAGGTGGGCCAGGGCGTGAGTGCTTCGGTGCATCGAGCTTTGTGTGTGCCTTTTGATGAGGTTGTTGCGATCAAGATTCTCGATTTCGAACGTGACAACATTGATTTGGTACGTCAATATGAATATCTCTTTTGTGATCTTTTTTTGGTTATCAGGTACCGGGATTGCGTTCTGATGATTTTTACGTAGCAGTTAGTTATTTAGACTTGAAAAGCGTTGATTGGCTAATGAGCGGAATCATAAACGAAATAATGGTATGCAATTACAAATATGTGATTGCGAGAGTTTGAAGTCTGTAAATCCGCAGAATATTTACTTTGGATATGTTACTATGCTCCTATTGTTTACCTTGTGGGATTTTGTTATAGTTCGCTTGCATTTTCTAGTTGGTAAGGTTTTGCATGGTCTTACATTAAATAATTCACGTTTAATAATAGTGAAAGGAAACTGGATGAGGCGTCTCTACTTTTCAAATTTGTAGTTAGTTATAAGGTTCATAGTACCGATTTGTTGTGATGATGGCGCAGGAGTTATTTGATGTAAAGAGCAATTTAGTCTGTGTTCTGAATTCAATTTGCATCGCTTCTGGAAGTAATAAAATTTGGCATTTTGTGTAGCCGTTCTTTTGGAGTATTGATTACATAAAGAGTTGTTCCTTTTTCTTTCTTTGACTTTTTTAATCCAAATTTTGTGGCTGTGTATACAGAGCAACATTTCTCGTGAAGTACAGACGATGATTTTGGTTGATCATCCAAATGTTCTAAAATCACACTGCTCCTTTGTTAGTGAACATAACCTGTGGATTGTTATGCCATTCATGGCTGGGGGTTCTTGCCTTCACATATTGAAGGCTACTCATCCAGATGGTTTGGAGGAGGTAGTTATAGCAACAATACTGCGGGAGGTGTTGAAGGGCTTAGAGTATCTTCATCATCATGGGCATATACATCGAGATGTTAAAGTGAGTAACTGGTTTTTACCACCTAAAAATATTTTAGTACCTTAGCTGGTTCCATTGCATACTCGATAAACATTCCGACAATTATATCCTTTTCTTAGGTATGCATCTCAGCATGTATGGTTATTGGTTAAGAATTACTTGTGAAATCTTTAGTGCCAGCATGACAATATTCAGATGCTTTGTTAATATTTAATGTTTATGAACTAAGTACCAGCTACTCTATTGTAGTTATTCACAACTGATCTTCTGAAGTTTATAACACATTGCCTATCTCTCTGTCAATTTTTTATTAAACAGTATTCACTGTTTAAAATGTTGGCCAAGGATTTTAATAGAAGTGTGGAACTATTGTAATCAACTTGAGCTGATTTTTTCAGTTCATTACTGTATAATTTTTTTCATATATGCTGATTATGATTATCTCATTGTTCTTTAAGGCTGGAAATATTCTGATTGATGCGCGTGGTGCAATCAAGTTAGGCGACTTTGGTGTTTCTGCTTGCCTTTTTGATTCAGGTGATAGGACACGCATGCGCAACACATTTGTGGGCACACCTTGCTGGTAATCTTTAATTTTAAGAACTCAAGAACTATTATAGTTTTCAGATTTAGGCTTACACCTCATAATATGTATACAATATATAGGCTTTTGTAATTTATGAAAATCTGATCTGAAATCTGTACGCCGCTCCTTTTTTGATGTTGATTTATCCATCCTGGAATTTCTGTTCTTTTTTGCTCAAAAGCAGTGTTGACTTTTCTTAGTTCTTGATCTTGATTGTTTTGTAGGATGGCACCTGAAGTCATGGAGCAGTTGCATGGATATGACTTCAAGTTAGTATATACTTTCCTGTCAAGAGTCCCTGCATCACTTACTGATTAATAGCATGAAGTTGATATGTTTTGGCATTTCCCATTAGAGCTGATATCTGGTCCTTTGGCATTACTGCTTTGGAACTTGCCCACGGTCATGCTCCTTTTTCAAAATACCCCCCAATGAAGGTTCACAAACTTTATGATTTTCTTTCTATATTAGCACACACTTTAGAAAAAAGCTTTGTTGCATTCTGAAGAATAATTTATCTTGTTAGGTGCTGCTTATGACCTTGCAAAATGCACCACCTGGGCTGGATTATGAAAGAGATAAAAAATTCTCAAAGGTAGCCCGTCATGAATTGTTGAATTTCCTGTATTTGCTTTATAATGATGTCAGATAATATGGTCTTCACGTTTTACTTCCGCAGTCTTTTAAGCAAATGATTGCTAGTTGCTTGGTAAAAGATCCGTCAAAACGGCCTACTGCAAGGAAGTTGCTGAAACATTCATTTTTCAAGCAAGCGAGGTCAAATGACTATATAACACGAACCCTTTTAGAAGGGTTGCCTGCTCTTGGTGATCGTATTCAGCAATTGAAGGTTAATTGATTTGTACGCATATCATTATACTGATAAATGCCATAAACGGATTTGATCATATACTTAACAATTGTACCGTATTGAATTTAGAAAAAGGAAGAAGATATGCTTGCACAGAAGAAGATGCCAGATGTTCAAAAGGAGGAGCTATCTCAGGTTGTTACTTTTGTTCTTTGGTAAAAAGAGAAATTTTAATAGCATGTTGTAGCTCAAATTATCAACGTTTTATTCTCTTGAAGTTTGGTTTTATATTACTACTTTTTATAGTTCTCTCGAGCAATACATGATTTTCATTATCCTTTTCTGTCAAAAGTTTTTATATACCACCTATAACATTAAATTAGACGTTATGAGAGAAAAAGAGTACAGATGTAGACTTTTAGAAAATGATCAGGATGGAAAACAAAGTGAAATTTGAGAAATGAAGAGATCATATTCATATTGCTGCAGCTTTGATTTTTGTCTTTTTAAATTCTCTCTTGCTTACATGGACATTCATTTTCAGTTAATGGTACTGCAATATTGTATTATCATCCATTATTGGTCTCCTCTTCACCATGTACTTGTCCACTCTAGTCTTTGACCAGAAACTATAATGCCATCCTAACAAGTTGTGCTTTAATTTACTTGCCTATTCTTTATAAGATTTTAGTGCTTTCTTATAATCCTGCAGAATGAATACAAACGAGGAATTAGTGGTTGGAACTTCAACTTAGACGACTTAAAGGCTCAGGCTTCACTGGTAGAATTCTTGTTTCCTGAGTGGATTAGTAGAAATGGACAAGCTTGTGATATATATTTTTCTTTGTTGCCAGATACAAGATATTGAGGATCCCATAGCTGATAGTAATGTATCAGGAAGCTCAAATTCTTTGTCTGCACTTGATGCGCATGAAAAGCAAGAGTTTCAGGTCGCTCATGTTGGACAAGCAGTAGAAGGGGTACCCTCTACCCAGAAATTTGTGATGGGTTGACGGATTGCTTCCCGTTTCATTAAAATTTTCATTTAAATGAGTCTGATAGCCTTAATTTGACAGGAGAGCAATATTGTGGCGCAAAATCGATCACTTTCAATAATTGTCTCATGTGCCAATGCAGCCAAGTATGCTTTATATATAGTTTATATGCTGTTCATGATCATTATAGATTACTCAGTAGAATTGATCAGGGCAAGGGAGTTGCTACTTTGAGACAAAAGCTAATTCTTACATTGCAATACCAAATGTTTATTAGAGATGTGCCTTATACATACTTGTTGATAATAAGTATTATGCTTGACTTTCCAGGATACGAGCAGAAAAATCAGATGACGACTCCAGTATTTCAAGCCCATGCTGTGAAAAACATCCTTCACATAACTCTTCTCCCCGTCTTGAAAGCTGTGAAAGCAATGTCTCTGAAAGGCCTGTCTTTGAGGTGAATGCAAAAAGCATGGAGGGTTTGGCTATTCATTGTCAACAGAAGTTGAGAAGTCCACCATCTGGTTCCAATTTTACAGCAAGTGCCAGTAAAGAAAGGTTTGACATTATCACAGATGCCAGAGTTTCTGTATTAGTTTCAGTTATTACTAACATTCCATAACAGTAGTGTTATGCTGTTCAAGATAAGATTCTATATTTAATACTTCCATAAGATCACTGTTCCTTTGTTTTCATTATCATTTAGCCTTACTCCACTTATTTTATCCATGACCAAGCACTTTTGTCCCTAAGATTCCACTATTTTTAATCCCTCTCAACTTTATTTGAGAGTCGTAAGTAACTTGTCCTGTACCTTGTAAGTTGGAACACAACCTCAAATCCATCGGCGTTACTGAGATCCCTATCTCTTGACCTTTCTTCGATTAAGATTGAAATTTAGGCATTGAAATAATCGAGAAATTTTGTCCACTCAAACCATTACATAAATTAATTTGGAATGAATAGATTTGTCTTGCTGAATTCTTGGTCAAGACTAGCGATGTTATTATGGTCCCTGTAAATTTATGAGAACCAATAATATCTACAATTCTATGAGCTGTCCACTACATGATTTATCCATATAAATTTTCTTCTCGTTTATGTAGTGTAGACATGCACATACAAACTTACGTACATACATTTATATATAGGAAAGATCCTCAGTTAAGTCTTTAAGCTGATGCTTAAACCATACTAATCTGGCCTCTTGACTGGATCATGATCTGGGCTTCGATTGTTAAGAATGTAACTGCAGTTGATAAAAGTGTTGAAGGTGCATTGCATATCTCTCATTTGACATTGGTTATGAATCTTGATGGTTAATGATTTTCTTCCTTTCAATTTACGATATTTAGGACCCTTGGCAGGGAATTAGTATCATGAAGAACCTCTAACAAGTTGTAATTTATGAAATCGGTCTCTCTATATCGTATCTTGGTTGGGATAGATCTAGAGATAGGCTTAACCCCTATGGCCGGTTATATGTTTGTATGTATCTAAGTTGACAAGTTTTGAAGCCAATCTTGATTGAAATTGATAGTCAGTCTCAGTAAAATTTCACCAATTACATGTATGAAGTCACTGAAGTGATGAAATGATTCCTGGAATATGAACTGGCCCTTTGAGCGATAAATCCTGAAGGCTTGAATAAAGCTGGAATTTCGCAATTGAAATGCCTTAAATATCCGTCTTTTAAGTGAAACTGTTGAAACACAGGACTGGGTTGGTGAAAGGAAAGTTGGGTGAAAGAGTAATAAGAGAGCGATAAAAGGAAGAATTTAGTGACTCATGGTTACCCTGTCTGATATCATATTTGCTAACTGCTAGTTATTGTTTGATATTGTTATATTCTTTCCAGTACTTAACTTTCCCATTGAATAATTTCTGAATCCATAGTGAAAAGTTGCAAAATCAACATCAAAATTATGGGAGTAGCAACGGATCAACAGTTACTCTGGATGGAGATGATATACCATCTGAGTCTTCTTCTAAAGCATCCAAATCATCAGGCAAGTGATATTTTTTTCACTTCATTTTTCTTGCGTTTTTTTAATTTTAAATTTTCCTGTTCTCTAAATGTTGAATATGATAACTTCATTCTCTTACTCTGACGAGGAAATTTTACTTCCCATTTAATCATAGTATTCTTGCAGCGACAAACAGTGATGAACCTGACGATAAAGCAAAGCCACCAGTAATTCAGCAGAGGGGACGCTTTAAAGTTACTTCTGAGAATGTTGATATAGAAAAGGTGATTTTGCTGATTCTGATCTTTATGCCTCTACTTTGCTGTAGAAAGGGTGTAAATCGTTGCTTCTTTTCAGGTGGTTCCAACCCCCATACTTCAAAAGAGTCACAGCATGCAGGTTGGTAGTTTTGAGGTCAGAAATTACATTTTAAAGGACCTGCTAGATATTCTCTTGGCCACTTTGTGGGTGTATGCATTTGTATGTAAGCTTATGTGATATGTCAATACTGCACCTCATACATGGAAAAGGTGTACTACCCTTTATGTTTCTGGGTTATGGTTAATACTTAAGTTACAGAGGACAATTAACATTGTTGCAGGTCCTTTTTTGGGAGATAGGTAATTTATGACTAAACAGCCCCAAGACCACGGGTTTTGAAAATGCAAATATTTCTGTTCCCATGCACAAAATTTCTGCATTTTTCTTACATAGCATGCTTAATGTGTGATGTCTATACATGTATCCTTAAAATCAGACACAGGGAGGTTCATTTGCAACTTTGATGATCTTATATCTGCCAAATTGCATACTTGTACGAAAATTTGTGTATAGCCTTTGTCACTTCAAAATGAGGTTGTGAATCTTAATCTGCAATGTCGCTTCTGTGGATTCTGTAGGTGCTCACTCAACATCCAGGCATTTCTTTACAATCGGAAGCCACATCAGTAGCCCCTTCTCTTTGCTCTTTGTTTCTGTTGCTTTCTGTATTGCGGACAAATATCTCAGTGTTCATGTTCAACCTGCATTATTTCTCATGGAAATGTTATGGTTCATGTAGGCGCTCACCCAACACCCAAGCATGTCTTTACAGTTAGATGCCACATCAGTAGTTCCTTCTGTGGGTTCTTTGTTTCCGCTGTTGCTTTCTGTGTTGCAGACAAATGTTGTTCAAAGGGTATGTTCGACCTGCATAATTTTTAACTTTTGCTGTTTGGGACGTTAACTTATTCATTAGCTTCTTTCTTCCACAGGAATGTATTCTAAATATAATGAAGCAGATCTCGAGTATCGACTCTTCAGGTGCAAGCAACTAATGCCCTTTGAAATGCTGTTTTTATTTAATCTGGTTGGTCTTATTTATTGCCTTTGTTGTTTCAATTGCACTTAGCAAATCATGCCGGTGACGGAGGATCAAAACAGGCTCAATTAGATTCAACAGAGAAATCTTTGGTATGTAATGATTGAGCTATCTGTATTACTTAAAAGAGTGTTCTACTTGTTGCGTTTGGACAGACGAAGGAGCTATGGTAGTGGCGGCTCTTCTAAGGCAGTGGGAGCTATTGCCGAAACGATGTTATTTTTCGTCTCTCTTGTCAATAAAAAGAGAAATTGGTTCCATCCCCCTATATGCTAGTGATCGGCTATTAGTAATGTCATTTATTACTAGAAAATTTGTCGATGACAAGTTAAAATTTCTTTCTGGGAAGAAGAGTTGCATATATGGTATACAAGCCTTTTAAAAATGAGGTGATATTAAAAGTTTGAAGCTAAAACTTTTGCCGGATTTGCAGCTTGAAGCTTCTCATGATAGGGAAAAGGAGTTACTACATGAGGTGACAGACTTGCAATGGAGGTAATTGTAATGATGGATGCATTAGTTTGTCCTTGCGTTAACTAGATTTTCAAAAATATTGCAGCTTGTGCAATTAAGGCCTTTAAGTTCACTTCAGTACAGAACTTATGATTCTGATATCATCAGTTCTCTGTGCCTGTCGTCACGGATTGTACAATTGTACATTTGTCTCCCATTACAACTGTGCATTTGTGTAGCATAAAATTGGTTCAAGTATGTTTTGAACTATACCTGTCATCATGGATTGTCCTCAGTTCATATGAAAGATGACGTTTTGCGCCAAATTAAACTCAGAGGCTTCCAAGCATAAATTCAGTCATTCAAAAACAATGCGCAGAGTCATTTCTATACAAGGTGCTATCAGATCCTTCTTCATAACACTTCTGCTTTGTTCTATGTAGGCTTATCCGTGCACAAGAAGAACTTCAAAAATTTAAAACAGAAAATGCTGAGGTAAGATTCTGTCATCTATTACTAAAGCATCCCACGATCCCTTCAGTGGCCCTAGCATTATACGCTAATCAAAATGGTTTTAGGTATGAATTCACAACCCAACGGATGTAGAGGGGCGTAGAACAAGTTTCACGAATGTTCTGCACTCCATGCGGATTGGAAAGAAGAGAGGAAGAAAATCAAAGCTAGTTCTTGAGGAAGAACATGACTTAATCGCTGTAGCTTGACTACATCTTATAACATATTGTTTTGAGTAGTAATAATAAATAATATTTAGGCATGATAAAAAGATTAGCTTTAAGTTTTACATTCTTAACACTACATTATGTAAATCAACTTGGATGTTGTATATATATGCAATAGATATGAGGGTTTGTAGTTAGTCAGTTATATAACTGCTTCTATCATTTATATGCTATCCATTATGCCCCATTTGACTTAATTTTACAATATTAGATTAAATTGCAGTTATTTGAGAATCACTTTAGGCGATATTACTCTATAATGTTGCTTTTCTTTTGGTTATTAAGGGAGCTTAGAGAATATATTTAAAATTTTGCTTTATGAAACTGACAGCAATTAGGCGTCAAGTGACGCAGTTCCCTTGGCTCAGCTTATCGAACTGAAGTGGGTGCCACGTCTTAGTAATTAAGCAGGGAAGGTTAGGATGTATTGGACTGAAAACTGGTGCTTTAAGAGAAATATTATGAGGTCAAGTAACATAAAGTTAAAAAATTATCGCCCCATAAAATACACGTACCAATTATGGATTAGTTAATTAAAATAAATAAAAGCATATGTAAAAAGATATGTAAATGATACAATCAAAAGAACACGGGAAAAAAAAACGTTAATCTTTGAAGAAATATCTCTTAAGACGTTTGTTAATGATTATTCAACAATTTCAAAACATGATTCAAGAAATGCAAATTCTCACTTTGTTGTCAAAAGAAAATAAAAAATAAAAAAAATGTTGACAAAAAAAGAGAAATTTGTCTAGAAGTGTGGTGGTGCTTTTAGAGGGTGATTATACATTTGTTGTGATTGTCATGCTTCAACTTGTAAGATACAAATAAATAGAAAAAATTTAAATAACATCAGGATTAAAAGTCAAAATTAGGGCTTATAAGAAGATAAAAATAAATTGAATTGGAAAATTTTAAACGATTCCCTATAAATTATAAATTTCAAACAAAATATAATAAACTAAAATAAATAAATAAAATACTATGTAATAGTCATATGTATGAATATATGTTTGAGAAAACTATCGTGACATTGTGTTGAGTAATTGGACAGACTTACATTAAAACTATTAAGAGTGAGAAAACTTCTATTTGGTATTATAATTGGACAAACTATGGTCGGTTGATCCACATAATTGGATCCTTAGCAACCAGATTGTAACATCTTGTCACCTGAATTAAGATTAAAATGATGTTTATTAGAGATTGATGAGAAAATAGGAAGTGTAATTCACGCTTATGCATAATGTGACATACACGTATACGATATTATTGATTTTGTACATATACAAATAATTGTACATGCATTCATTGACATTTTTCCGGTATAATTGATTTTAAATGTGATTAAAATGTGAATTGTGAGTTATTTGCGTTCAAAATTTATTTGGAGACCATTAG
>JAOSBN010000001.1:15231781-15248472 GCA_027563595.1 Erythroxylum suave | reverse complement strand
GAATAACATGACAATTCTTTTATTTCATGTTGTCCCTTCTATAACAGTGTAGAGCAGCGAAGTGTACTCTGTCGACGAATTAATGACATTACATATTCACATCAAGCGATCTAATTATGATTTTTAATGTTAAAACTAGGAATACCTGAGGACCATATGATAATTCAAGAGGACAGCCTGTTTCAACGAGCTCTGTTGTTCGTATGAAGAGAGTGCGTGAAAGGAAATAAGCATGAATATTTGGCCGGCAAGAATGATTGAATAAACTACCAACAGTATAAATAGCTTGACCCACTTTGACCTAGAAAAGAGTAATCAATCCAAGTTAGATGAATGAATAAACTTATTTACATTGGCAGAAAAAGCACATTCTGATGAAAAAGCCAACACAGATTAAACGTGTTTGGTAAGTTTGGAATCAACAAATCCACATGGTGACTAGGCTAATCAAAGGAAAGAAATTGTAGCATAAACATGAACCTGTTCCACATTATAAGTTGATGCATCTCTTATTGGGACATAAGAATCCCATTGATCTGATGATCCTAGCACATTAGCAGATCTCATGCGTACAACTGCCATACTATTCACCCTGATTTGAGATAGAAGGATGACAATCTACAAGCACAAAATCAATAGACCTCAAGATAGATAGACATGAAATAACAATAATGAGGTTGATATAGTGTTTCAATGCTTGTCTTCATGAATAACTAAGAAGGAACAAACAATGACAAATTACTAAGATAAGGATGTGAATAAGTGGAAAATATTTTTAAAGACATGAACAACTTAAGCAATTTAAAGCTATTGGAATGATATAGACACCAATAAGCAACAGAAGTATATCATAAAATGATTGCATGCAAACATGAAAGCTGACCCCACACACACACCAAAGAGAGAAAGGTGGGTCCAACCTCTGATGTTGAGACTCCATTTATAGGAAGAAAAAACCCAGGAGAACGCTGAAGACAGTATACCAACACAATGGCATATATATGTAATTCCAATTTGCCTTCAGGACTGATTTGTGAATAATTGTGAGAAAGATCCTGAAAGACCACAGGCTAGAATGTCAAATCCTCACACAGAAAAGCTGTGAAGCAACTCATAACAAGTGGTTACAGAATATACTAGAATCCTTTGAAGGTTAGCCTCCTTGCCAACTCTATTTTGATGTACAAATTTTGCAATTATTCGACCAGCCAAAACTATATCAGTTGGCAAAATTGCAGGCCAGTGCACTCCTAAACATTCGTGCCTATGTTCTGGAAAGCAATTATCATCAAAGTTGGAAAAACTGCATAAGACATCCTCCACAATCGACTCTCTAAGATTGTAGTTTTGACTGCCATCACTTCCATCTCTCTTTTGATAGGTACCGAGTGTCTCGCCACCAGCTTGCAGTTGGCAATGCTCCGAGCAGTATAGTGGTATAGAACAAGATGTACAAGGGACCACATCAGCTGGCAGTTCATTTAAGCAGTAATGACAATGTGTCTCACGGCAACTCTTCAATATCATCTGTAAATGAGAAAGCTAAGCCAATCTATGCCCCTCATTGCACAAATGCATGCAGATGCATCAAGATAACAGCTGTAAAGTATTGTGAATGATGACTAATGCAAGAGTGGCCCTCATAAAGAGCATCCTGAGGATAACAATCTGCACACAGAGAGATTGTCACTCTTCAAGTTATCCAACCCAAATCAGCACAAGGCCCAGTGAAAATGAGTCTATGCAAAACCATCAGCCAAGAATGATTTTTATTGTTGTTGTTCATAAATGATTGTTCACGAAAGAGTATAATATACATTGGTTCAGATGATTGTGCCCTTAGGTGAACTGGTTAAAAGGCCTTATCTACATGCAGCAGCTAAAACTCTAACTTTATGCAGCTGCGATCTTGATCACAAAAGATTTTTCCACATAAGTATCCAGCAAAAGCATATTTGAAAACTACACATGGAAAATCTACCAAGTAAAAGAGCATTTACATAACAAGCAAGTCATGGTGATGGTCGTACCAAAACGTAAGGTTCTTCCATATGAATCAAGGACGCTGGAGGAATGTCACTGCAGGAAGCAATGCCCCTTCCTTTACCTGGCGTGGTAACATGCACTAACTTTTTTTGTTGCAAGTCATCTGTCAAAAAATATCGATAGATCATTCATTTCGAACTTACATCTTGGCAGTGTATAGCAGATACAGATGCCTACTTTCATTAAAATCATACCAAGATCATACAATCCTAAACTCTTGAAAGTAGAGGATAAGATTATAAGCCATATCAGAAATGGAATAAGGTTAGAGAATAACAAGAACTAAAATAGGGATAAAAATGAGCAAAAAATAAACAGAGGGTTTTTATTTAGGGAACAAAATGCTGGAGCCTAACTTCAAAATATTCTATGCCAGGATGTAAGGAAAGAAGAAGAATGGTAATGATAGTCTCTCACCAAAACTTCTCAATTTGTCCTCACCAAGTTGAATTTGCTTATTGCTTGTGCACTGATATTTTTGCAAAATAATCTTTAGCTCACTTTCTATCTGCCTCTTTCCACTCAATGATGACTCAAAACTTTTAGCCATGTTCATATCATGGACTGCATTTTTATGATCTCCTAAAGCAGCATTGGCCTTTCCCCTTCTGTACCATGCCTGCAAAGTAGAAGTAAGACACTCTGGAGAGGGCACAAGCTAGTTCACATCATAATACTAGCAACAGAAAATGCTCTTTAAAATTTGTGAAATAGACATAGGGATGAGAGGTAACATAATTACTGCAAGTTTGGAGCAGATCTACCAGTAAAGATTAGGGAATTGAAAGCAAGGTTTTACCCCAATCCCCTTTTTTTTCTCCTTTTGTTTTTCCTTTTTTGTTTGTCTCCAGAATTAATATAAATCATTGCCATCACGAAATTTCATTAAATTGGAAGCGTCTTTTCCCTGGACTACATTTTAATGAATAGTGGCAATCAGATGAAAGTACAAATCTAGCAACACAAAAGGCAAAAACCTGCCAGAAGTATAAGGGGAGAAAAAGCAAAATTAGAACAAGAAAAGATCATGTGTATCACCTTTGAATAGTTTGGAGAAATTTGAATGGCCCGGCTGCAATCTCGAAGACACTCTGTTAGGAGACCTATTTTCTAGAGAAACACACAAATCTTTTGATTTAGAGTCCACAGTAAACCCAGTGCTACAAAATGACTCAACATAGCACATTCCATTATTTTTTTTATAACAAATTCAAAAACATATAGTCTCTATGCCAACAGTTATACCCGTAGATAGTCATAGAATTAGTGGCATTTATTCTCATTCGCCCTACATCCTCCCCACCCATCAAAGAAAAAAGAAAAAGAAAAATAGAAATAATAATGCGAGAAAACAAAAGCTGTCTCCTCTCTGAGAAGGTAAGGGAAAAAGAAAAACTCACATGCAGTGAAGAAGCCCGGTTTAGATACAGTGTTGCAACCAGATTCTTGTCCATATCAGCAGCAGAAATTGGAGCTACACGTAGTGCCTATCTTCATTGGTTGAGTGGCAATGTAAAGAAGAGAAAGCACGGTTAAACTTTTACCTTGTCTGCAAACAAACGATAACTAACAAGGATTGAATAGCCTCCTGGTGATCATCCCTTGTTGATCACTAAAAAGATCTTTCTCTTGTTTATTTTTAGGGGGTATTTTGTTTACTCCTAATTTAATTCAGAGCCTCATTGATAGAACAGCAAGCAAGCCCAAAGGATTTATTGTTTATTCTAGAAGGCCCAAAGGAGTAAACCAAGGCTCAGCAAAGGACAAAGAACCAAATCTTGCAGCAGAAAGAATAATTACGTGGCAGAGTTAGTTAGGGAATTTTGTTATAAGGAGTAAGGGTGTGTGATGGGGAGGTATCGAGTGATTACTGTATTTACTGAGTGTGAGTATCTGGAATCTTTTTCCTGAGGGCTGGTTATCCAATCAGTATCTTCTTTATTTGTATTTGGAGTTTTACTGCTGCTGTGACAAATTTCCAGAAATTCAAGGCTCGACCATTTGATCCCAATTTCTTCTTCTTAATTTTCTAATGATTGATTTTGTTCTTTACTCTACCAATTTGGTCCGACCTACCGGATCTTGCTAATGCCCAAAACAAGAATGGAGGGGAGATTAGAAGAGGTAGAGAAGAACATTGCTCTTTTACAATCCCAGCAAGCAGCTATGGAAACTGCACTCAACACCATTCGAACAACAAATGAAACCTTACTTACCCAAAACACAAAAATCGAATCCTTACTTATCACCCTAACCAAAGGCAAATCTGTTAGTTCCACAAATGAAATACCCATAACTCATACTCCTCACCACTCATCGTCCCAAACATCATCTGCTCCTAATACCGGAAACCACCCAATCCTTCTTGACACCACCACCTTCACCTCAAAAAAGACTGTTGTGCCTAGTTTTGATGGTACCGATCCCACCGGATGGGTAGCTCACGCAGAGTAGTATTTTGAACTTTACCGAACACAAGTTGAATCGAAAGTTTCTCTAGCTATGGTGTATATGGAAGGCACAGCTCTTCATTGGCTCCGCTGGATACCCCAAAGAGCTCCAAATCTATCATGGGAGGAACTGAGAACGAAGTTAATGCAAAAATTTGGTGGTGAGATGGTTGGCAACCCCTTTGAATATTTAGCTGCAACCAAACAGGCATCGACTGTGGAACAATACATTGATGAATTTGTACGACGAGCCACCCATGTCCCTCACCTTTCTGATGATCATTGCTTGGGATATTTCCTTAACAGATTAAAATCTGATATCAGGGTACGTCTCCGATCACATGAGACGGTTGACCTAAACCGCACAATGAGAATCGCTCAAGAGATTGAACGTGAAATGCATCATTATAACCCACCTTCTTCCACCCAGAAAACAATTCCCTATTTCCAACAATATGGGCTTGGGCCTAATCATTCCATCCCGTCATCTCCCAACCCAAACCTTCCTAATTTCTCAAGTCCTTCCAACCAAAAAAGTGACACCTTCAACCCAAAACCACCAAACAAACCTTTCCTTCCTACTGCTCGTACCTTACCAGCTCTTCCTCCTCCACCACAACCAATTTCCCCAAACTCACAACCTCGTTATTGGGGCACAAGATGGTATTCACACCAAGAATATCAAGATCTTCGAGCCAAGGGCCTCTGTTTTCGTTGTAAATTGCCTTATACTCCTCTGCAAATGTCCCCACAAATCATTTCGAGCTTTAATTGGAAATGAAGAAGAGGAATTTGCTGATAATGCTGCTTTTACAGAGCTAGAAGGCATCGGTGATGATCCTTTTCCAATCAAAGTAGATAAGGCTCATTTTAATCAGCCTAACCTTCCCATGTATTCTATTGGTGGAATTAGTAGACCTCGTACAATGAAATTGAGGGGTTCAATTACTGGAGTTCAATCTATTATCATGGTGGATAGTGGTGCCAGCCACAATTTCATTTCTGCTCTGCTGGTGAAATAACTATAGTTTCAGGTACAACCGACTACAAGTTTTACTGTTCGTTTGGGAAACGGCTATAAGGTCCAAACTTCCGGATTTTGCGCTAAATTGCCACTGATTATTGGAGATTATGAAGTCATAATTGATTGTTACATTTTTCCGCTTAGCGGGATTGATCTTGCTTTGGTAGTCAGTTGGCTTGAAACTCTAGGAGATGTTAGCGTTAATTGGAGAAAAATGACAATGAAATTTTTTATGGGAACTGGACAAATTTGCTTACAAGGTGACCCATCTCTTTGTCAAATTCCAACCTCCATTACAGCACTTTCTAAATTGTATGAGATTGAATTTTCTGTTGTTTTATGGGACATCTACTCAGGGACCCCTTGCTGCCATCAGGTACTCCTCCGACTCATAACCAACAGCTTGCTCTTGATTCATTATTGGGCAAATTTTCAAATGTATTTGCAAATACCACTACTGTGCCACCATCAAGACCAACCTGACCACCAAATTCCCTTACAACCTGGAACAAGTCCAATTAATGTTAAACTGTACCGTTAAGGTCATACACAAAAAGATGAAATTAAGAATCTGGTTTCTCAAATGCTGTTTGTTGGCATCATCCAACCAAGTAATAGTTCATTTTCAAGCCCAGTACTCCTTGTTAAGAAAAAAGATGGGAGTTGGATATTTTGTGTCGATTATCGTGAATTGAATAAGCACACGGTACCAGATAAATATCCAATTCTAGTTATTCCCGAATTACTAGATGAGTTACATAGGGCTCAATTGTTTGCAAAATTGGATTTAAAGTCAAGTTATCACCAAATAAGAGTGGCTGTGCCAGATGTGCACAAGACGGCTTTCCGAACTCACTCAGGACATTATGAGTTTCTTGTTATGCCGTTTGGGCTTACTAACGCACAGGCAACATTTTAGTCCATGATGAGTGACGTGTTTAGTCCTTTCCTTCGAAAATTTGTCTTAGTCTTTTTTTATGATATTTTAATATACAGTAAGGATTGGCAGAGTCATTTGCAACACATCAGATCCATTTTGGAGATTCTACGTCAAAATCACTTTCATATAAATCACAAGAAATGTTCCTTTGGGAAGTCATCAGTGGAATACCTCGGTCATGTCATATCTAGGCATGGTGTAGAGATGGACCCAAATAAGATTTCTGCTATTTTAAGATGGCCAACTCCCAAATCTGTTAAGGGCGTCAGAGGATTTTTGGGGATTGACAGGTTATTATCGCCGCTTCATTCGAGATTATGAGCAAATAGCTAAACCTCTTACTACTCTACTGTAGAAGGAGAGCCTTTAGTCGTTCTCTTGGTCTTTTTCAGCTCAACTTGCTTTTGAGGCTCTAAAGAAAGCTGTTGTTCCTTCCCTTGTACTCATGATGCCTGATTTTGCTGAAATGTTTACTGTTGAGTGTGATGCTTCAGGTGTGGGGATAGGAGCTATCTTGACACAGAAAAACCAGCCAGTAGCATTTTTTGGTAAAGCAATCTCTAATAAGACAGCTAGACAATCTGCTTATGAAAGGGAACTCATGACTTTGGCTCTTGCAATTCACCATTGGCAGCCGTACTTAATGGGGCAAAAATTTTTTGTGAGAACAAATCAAAAAAGTTTAAAGTATTTATTAGAGGAGCAAGCGGCTACACCGACTCAACAATATTGGCTCGCTAGATTAATGGGATATCGGTTTTCAATTGAATAGTCTAATAAGGTTGCCGATGCTCTTTCAAGATGTCATGAGGAATCTAAAATTATGGCTCTCTCAGGAGCTTGTTGGATAGATTGGGATAAGATTAAAACGGAAATCCAGGCGGATGACTATTTAGGTCAAATATACCAAGATCTACAATTATCTTCCCAAAGCCATACACATTTTTTCCTTGGTGCATGGTCGACTTTACTACAGAGGTTGTTTAGCAATACCACAGTCCTCAACCTGGATTCCTACCTTACTTTCTAAGTTTCATGAGACTCCAATTGGTGGCCATTCAGGTGCTTTTCGCACGTATAGACATATTGCTGCAACTTTTTATTGGAAATTTATGATGGCTACTGTTAAAAATTATGTGGCAGCTTGTCTTATTTGCCAACGGCAAAAATACGAGGCTCAATCCCCTGCAGGTCTCCTCCAACCTCTACCTATCCCCTCAAACATTTGGGAAGATGTTTCTATAGATTTCATCACTGGGTTACCCCGTTCCAACGGTGTTGATTGCATATTTGCGGTAATTGACCATCTATCCAAATATGGTCATTTCATTCCTATCCGACACCCATTTACGGCAAAATCGGTGGCAAAAATCTTTATTAAAGAGATAGTTCGTCTCCATGGCATTCCAATAACTACAGTAAGCGACAGAGATCCTTTATTTCTTAGCACTTTTTGGAGGGAATTATTCCGACTGCAGGGAACCCATATGAAGTTCAGCTCCGCTTACCACCCTCAAACAGATGAACAGACTGAAATGTTAAACCGCTGTCTTGAGTTGTATCTAAGGTGTTTTTCATCAGAACAGCCAAGAAAATGGGCTAAATGGTTGTGCTGGGTAGAATATTGGTATAATACTAGCTTTCAAAGTGCTACTAAGAAGACTCCATTTGAGATTGTTTACGGGAGGCATCCTCCAAGTTTGCAACGTTTCTTGCCTGGGGAAACAAGAGCAAAAGCAATAGCACAAACGCTTCAAGACCGTGATGAAATACTTTGGCATCTACAAGTCAATTTACAACGATCACAATAGGTCATGCTCAAATATACTAATAAGCAGAGACGAGATATTCAATTTGAGATAGGTGATAACGTATTTCTCAAATTTCACCCCTACTGCCAGCGTACTCTCTCTTCTAGCATCTGTCCTAAGTTGGCAGCTCGGCACTATGGCCCATTTAAAGTATTGGGATGCATTGACAGTGTAGCTTACAAACTTCAGCTTCCCATCGGCTGCCGAAGACACCCAGTCTTCCATGTTTCTCAATTGAAGAAAGCTATTGGTGATCATAAGGCTTTAACGAAACTTCCAGCCCACTTGGATGTGGAAGAAGAGTCTCTTATCGAACCTGACAAGATCTTACAAAGACGTTGTATACAACGATCTCTACAACAAATCAATCAGGTTTTGGTGCAATGGCAAGGCAAACCAGCAGAGGAAGCTACTTGGGTCGATGAGGCAAATTTTTGTGGACAATGTCCTCATTTCAACCTTGAGGACAAGGTTGTTGTTGATTCGGGAAGCAATGATAGAACAGCAAGCACGCCCAAAGGATTTATTGTTTATTCTAGAAGGCCCAAAGGAGTAAACCAAGGCTCAACAAAGGACAAAGAACCAAATCTTGCAGCAGAAAGAATAATTACGTGGCAGAGTTAGTTAGGGAATTTTGTTATAAGGAGTAAGGTTGTGTGATGGTGGGAGGTATCGAGTGATTACTGTATTTACTGAGTGTGAGTATCGGGAATCTTTTTCCTAGGGGTTGGTTATCCAGTCAGTATCTTCTTTATTTGTATTTGGAGTTTTACTGCTGCTGTAACAAATTTCCAGAAATTCAAGGCTTCTTTCGGCCATTTGATCGCAAGTTCTTCTTCTTAATTTTCTGATTATTGATTTTGTTCTTTACTCTACCACTCATCCTCTTTATAGCAGTGCTCAAAATGTACCACAATTGGACATAATAATTATCCAATAATAATGCATGTTTTCTCGAGATCACAGGGCAAACAGTTAAGGGCTGAAAACAACAGTGATCAATCCATCGAACAGAGAACTGGTAAAAGTTTGAGCAGAATATATTGTAATCTAAATTCCTTTTCACATATTTCCAGTTTTGAATTATTAATTGCCCACAAAATAATTTGTTTAAGCCGTCATAGAAAGGTTTTCTTGATTTTGTGAAGTAACCTAGTCATGGTTAACCCTAGGAAAAAAGCAAATTTGCAGATGTAAAACATAATAAGGAAGGTCCATATCTGCAAAATGTAATAAGGTCCATAGACGACTGTAAAAGATGAAGTTTGCTAAACTGAAAAGAAAATGAAAACGACCTAAAGAAGTACCTGAGAATAGCAATGCAAAGCTGTCTTATAATCTCCACTTGAAAAGCTTTGGTTGCCCTTTTGTTTTGATTCCAAAGCAGCATCCTTCCTCTTTGTACAAAGAGCAGTTTCTGGATCTGTCAGATCTTTAATCATCTAAAAATACCCAAAAGGTTCATAATGAGGCAAGGGGCCATATTAAGGATAAGATTTAAAAAACCACAGGGTTCACCCTCTACATAGAAAAGAAAATTTAAAAAGATTACGAGGCGATATTAACTTCCTGGAATTGTGGCAAATTGAGGATGAAGTCAAGAAGAGAAGACGATGCTGAAGGAAGATCATCAGGATTGCTATCTGCCACCGATCGTTTAAGATTGTTTGGAATCAAAGATTTCAGTTTCTCCATTTTGCAGGCTTTCTTTTTGTTTGGAACTGAAAAGTCTCTTTCCTGGAAAGCAGAACATTGAAGAGTAACCACTCTAAAAAAGCCAAATGAGTACATCATGGAAAGACAATAAAACAATCCATCTTTTAGCTCAATCAAACTCTTTAACTTGAACTACCGTAGCAGGCATTCACATTCCAATTAGATTTAAGCAAACTGGTTCACATCAACAAAGCCGCTGCTTCTCTAGAAAATTACACACAGCAATTCCATTGACTATATCATTGAAAAATGGAACAAACCCTTTTCATATTTTCAATTTGGATTACCTAATGAATTCAGTATTGTAAAATAAAGAGAAAGTAGCAACTACCACCACTATAAACCAAGTCGGTTGGGGAATTTATCAGCAAAAGATTTAAACTACCCGCCCAAGCTACAAACTAGTTCTATCCCATAAAATAAGAACCACGATTACAGCTTAACAATAACCCGCACTTTCAAAATGTATGAAGTAATTGAGCATTTAAAAAGAAAAACTTAAGAGTAGAGCGAAATGAAAGCTCGCTCAGAAATTACAATTTGATGGCTTCATATTTCTCTTCTGGCTCTCAAGCCCCAAAGGCCGAAGCTTTCCTAAGAAAACTATTGTTTTGATCGATAATATTATAATATTTTATAATGGTATAAAATATAATTAAAAAAAGGGGTAGATTCATATTTCACCTTATTTTATATTAAACAATAAAAATAGAAAATTTTAGAGTTTAAGATGGGATATAAATGCTCAATTATATTATATTATAATATAAATATTTTATATAAATAATATTTTACTGTATAATATTATAAATTTTTATATTTTTTAAATAATAATTTTTTAATGTTATATTTATTTATATTTTATATCATTTCTCAATTACATTAAAAATTTTAAATAAGCTGGAGAGAAAAAAAAAAAAAAAGAACTTTGTTTGCGGAAGAGGAAGGTCTCACAACAAAGGCGAAATGGGCTCTTTAACTTCTTGGTGGATGGGCTCTTTGTACCTGCAGGTGGGCTGTTGTGGTTCGTAAATGTGAAAAAGGGGTTTTTTCTGCCGACTCGCTCGCAATAGATAGGAGAAGAAACACTGAAATTTGGGGAAGAAATTTCCTTTTTCTTGACTTTCTTTGGCCTCGTTAGCTTTTTCCAGGTAAAACACCGCACTCAATATGCCTTCTTTTCCCCCTGATCTCTTTGATTTCCTTTCTTTGATTGTTTTGTACTCTGACAGGGCTTAGTTTCACTACTCGCTTTCTCTTTGTGAGATGTCTTCTATTTAGGTGTTCTCTTTGTTTTGTTTCGTTATGTTGCTCTTTGGAATCAGAAAATTAGTTGAAATACTGTAACTTTATTGATCGAAATTGCCTGGAATTGGTATGTTTTTAGTTTCTATTAGAAAACAAGTAGAGAACGGGGAGAAATTCCTTAAGTTTACTGAAAACTTCCATTTTTCTTTCGGGATAAGTTCGATTTTTCTTTTTTTTCTTTTTTTAATTTTCTTTTAACTTCCTCGTTGCTAGTTAATTATCACAATGTTACATTTGATGAGCTGATTCACAGCTTCCATACTCATTTCATGTGTAAATCTGTATTTGAACGCTTACGACCATAGGCATTTTTTCTGTTGCAAACAGTTCTGTATCAATGGAAGAAGAAAAGTTGAATGCACGAGTCCCTGTTAAAGAAAATGGGACAGAAGAAGAAAATGGAGAGGAAGAACCTTCAATTAGCAATGAGAATGATGATTCATCAGAAGTTTCCACTGCCATGCAGAAGGATGATGATGAAAACAAAGGTGGTTCCTTCTCCTATTTCACAATTAATTGAGATCTGCAAGCATTAATGGAATTCGACTTGCTATAATGGAGTTATTCAGTAATTTTAGCACTAATATATGCACTTTTATATTTAATTTTTTTCTTCCAGAAGTTTCAAAGAAGAAAAAGAAGAAAAATAAAAGCAAGTGAGAACTTCTTTCTGGGACAGATATTCCAATCATTACACATCATTCAGTCTTTAGTCAATGATGTCTCTCTTACAATCATCTGCAGGAAGAAGAAAGAATTGCCTCAGCAAACTGATCCGCCCTCTATTCCTGTTAAGGAGCTTTTTCCTTCTGGGGACTTTCCTGTAGGTGAAATTCAACAATACAAAGATGAGTGAGTATAAGCTCTTTAACTTTGGTCCAATGCATGGAGAATAATGATACTGCTGCATTATCATGACTTCTTTCTTTTACTTTTCTTTTGTGTCAAAATGATGTCCTCTTTGTTCATTTGAGTTCTGGTGCTTCTTGAAAAGCCGTGTGTCAGACAAGACCAATATTCCTCGTGGTATAAATTTATTTCTGGTCATTAATTGATGTTGTACAATGCAATGCAGGTTAAACAAGTAGTTCACATCTAGTTCACATCTTGGGGGTTTCAGTGTAGCATCTATCTTTCTGTCCCTTTAAAGTGTTATGATACTATTAATATATACATTTCAATATGTGCTGCCTCAGATTTTGTCAATGCTTATGCAGACAATTTCCTTGAATTTTTCAGTAATTTATGGAGGACTACTTCTGAAGAGAAGAGAGGGTTGGAACGTCTTGAAAAACCAATGTACAATTCAGTTCGCCAAGCAGCAGAAGTTCATCGGCAGGTTGGTAATGGTTTGATGCAATGGCTGTTCTGCTGCTTGATGAATTATGTCATCTAATAAAATTTCCTGCTTGTATCAGGTGAGGAAGTACATGAGAAACATTATGAAGCCTGGAATGTTAATGACTGACCTTTGTGAGACCTTGGAGAACACAGTTCGTAAGCTAATATCAGAAAATGGTTTGCAAGCAGGCATTGCCTTCCCTACTGGATGCTCTCTTAACTGGTAAATGTTACTTTCATCTTTGGAGGGTTTTATGAATCCTAATCCTCTTGATTTTGTTGCTTCATTTTCATCGAAAACTCATTCCTTTTATCAGGGTTGCTGCACATTGGACCCCAAATAGTGGGGATAAGACTGTTCTTCAATATGATGATGTGATGAAGTTAGATTTTGGAACCCATATTGATGGTAGTGACTCTTTTACCAAATGTTGAATTTGTTGATTGAACTTTTAGGAAATATGCTGGCATATTTTTAGGTATGGAACCTTATCAGAAATGGGTGCCAATTCAATTTACAGGTTACATTGTGGACTGTGCTTTTACTGTGGCTTTCAATCCTATGTTTGATCCACTGCTGGCAGCTTCACGGGAAGCAACTAATACCGGTATCAAGGTGTTGAACTTTTAATCCTATTCAGCTATTCTATCTTCCTATTATCATTGGGATGTGACCTTTTGTAAAGAAAGGCTTGCATCGAATTCCTAGTTTTAAACCACTTTGACTCTTCTTGGGTGAAGGTGAGTTCATCTTATGGCTGACTTTTGTATGTATAATTTGGCTGTAATTTTCTTGGGGAGTTCTATTTTTTCTTAAAATTGGTTTTGGGATTAGCTAGGAGATCTCCCAAGTAGGATTTGTAATGGTTATGAAGTAAGGAAATTTTTTATGTATAATTGTATGCATATCTTTGCATGCAACTGGTTATATCCTTTATGCACTTCTGCCGGGATCTTAAACAGTGGATGAGCTGCATAAATATCTAGCATTGCAATCATAATTGAAAGCCAAATCCACCTACTCTCACTCTCCATTCGCTGCTCATTTCTGATGTTTTCTAAACATTTTTTACTTTAAGTTCTTCGGTTGACAATATGAAGTATTCAGAAAATATTTAGACTAATTAAGAATGTACAAAATGCACCAATTTATACTAATTCATGAATGTTTATGTGATGCTCCGGTACAAATCATTGGCGTTAGAAATTTCCTTACTGTCACTGGAATGTTACACCCTCTAAAATGTTTTTCATGCATCATGGGTTGACTAAAATGACAATTCAGTGATTATTCTTTTATTGCTTAGGAATCTGGAATTGATGTGCGTCTTTGTGATGTTGGTGCCGCCATCCAAGAGGTCATGGAATCTTATGAGGTTGAAATTAATGGAAAAATGTATCCTGGTACTATGTTAACAGCCTTTCCTTCGTATACATGTTATATCTAGTGCTGGTTCCTACTTCACTCCATACATGTTTTTATTTATGTTCAACTCCATTCAATCTTGGGCTGCATTCCTAGTTGTTTGTTTCATGATTGTGAAATGTGTTATGTGCCAACCTTCTTCCAATGTAGATGAATGATAGTTGCTATCAGATTCCAATATTATTGTTTATAGATGTTACGAGTGCCAATGCAGTCAACTATGTCAAAATGTCTGTAAAACTCTTCGTGCTCTTCGTAATTCACTTCACATTCATAAGAACCTTAAATCTTACAAAACAGTATTGTTTTATACTTATTGGGAGTTTTATATCATACTTGTAAGACCTATTGGTATATTTTCTTTCCCAGTGTCTTGAGACCATAGGGCTTGAGTTGAAGATCATCTTCCTCCTCCAAGCCAATCATCGTGGTTTGCATTCCTATTGATCATTTAGCTTTTTTCCTGCACTGTTATGTATCTCTCCCTCCTTTGATTGTTCAGCTATGTTCAGTGAAAATGTTAATATTATTTTGGTAGCGGAAGGATTTTTCCTTCTGAAGCTTAATCAAATTTAATTCTTTCCTCAAGGGTTGACAAAATATGTACCTGCGATGTCACTAAGTCATTTGAGTTGTGTTTGAAGGAGAAGGGATATTCTATTGTCTTGCATATTTGTTCCAAAACATGCACTTCTGAAGGCTTGTCTTATGTCCTTATTGAATAATGATTTTCTCTTGATAGCATCACAAGCTTGCACAATATAACCTTTGTTCTGCATGTTTCATTGACTTGCCTTTTGGTTGGCAGTTAAAAGTATCCGAAACTTAAACGGTCATAGCATTGGCCGCTATCAGATCCATGCTGGAAAATCTGTTCCTATAGTTAAAGGCGGGGAGCAGACAAAAATGGAGGAAGGTGAATTTTATGCAATTGAAACATTTGCGTCAACAGGTAATAGTTGTTTCGTTCTGACTGGTAATTACACTTTGTTTGTAAAGATGACTGTTGTCGAGCATTTTTACCTAGAATATACTTAGCTGCCACTTGTTCTGTTTAGGCAAGGGATACGTGAGAGAAGATTTAGAGTGCAGTCATTACATGAAAAATTTCGATGTTGGCCATATCCCTCTGAGGTTGCCAAGGGCAAAGCAACTGCTAGCAACAATCAACAAGAACTTCTCCACATTGGCCTTTTGCAGACGGTATCTAGATCGATTAGGGGAGACTAAATATTTGATGGCATTGAAGAACTTATGTGATACTGGCATTGTTCAGGTATGGCAACAATTAACTCTAGTAATAAACTCTTGTACTAATTTCCTATTTTTATAATACAACTTGTACTAGTTTCTTGGATTAACTTTTGGTGAGGATACTGATAATCTCAAACGGTGGGTTTTATCTTATCCTGCATTGGAAACAGTCCTGAAGTCATGCATCCGGTCCTATGTCATGAAATTCTCAGTTTGAGCTATGCTGGTTGAGTTGCTTTTAATTGAAGAGGCTAGGAGCCATTATCCTGATCAGTAGTTTAAGAATGAATTGCATCCTTTTGCCTTATGTTTGTTACAGCAACTTGTTCATTTTCTTTGGCAGTCATACCCCCCTCTATGTGATGTTAAGGGAAGCTATGTATCCCAATTTGAGCATACCATCTTACTACGTCCAACCTGCAAAGAGGTTATATCAAGAGGAGATGACTATTAAGGTTGTGATGATGATTATGTTTAATGTAATACAACAAGACAATCCAATGCTTATGTTATGCTTTCTTACGTCTTTTATGGTGTTGAATATCTTTTACTGAAGTTGTGTAATGGCGAAGAAAACAGAACAAGCACTCCTGTTCTCTTTTTCCCTTGATAATCCGGATCAAGAAAGGCAAAGAAAGTTAGTTTTGGTAGCGAGAATATAATGTTTTATTATTGTGCACCTAACCCATCTTGTGCAGATACGTACAAATTGAGAGGCTAATTGGAGGATATATTATATGTAAATATGGTAGTCTCAGGCTTGAAATCAAGAGAAGTAGCATCAACTACATATTGTTACTTTTCTAAATATCTGAAATTGGTGAAACTAGACAGAATCCAACATTTCTGAAAGCAGCGTATGAGCAACAATCGTATTTTGTGAACATTGTGTTCCCAAGTATTAAATTCTTTCAAATGAAAAGGTATACTAAAGAAAATTGCAAATACAAGCCTGGAAGAACTTGTAGGAAGCGGGCTATTAAATTAACTGCAAATACAAGCCTGGAAGAACATATAGGAAGCGGGCTATTAAGTTTTCTGCAAGATATTTGTTTTCTAAATAGAGGAGGGAATACAGGGTGATATTTAGTTCCTTTTATGGGGCATATTCATTTTCCTTTCCCATGATATCTCGTTTAACACCTGGGGGAAACAAAGAAAACCTATCGTATGAGGAATTGACAGAAGCAGCAGCAAATAACACAAGGGAGCTATAAGAGGCATCAAGATCCCAATGCAATTGTTGTTTTACGTTACGTACCAAATAAGAACATGACTTGTAAGCCAATTTTTTTCTAATGAAAATAATCTGTGATTCAACCTAGGAATACATGCAACATTGGGTTCAATTAGCTCTTATCAAATGGAAGAGCTA
>JAOSBN010000001.1:15190038-15206604 GCA_027563595.1 Erythroxylum suave | reverse complement strand
GAGGCTCATAGGATGATTTCATATATATAGTTAATGTACAAGGTTACATAAGTAATTACATTACTAATTAATGAATATATTAGTTGCCTAATTTATATACACTATTACTTTGATCATATAATCAATCAAGTAATAAGCTCATCTCCTTCTTTACGCCCTATCTTGCTCTTCTTATGTAAATATGTTTGCTTTAAAATGTTTTATTAACGTTTTAAACTGTAATCTTTCAGACCCAGGTAGGTTTTCCTGCTACAATTTGATATTTCGTATTCACGTGTCCTAATTTGTTAGTTTGTTTTTCTGGGTCTCTCCAATATCGCTTGGGGATCACTCCATTGCTTTGTCTGGTTATCTATTTACGTTCCCTAACCTCTTTAGATCCGAAGCTCAAAAGCTATATTATCGGATTATGTTTTGTTACAGTTTGAACTTAAATGAAGGTTCCTCTATGTTATGTTGTCTTAGTATTTGCAGCAGTAATGACAATGAATAAGCCTTATACTACGATGAAACAAACTTTTTGAAAGCCCCTAAGTTAGAATTTGGAGCCTCAGGTTCTACAAAGTTCAGGTTTTCTGATCTCCATTGAACGGGGTTATATGGCCTTTGTTTACTAAAAGATGGGTTCCTGCTTTTGTGTAGTTGGAGTAGTATTCATGGTGTATTTCTTGTGCTATTCAAAGTTAACTATAAGTGTGTTCATTCATCATTTTCAGTGGGATAATGTTTCTTTCGTTTAGGTGGAGAGGCTTTAGGAAAGAAAAGGTCAATAGCAAAGTTAATATGATGATGAAAGGAATGATAATAAGATTTTTTAATTTGGTTGTCCTATTGTGTTCCTTGTATCAAGTTTACATTTGTCACGATGGTGTGAATTTACACCTTGTGAATTTAACTAATCTATCTAAAATCATACCTTGTGTACTATAGGTTAGTTATCTAAATTCACATACGATTTTTCTTCATGGATTCTGATGACATATATAAAAGGTTTGTTTTAACTAAGTAATGTTAAATCAAATATAGCTTTAGTGCATTCTAATTTCCACCATCCTTTCCTTTTTGTTCTTTTTAATGTTCGTTAACACAGGTTTTGATGCTATTGGAGATTCAAAATGCACCAGTGATGTAAGCTAGGGTTGCATACTTCGTAGCAGCATATGCTTGTTGCACAGGTCCATTACTGGAAATAGATTTGGATACTGGAAACTTGTTTTGTTGCTTTTTAATTAGGTGGTTTTGTGATATGAAGAAAAGATTCTCACCAACACAACTTACATTGATGAAAGAGATCTAATATCAGATTGTTCTCGGTTGTTCCCTTTTGCTTTTTGATACTATTCTTACTCCTAGTACTTATTTGTTGTTAGCGCAAAAAAATTGTTTCTTTAACATTTTCTTTGTTTAGGATATTGCCCTCGTACAATGTTTATGTTAGTATGTTAGAAAATTCACTATGTTGCATTCTCACTTTGCAGGCATTTTTATTCCATAGATTAAGGAGATCTTGGAGAAAACCTTTGCATGAGTTGGGATGAATGGTATATGTTTATTGAACTTCTAGGCTCCTCCAGTGTACTTCTGTCATCCAAGTTTAATTTTATCATTTCAACCATCAAAATTAATACAAATTTGTTAGTAGCCATGAATTATGCCAGGCTTCTGTAATTTAGTTAATGATAGCTTGTTTTATCCAGTTTGCAGCCATGGGATGAAGAGTATCTTAAGACCTTGCGCCTTTTTGGTGATTCCAAACCATCCGCTTTCTCTATCCACAATCTCCTTGAAGCTGGAAATGTTTATGGCCTTGCTGCTGGCTTATGGGTAGGTCCATATACCATGTGTCGCTCCTGGGAATCCTTGTCCTGCTTAAAAAAATACGGAATCGACACTGGATACCAACTTCCAATGGCTGCTTATGTTGTTTCTGGAGTTGAAGATGGGGAGCGAAGTGAGGCTCTTGTTTTATCCATTGAAGATGCCACTATACATTGTCCTGAGTTTTCCAAAGGTCAAGAAGATTTGACCCTAATACTTTTCTTGGTTTCTTTTGTTCTTGGACTCGACAAAGTAAACTCTAGGTTTGTAATCTTGTTTTGCATTATATTCTTGCTTCTCAAACCACTATTGTCCATACTTTGGTAATTGATGTGCCTAAAGTGTTTGTCTGCAACTTGAACTAATTACAATGTGTTACTCAGCCTTACCACCCGTTTTGCTTGTTGATCTGAAGCTTCAATTTTAATGTGAAATTGAAATGGAAAAACAAAATAAATGGTGATGAAAGCAGAAGAAAGTTTCTTTGAAAATAAGTGCAGCAAGCACCATTAAGTTTTTCTAATCCAGCATACTGCTGGAAAATAACATAATATAAACTCAAGGATACTTGTGCAGTATATAGTCCATGAATAGTACTTCTTCAGCTGCCCAAAATTTGAGAAACCAAATGCTTAAATGCCCCCTCTCCTAATTGTTTGTATGAATACAATTGGTAGCTTCTTCTTCCACAGGTTAAATATATAACTAGTGTAACTGCTTTCTCATTTTGTATTAGGTATATTTCATCTCTGTAGGCAATGTTCACTTATCCACAAAGCTTTGGAATGTTAGGTGGGAAACCAGGTGCTTCAACTTGCATCGTTGGTGAGCAAGTTGACAATTCTTTTTACCTTGATCCACATAAAGTTCAATCGGTAAACCATTTATGCCATTTATGTCTCCAATGTTAATTCCTCTTCTTTATATGGTCCATGCTTGTAATAATTCCAAACTTGTCAACACTTTTACCATGTTTCATCTCTTTTAATTTGTTCCACCACCGTAATGTGATAAAAGTGCTTTGTAAGATTGGCTTGTAGTATTATGATTTGCTATTTGATGACATCCCTAAGCCCTAAATTTTGATTTGGAAGATCATTCCCTTTAAGCAAGCTATTTGTACTTGGAATTGGACATTAGGTGTGTTAAGAGAGGTTATTTCTTAGATGATAATGCCTTATGTGGTTAACTTTATTAGCATTACCAATTCGCAAAAAGATGAACTACAAATTGATTTGCATTTAAGATCACATAATGACTGCCTATTACTATGAAAATCATTTTCCCCTATAGGTGGGAATTGTTGGAGGGAATTACGGTGGAGTAATTAGCATTTAACGTGATTAGCTATAATTATTGTAAATCTCCTAATTTGTTTCTGATTGATTAGCTATGGTAGGTTAGGAATAATCCCTCAATCTTTCCTTTCTTACTTTCTAGAATTAGTGTAGTTTCAGCCAGTATATTGTAAATTTGTATTTTGAGTAAATGAACAAGGAGAATTATTTGCTTTAACCTCTTTGTTAATCATATCAAAGCCTCTAATGGTTGAAACTGTTTCCCTTCAAGAAACACTTGAAGCTACCTCATTTTCCCTTCCATGAGGTATGCCTATACCAAATCCTTCACCATAACCCTCACTAGAAAACCATTCTCTTCAAATTACCCAGCACAAACTCAATGGGATCAACTTTAGAGAGTGGTTCCAATTTGTCTTCCTTGTGCTTCAGGGTAAAGGAAAGGATGGTTATGTTATTGGCGATACTCCAATGCCCTCTATAAGCGATCCTCAATTTAGCACATAGGATGCTGAAAACTTGATTGTTATCACATGGTTAATCAATTCCATGGAGCCTAGAATTGGAAGGACCTATTTGTTCTATAAGACTACCAATGAAATATGGGAGGCAGTCAAAGAAATCTACTCAGACATGGAGAATACCTCACAATGTTTTGAGGTTCGATCCAGACTTCGGGGACTGAAACAAGGAAACAAATCAGTCACTGAGTACTATAACTCCTTGATTGAGTTATGGCAGGAGATGGACTTATTCCATGAAATCAAGTGGCATTGCACTGAATATGGAGTTCAGTTTTCTCAGATGGTGGAAAAGGAACGTGTTTTTGACTTCTTACAAGGTCTGAACAAAGACCTAGATGACATTAGAGGGAGGCTATTAGGGTAGAAACCTTTCCCTACAATTCGAGAAAGTTTTGCTGACGTTAGAAGGGAAGAAAGCAAAAAACGAGTGATGCTCAACCCTTCTTTTACTAGAGCAGATGCATCCTTACCGAGTTCAGCACTAGTTATGATAGGGAATACTATAGAGATTGTATTATTTATGTATATAAGAGAGATAACTAGAGCAAGGTTCCCTCCTGGAAAAATATCCAAGCCTAAACAATCCTTCACAATTGCAAAAAACTACCCCCTCTTCCCTCTCAGTTTAGTTATATCCCTTCTTACACATTCTCTCTCCTTAATAACCTATAACAAACTCATAATGACACAGCAGAAGTAGTTAGGTAGAGATTTTAGGTTAATCTCGGAACCAAATCCAAGCATAAAACTTAGGATTTAATGATCAAGAGAAGACACACTCTCTCTCAGGAAAATTTCCTGTAGAAACTTTATTAAAGTAATGTTTTTTTAGTGGGGCATGGGGGGGAGGGGCGGCACCGCATAAAACATCTATGGACCCTCCCTTTTATATCCCTAACATGTTGCATAAGAGTCCTAATTCTAGTGTGAAAAGGATTGATTGAAATCCTTTTCTAAAGCTAACTTATTTCAATTTTCTTGCAGACAAGAAAACCTTACTAACTAGGAAACTTAAAATAAACTAGAACATAAACAACTCCTAATAGAATAGGTAAAAAGAAACAATTCCTAATGGAATAAGTAAACAAAAACAAATCCTAATAGGTATATAACAACAAGACAAATCCTTATGGGTTCACTCCTATATTACATAACAAACGGCCTACATGGTAGATTTCCCCTTCCCTAGCTTGCCCCTACGAATATAGGTTTTAATGGGCTTAGGTTGCTTGGGTAATATGGGCTGATCACTAGGAGAGGTGCTAACATTGCTGGCAATCCTCTCCTCCCCAATAGGCATCAATGATTACGTAGAATATTGTTATAACAAACTAACATCCCGTAATCTTATTGAAAGCATCTAAAAACATTTTATTTCTTTGGCATCAAGTTGCCTTAGCTGTATCTTCAGTAGGTGGGTGGAACGCTGGATCAATCGTGACTAAATTGGACTTCTTCTTCCTCCTCCCATACACCTTCAAAGGCCTATTAGCATCCTCCTAAATTGCTTCCTCTATTAGTTTAGGTTTCCAAAGGACGGGCCATTTTTGAATATTTCTGCCCTTGGACTTAGTGATGCTTGAGTCTAAGACTGTTTCAGGTTCAACCAATTTCGAGGAGTCCATCTCTAAACCTTGAGGAAGACTATGCTCAACAGGATGACTGCCCACGACCCTCTTCAGCTGGGGAACATGGAAAATCGGATGTTCTTTGGATGTAGGTGGGAGCTCTAGTTTATAGGCAACTTGTCCCATCTTTCCAGTGATCTTAAAGGGGCCATAATATCTTGTAGAAAGTTTGGGACAAATTTTCCTTGCAATGGTAGGTTTGTCTATATGGTCCTAGCTTAATAAAGACTAAATCTCTCTCCTAAAACTTCACCTCTCTCCTGTGAACATCTGCGAATTTCTTTATCATAGATTGCACGTAATAGGTTATGTTTAAGTTGGTGTATCTCTATCAACCAAAGCTAACGCCACTGATTCCACTTGAGTTTCTCCTTGGGAAATATGTAACAAGGTTGGTGGGAGGCGACCATAGATGACTTCGAAAGGATTTCTCCCAGTTGAGACGTGATGGTTAGTATTATACCAATATTCAGCCCAAGACAACCAATAAGACCAATTTTTAGATTGATCAGTAGTGAAGCACGAAGGTAGGTTTCTAGACACTTATTAACCACTTTCGTTTGTCCGTCCATTTGGGAGTGGTAGGAAAAACTCATCTTCAATACTGTCCCTTGTAGCTTGAACAACTCTTTCCAAAAATTACTAATGAAGAGTGGGTCCCTATCACTCAATATGGAGCTAGGAACACCATGCAATTTCACCACATCTTGGATAAATACTTCAACCACTGTTTTAGCCATAAAAGGGTGTTTGAGAAGTAAGAAATGAGCATACTTCGATAGTCGATCTACTACCACCATTATGATAACCATGGGACTTCGGGGGCCCTGTAATAAAGTCCATTGAGAATTTATCCCAAATCAACTTAGGAATAGGTAGGGGTTTCAAGAGACCAGTTGGAGACATGACCATGTATTTGTTCTTTTGGCATATGAAAAATTCACGAACAAAATTCTGTATAGACGATTTCATCCCTAGCTAAAACAGTCCGCTAGCCAACTCTTGTAGGTCTTTAGGAAACCAGAATGTCCCCCTAAAGGTGAGGAATGATACTCTTGCAGTATTTGGGGAATTAACGTTGAAGTGGATGAAAGAACTAACCTGTTCTTATAGAACAACAAGCCATCCTTTAGATGATATCATGTTAAGAGTTGGGGTTCTGTAGGAGAGTTATCATGAGTAAGTTCAGCTTGGTATCCCCCTTGACCTCGTGTCGGACCATATCTATATCAAGCCAAAATGGGAATGAAATTGCTATGAATAATATCTTATCATCTTCCAATCTAGAAAGGGCATCCACAACTCCATTTTGCTTTCCAGGTTTATAGATAACTTCAAACTCTAAACCTAACAACTTAACTTACCAACATTGTTGATCTATTGATGGAATCCGTTGGTCTAACAAAGGCTTCAAACTCTTATGGTAGGTATAAACCTTGAAATATCTCCCAGTTAAAAAATGCCTCCAACTCTGAATTGCCATTACTATTGCCATCACTTTTTTCTCATAAACAGATTTAAAATAAGTTGATTCAACTAGTGTCTTGCTAAAATAAGTCAATGGGCGGCCTTCTTGTATTAGGACAACATCCAAACCTCTTCCTAAAGCATCACACTCAAGGGAAAATTCCTTGGAGAAATCGGGTAAGGCTAGAACTGGTGATGTAGTCATTCTCCTCTTCAACTCCTCAATGCTTCTTGTGACTCCTCCCTCTAATTGAACCCGTCTTTCTTGGTAAGTTCAATAATTGGTTTTGCAATTTTACCATACTCTTGGACAAATTTTCTTTGGTACTCGGTGAGACCAAGGAACCCTCTTACTCCCTTTACATTCTTGGGAATTGGCTACTCTAAAATGCTTTTAATCTTCGATGGGTCCATAGCCACCCCTTCATATGAGATAACATGGCCTAGATAGTCCACAAATTGCTGTCCAAAAACACATTTCCTTCTATTAGCATACAATTGATTTTCCAGTAGAAGTTGCAACACCTAAGTCAAATGTTGCATATGTTGATTCTAATTTGAGTTGTAAATCAAAATGTTGTCAAAGAAAACTAAAACAAACTAACATAGCATAGGTTTGAAAATAGAGTTCACAGTGGATTGAAATGTAGCGGGTGCGTTCATAAGTCCGAAGGGCATACCTAGGTATTTGTAATGCCCGTCATGAGTCTAAAACCCCGTTTTATATATATTCTCTTCTTGAACCTTGATTTAGCGAAAACTTGACTTTAAATCTACCTTGGAAAAATACTTGGCCCCAGGTAACTCCTCCATTAGTTCATCTACTACTGGAATTGGAAACTTGTGGAGCATTGTAGCTTATTCAAAGCTCTGTAATCAACACACATCCACCATGACCCATCCTTGTTTTTGACAAGGATCATAGGACTTGAGAAAGGACTGATACTGGGCCTTATGACCTCAGTTTCTAGCAACTCTCGAATCTGCCTCTCAATCTCCTCCTTATGACGATGTGCGTGCCTATAAGGATGAATGTTCACAGGTTCTGCCCCTTCCTTCAGGTTGATTGCATGGTCATTAGCCCTCTTAGGTGGCAGATCCTTTGTCTATTGAAAAGCTGACTCAAATCTAAACAGAACAGCTCGCAGTTCCTCTTGTTGCACTACATTTAGGGTTCTCATTTCCTCATATACGAAGCCACTGATTCCTATAGACCATAACAACCCATCTACTTCCACTTCCTGGCACTTGAGTATCTGTTGTAGAGCATGAGGAGAAGAGCCTTGCATGTTAACTCCCTGTAACGCAACTTCTACTCCCATTCGATCAAAGGACACACACATCTTCTTCCATTCAACTTTCATCACTCCTAGTGTCTCTAATCATGCAACACCTAGTATTAAATCAAGTCCCCTAGTATAAAAAATGTATGCATCTACACTAAACTCTACCCCATTCATCTCCAGTTTTATCTTTTTGTAAACTCTTTTTGAGAAGGACCGATGTTCATCTCCCAATCTTACTCCGAAGGCTCGAGTAGGAGTAATGAAGATTCCCATGGCTTGCACCAACCTGCTGAACATAAAATTATGACTAGCTCCACTATCTACCTTAATTAAGATAGGAATTTCATTAAGCTTACCCATTAAAACCATAGACTTTGTGGGTGAGGATTGAAGCTTCCCGATTTCCCTAAACTCAACCGAATTGCACATTAACTCTCAATCTTCTTGTTGCTCTTCTACCTCTGTTGTTTCTTGATTATTTGTCCTATTATCGTCTTCGTCTCCTTCCCAAACAATTAACTTGTATTCCTTATCTGGACATTGGTGAAGTGGACCAAACGTTTGGCCACACTTAAAACATAATCCTTTTGCCCTTCTCTCCATAAGTTGTTCGTAGGATAAGTTTCTAGTGCCCCTCCATTTTTGACCACCTTGCTGATTACCATCTATCATGGTATTTCGGGGCTTGTTAGGCAACTCTCTCCCTACACTCCTAGTACTTATAGTTATGTTACTTGTTTGACTTAGATGCTAGATATTAAAAATACCTAGCCGAGACCCATAACCCAAAGGAAGGATTCCCGACTTGTTCTTTAACTCACTAGCTCGTATTACTCCTTCTCTAATCAACTCCCCTTCTACCTTCCGTGCCACCAAAAGAAGCCGAGCTCAAGTCAATGGGTCATGGGTTCGAACCTGATTCCTGATTTCTTTAACCCACCCAAAAAACGGCTCATAAACCACTCTTCGAGAAAATGGGAGATTTGCGAAGCTACTCTCTCGAATTCGTCAATACACCCATCCATTGACCCACGCTAAACCACCGACTTTAGTTGCCCAATTAGGTCACCTTCAACCTTTCCCCCATATCGGTCAAACAAGGAACGCTTGAAACATTCCCGTCATGCAAGGGTCGAACTCATGTAAGGTCATGAACTAGTACAACGTAGTTCCCTCTATACAAATCTGAACTATCGACAAACGTAGTTCTAAAGGAATTTCATGGGTCATGAAATATGATTTAGCTCGCATGACCCATCATGCTACATTTTTGTACTCTTCCCATGCACACTTTGTAGCAGCTGAAGTAGTGCGATCTTCCTGTCAGTAAGGTCCTAACCCTTGTAATCCATTTGTGGGTTTGTCACCACTAGCAGAAGAAGATGTGTGGTGGGATAGCACTGGTGGTCCTTCTCCTTCTTCTCCCACACTCTGCTTTTGTGGGTTTCTGGCCGTAAGAGTTTAAAATCCTTATCTTAACTCTAACTGTAGAAGATTTTGGGACTTGGCCAGTGACTCAACGCTAGCAATCAAGGTACTTAGCTGTGTTCTTAGGTCGTTCAGTATGATATTGTGTGAATTAACCATTCCCTCTTGGGCTGAGAGAGATGATTCTTGCCTCCTAAGAGACGCTTCAATGACAGATAATCTAGCCTCCATTCGAGTTTGCATATAATCTCTACCCCTCTGGTTGTCTCAACGAAAGTACCAAACGATAAGGAATATTATAGAGATTGTATTATTTATGTATATGAGAGAGATAACCGAAGCAAACTCCCTTCCTAGAAAAATATCCAGCCCTAAACAATCCTTCACAATTGTAAAAAACTACCCCCTCTTCTCGCTCAGTTCAGCTATATTCCTTCTTACACATTCTCTCTCCTTAACTACTTATAACAAACTCTTAACAACCTGCCTATATGACAGATTTCCCCTTCCCTAGCTTGTCCTTACGAATATAGGTTTTAATGGGCTTAGACTGCTTAGGTAATATGGGCTGATCACTAGGAGAGGTGCTAACATTGCTAGCAATTTACTCGCCAAAACCAGCCAAACACCTCCAATCCGAAAGGCCATAACTAGGAGGGAAGGCAGAAAGCAACTATGGTGTGACCATTGTCACAAGTCCAATCATAATAGGGAAAATTGCTTGAAACTAAATGGTACACCAACAGGATAGAAGCCACGAAATTAAAGAGAACCCACTAAAGCGCTTGCAGCAGAAACCTGTGTTGACAACAATTAGACTGGTCACTTCGCTTCACGTTTGAACAAATCATGATACTGCAATCAATGCTCAGCCACTAGAAATTTTCTACAGAACTAGAAAATGCCCCTTTCTCTTCCATTGCAACAGTGGTTCATCAAAGAGGCTAAGAAACACCAGGATTAGATTCTTGACACAAGAGCCTCATATCACATGACTGAAAATCGAGACACCTTTTCTACCTATAACATATGGGGATGATATTCAATTTACTGTGGCAGATGGAAAAACAGTAAAAGCAAAGAGTCGTGGCACTGTAGAACTATCAGGAATGAACTTAAAACCAGTCCTTCATCTTCCTAATCTGAAATGCAATCTGATTTCAATTATTAAACTTCCAAAGACCAAAATAGTGCAATAACATTTTTCCCTTCCTTGTGTGAATTTCAGGACCTATCTTTGGGGAAGATGATTGGCAATGCTAAGGAGTGTGAGCCTCTGTTTCCTCTGTGATACTGGTTCTTCCTCCAAGAATGAATCACTTGAAATGTCTCATTATCCACTGTGTCTCATTTTGAACTCATATTGTGGCATAAACATCTTGATCCCCTTAGTTTCTCTTATCTTAAATCGTTGTATTCCCATTTATTTACTAATAAAGATGTCTCCAACCTTTATTGTTTACGTTGCATTATTGCTAAACAATCAAGAAAAACCTACTCCCCTCATTCATATCAAGCAAAAAAACCATTTCGTCTCATCCATAGTGATATTTAGGGTCTAGCCCAAGATCTTCCATTACGGGTCCAAGATGATTTATCACCTTTATTGATGACCACACTCAGGTTTGCTGGATTTATCTTATGAAAGAAAAATTAGAGACGACCACCATTTTTAAACAATTTCATAAATATATTTCTATTGTATTTCAATCCCAAATCCAAATCTTTCATACTGACAATAGGAGAGAATATTTAATGAATTAACCAATTAACTTATTGATTATGGAATTCTTCACCAAAGCTCTTATATCTACAGCCCCTAACAAAATGGGGTTGCTAAATGCAAAAACAAACACCTTTTAAAGGTAGCCTGCTCCTTGATGTTTGCTAACAATGTTCCCAACAAATTTTGGGGTAAAGCTATCCTCACAGTCACCTACCTCACCAGTAGATTACCATCAAAACCACTCAATATTTGTACTCTCATCAGCTGCCTGTTAGAGACCTTTCCCAAAGTTTATCTCCTTCATTTATTTCCCCTAAAGGTATTTGGTTATATGACATTTATTTATAATCACAATGCTCATCGAGGAAAACTGGACCCTAAGGCACTAAAATTAGTATTAGTAGGATACTCTTCCACACAAAAAGGGTACAAATGCTACCATCCAGCCTATAAAAAATTCTTTGAGACCTATGATGTCACATTCCTTGAAGACCAATCCTTTTATCCCAATGGTTCTCTTCAAGGGGAGAATTTTGAATGAAGAAAATCATTGGGATCCAACTATATCTCTACCCATATTGCTTCCTTCCTCTTACTAGTCCTAAGAGTCATCTTCACCTTCAAATAGTGCAATTCCAAGTCCCTCCCTAGTGGGACATGATCAAGGGTAGCATCAAGGGGAAGGACCAACCACCAGTGAACCAATCAAGGTTTACATAAGAAGGCCAAAAGCTCCCCAAACTAATTAATCATTGGAATTGAAGCTAAGTCTAGGTTCTACAAGTGAAGGTCTAGGGCAGGTTAATAATACTAACCTCCCAATTGCCCTTAGAAAAGGAGTATAAAAATGCACTCAATATCCTTTGTCCAATCACTTAACTTATGCAAAACTATCTCATGAGTACAGAGCCTTTATTACACGAGTTGACAGTGTTGAAATTTCAAAAGACATTCAGAGTGCACTTCAAGACCCTAAATGGATGGCAGCAGATGAAGAAGAAATGAAAGCCCTACTAGAAAATGATACTTAGGAAATAGTTGTTCCTCCATATGGAAAGAAGTTGGTGGGTAACAAATGGATATTCACTGTGAAATTTAAATCGGATGGAGAGGTAGAGAGATACAAGGGAAGATTGGTGGCTCAAACATATGGCATAGATTATGAGGAGACATTTGCTTCAGTGGCAAAAATGAACTCAATCAAGGTATCACTTTCTCTTATTGTAAACCTTGATTGGGAACTGTACCTATTGGACATAAAAAATGCTTTCCTAAATGGAAAATTGGAAGAAGAGGTGTTTATGAAGATGCCTCCTAGATTTGATGATGGAGCTAACAAGATATGCACAGTCAAGAAATCCCTCTATGGATTAAAGCAATCTTCGAGGGCTCAGTTCACTAGATTTAGTTTAACATTGAAGTCCTTTAGGTATACACAAGGACACGTTGACCACTCCTATTTATCAAATAAGGAAGCGATGGAAAATGGGTTATTCTCATTGTGTATGTGGATAATATGGTAATCATGGGTGATGACCAAGAAGAGATAGGAAGATTGAAGACTCATTTGAAGAATGAATTCCAAGTTAAAGACCTTGGAACACTTAGGTATTATTTCTTACTCAAAGGAAATATGTCCTTGACTTCTTAAAGAAAGCTAGGAAAACTAGATGCAAGCCTGCAATTACACCTTTGGAAAGAAATTGGAAGCAAAAAACAAGTAAGAATGAGCATCCAACAAATCAAGGGTAGATTAATATATTTGACACTTATAAAATCTGACATTACTTGCAGTGTAAGTGTAACAAGTTAATTTATGCAGTGTCCTACTAAAAGGCATCTAGAGGTAGCCAACCGTATTCTAAAATATGTCAAGGGAACTCCAGGCAAAGGACTTCATTTTAAGAAGAGTATGACGCGAGACATGAGACATTGAAGGGTTCACAGATGCTGACTGGGCTGGTTCTGAAGATAGTAAGTCCACAACCAAGTATGGGGAAACATTGTTCCATGGAGAAGCAAAAAATAATCAATTGTGGCAAGAAGCAGTGCTAAAGCAGAGTTTAGGGGAATAGTAGAAGGAGTATGTGAATTAATTTGGATCGAAAGATTCCTTAAAGACCTAAAATTCTCTAGGACAGGTCCTATGAAGCTACATAGTGACAGCAAATCAGCAATAAGCATAGTTCACAAATCCTATTCAGCATGATCTAATGAAACATGTCAGAATTGATAGGAGTTTTATCAAAGACGAAATAGATTCACAGGGTGTAATTCTCTCTTACGATCCAACAAGGTATCAAGAAGTTGACATACTCACCAAAGCCTTATCAAGACCAAGCTTCAATTTCTTAGTTGGCAAGCTAGGAATGATTGATATCTATTCATCAGCTTGCGGGTGAGTGTTGGAGAGAATTACGGAGGAGTAATTAGCGTTTAATGTGATTAGTTGTAATTATTGTAAATCTCTTAATTTGTTTCTGATTGATTAGCTGTAGTAGGTTAGGAACAATTTCCTCAATCTTTACTTTCTTACTTCCCAAAATTATGGTAGTTTCAGCCTATATATTGTAAATCTGTATTATGAGTAAATGAACAAGGAGAATTATTTCCTTTCACCCTTTGTTCAGGAATCAATTTTTTCTCAAGCAATCTGGTGAATCATGATAACAAAAAATAGGATAGCAATTATCCTATATCATTTTTGGTTACTTCACTTCCACAAATGAATGTTAAAGTACAGTATGAAGCAGAGAAACGTAAATGTTTGTGTGCGCTAGGGAGAGAGAGAAACCACATTAAACTAAAAAAGATGAGAAATGTTAGTTTGCTATTCCAAAATGTAATTTCACCTGTAGAATAGACAAAAAAAATCAATAATATCCTGTTTTAACTTTCAATAGTTTTTTTTGTCGTATCAATTGAAAATTGACATAACAGGTATTCCGCGGTGATTGAAGGCAACAATTATGTTATTACATTTTAATTCCTATGTTTTTTGAAAGCCAGAGTTAGCATTCTGTGATTGAAATTGACTTATGTTTCTGACTTTTTATTTTTGTTTACATCCCATGCAGTTAATTTTAGTGGATATGATGTGGAGGCTGATACTTCCACATAACACAGCCAGTAAGCTTAGTTTTAAGTTGTCGTTTTCTTGGATATTAACTTGTGAAGTGGAAAGCGTCCTTAGCTTTTGCTAATTTGACCAGCTTATTACGGCACATTCCCCTGGACTCCATTGATCCAGCCTTGGCAATTGGATTTTATTGTCGAGGCAAAGATTTGACACATATATTTGATCTGATTCAGTATTTGTAATTTTTGATATGCATCCAAGAACTCGTTTATTTCACTAGGTGATTTTGATGAATTGTGTTCACTGGCAACCAAGCTGGCAAATGATTCAAATGGTGCACCTTTATTTACTGTGGCTTGTTCACGTAAACTGCCAAAGCAAGTCAACCATGAAGGCAAGATAAATGATGGTGGCTAGGTTCACGACTATGAATCCTAGTGGTGTCATACTCATTAGTGATGCAAAGGGCCGTATGCATGAAGATGGCTGGCAACTGCTTTAATTGGAAATGGAAATTACATTCACATTATATTCATTTTAGCATATCCTCCATACTGGGTTACTTCTTTTACCCTCTGTGGAGATACCTTGCCAAACTATTAACTTTGTTTAACCTAAAGACAGAGCAGAAGAAGTATTGTTCTCGCAATTCTTTCACATTCGTGCCCACCTGGCCTTGGTTGTCACAGAAAAGCGAATTAGTGTCTTGAATTGGCTAGTCAACCAAAAAACATACTTAGCTTTTCTTCTTATGCAGAAGAGAGAGACAAAACAAGACCATTTTTCATGTGTGTCAGATTAAGAGGAGAAAAATAATCAGGAAGGAAGGGGAGAACTTACTCCGTGGAATGGACTGGTATAAGGTATAGGATGTTTGGTTCATCAGTAAAAATAGATAACAAATGGAATCATGATTTTTTAAGAATAAAATAAGTGAGAAACATAATAGAATTTGTATTATTTAGTTAAATTTATTCTTAAGAATTTTTAACGATGATATAATACTGATGCTTTGTTTGAAAACATAAATTTAAAATGACAAAGAAATAATTAACAAAAAGATTACAATATTAATTACTCCCCATTAAATACATTATATATATATATATATATAATTTTTACTTTTACTTTTATAGTTAAGTAATTATGTAGATTTTTTAAGGATATTTTTATTCAACAAGTCCTCTTTTTTTTACCAATTCACTTGAAATAGATAAAGATAAGGGGAGGATGAGTTTATTTATTCCCCAAATTTAAAAATAAGTAAATTCTTGTATTATATATTTTGTATATTTTCTTCAACTAAATAAAAAATAATTTATTACCAAAAATAGATCAGAAATAAAATGATAATTTCAGTCAACCTGGTTAGGAGCTATTAACTGTTAAAAGCAAAGCAACATATCATTCCATGATCTCGGTGACTTTTTCACTAAAGGGTGCTTGGTTAGCATGTTGGAATGGTAATAAAAATGGAAATAAATATAGTGAAAAATGAAAATGAATGTTATCATTATAATTAAGATGATTAGTTAAGAGGAAGAAATAATGAACATTATCATTGACAGTGGTTGATTTGTAAAAAATATTGAAAAATTTTTATATTTTAATTAATTAATTAAATTTTAATTAATCAACATATTAAAATTAATTATTAATTATATTATAATTAATTAATTACAATATATTGATTAATTAAAATATTGGAATTAATTAACTACAATATTTTATTCAATGAATGAATTATATTTTAAATAATTATGTTGTAATTAATTAATTAATTAATTATATTTTAATTGTATTATAATCTAATTAATTTATTATATTATTTCAGTTAATTATATTGTAATTAATTAATTAATTAATTAATACTTTAGTTAATGAATGAATTATATTTTGATTAATTAATTAATTAATTATAATATAATTTATTATATTTTAATAAATTAATTGTATTTAATTAATTAATATTTTATTTTTTTAAAAATGTTTTTTTTAATTTTTTTAAAAAAGAGCTTTATTCATCTACTAAATTCGAAAAATATGAAAAATTCTTAAAAAATGAGATATGTAATCAACAATAAACCTCTCACTTCTCATTCCTTATTTATTACCCTTTTCTCAGACTCATCGGTACACCTAAAACTTCTTTGTCACTTCTTTGTTAAAAGTGATAAACACATATCTTGAAGTCCAAATCTTTAGCCATCTGTTATGGCATTTGAATTTGTAAAATATAATCTGTTGTATTTCCTTCTTTATAGGGATTTACCCTCTTGTAATTGTGTATATAGTTTACGTTTGACAGTAAT
>JAOSBN010000001.1:15162126-15185720 GCA_027563595.1 Erythroxylum suave | reverse complement strand
TAAATTTAAAAGTATTTGAAAAAGAAAGGGGGGAGGGGGGTGGGGGGAAGAAAGAAGCGGCGAGAGAGTTAAATTTTTAAAATTTTTGTTTTTTTAAATTAAAAATTAAAAATTTGCAATTTAGTCCCTATAATTTTAAATTTTTTCGGTATTCATCGATATTTGGCCGGTATTTAAATCCGGTACCCAAATTTAAATTTCGGTACCGTTTTCTGGCTGATACGGTACGTACCGTCTGGTACCGTCGGTACGGTACGGAATTCATAATAATGGTACTAATATTCTAGACATATTAGAACAAGCATAAAACACATAATTAAATCACAATAAATCAATCAAAGTAATTACATTGAGGAAAAGATTAAGACATATTGTATCACAAAGAATGGTTCATCACACCTGGACAATAAAAACATTTAGTTACTTATAATAGAAAATGAAATCAAATATAAACATGCAGAAAAACTAATATAAAACAAAGAGTTTATAATTCTAAATCTTCCTTTCTATTATATTAAATCTTCTTGCAATGATGTTGTCTTCTATCAGATCTCTTTTGATGTTAACTTTTTATTCTCTTTGTCTCTAGATCAAAATTGTCACCTCTCTAGGTTTTCACATCTGAAATATGATGTAAAACTCAGCTCTCCCTTATTTGCCTCTAATTATGTCCTTTATAGTCAAATTTAGGATTTATGGGACATATACATGTAGAAAGGCGGTGTATATTCAAAAACTCCAAAATTTGCGATTTTATAATGACATAGATAGGGACATTAGTTTTGGCCTGGCTTGGTCCAACCCAATTTTGACTCGAGTTAACCAAGCTATAGGCTAAAAGTGGTCGACCATACTGAGCCGTTTGACCGTTACTTCAGAAATGACATCGTTTTGTCAAAAAGAACATCATTTTAATCATTTTTTTAAATATATCTATAAAGTGGGTCGACCCATCCTAACACGTCGAGCCACGGGTCACCTAGCCCTATGGTTAGGCCAGGAGCGGCCCAACCTATTGATATTCCTAGACACAGATACTTACATGGGCATAGACACGACCGTGTATCTTTAAATCACTTTAAAACTTCATTTTATGCTACATTTGCATTCGAATTCTTCTCCTTTTAATCTATAAAGGCAATTATGACTTATAAATGCAATTGGAGAGAATTAAGTACCAAAAATACAACAAAAATCTAAAATATGAAGCAAAATACATCAACTATGGGTGTATAATAATAGTCAAATATGCATATATCAAACTTCCTCACATTTCAACTTTTGCTGGTCATCAAGCAAATCATGATCTAAATTATCAACTTTACAACATCCATCCTTTATTATCTCAACTTATTCATTCATATTCTAAATCATTATATCATATTAATCAAATTAACATACAATTGAAGTTGAGCTATACTAAACTAACTTCGTAAGTCAATATTAATAACAATCATGTCAATAATCACATTGAAATCAAAAGCTTAAACCCTTTACACCCTCACCAAGATTTCACTCAATGCACTCAAGTGTTTTGGGTGACAACTATCAAACTCTCAAATCAATACATAGTAGAACTCTTACTATAGACTTGTAACATTATCACATCTCCATCATTTATATGTAAACTAAAAACAAAAATTAAATGGTCTTTATAGGTTGTAATGAGGCTTAGGTATGGTATGATTGAGATAACAAAAAGGATTGATTTGAAGGAAATTTACTAAAGAGAACATTACATGAAACTTGTCCACACAATACACAGGTTCATTCATTGTAAGTTCGTTGGTATTATTTTTTTCTTCTTTTTTCTATGCTCCTCTTTTTATCAAAATAATTTTGAGCATTCATTATGAACCAATATTAAAGAAATATTAAACCTTTCAAATTTTCAAGTTTTAAACAAGCAAGTAACGAAAATAACCTTAAGGGTTCAAAATAATAAAAAGGCTTTAAAGAAAATAAGATGAAGGTTAAAATTTGGGTTATGATCAATGGAAGAGCTAAGGCTCAAACTTGGTTATTCCTAAAGATAAATTATGGTCAGGTAATTATCAAAGAATATAGGCTAAACAAATTGTTGAATCTAAGTACCTTTATCATTTTAATGATTGTAACTTAACAAAATATGTTGTAAATATGTATAATAAAAGCAAGTTCTAGAATCATTCAACTACGCAAGATAACATACCTAAAAGAATAACAAAGTTTTAAAATTTTTGAAAATTTTGTTCTTAGGCTCAAAAACTTATGAAAAAGATAGTTTTATATGTGTAAATAATATTTAATTTTATTCGATTTGACTACCTCAATGACTATTAAAAATTGTGACTTATAAAAGCAATTTTATTCTAACTATCATCCTTTTGCATACTAATTCAAATAAATATTCAATAATCAAATAAAATATTTATGGATAGATTTCAATTAGTTAAGAATATCAGCTAATAAAATTTAAAAACCAAGATTATAATAGGCTTAAGAAAATAATTAAAATCATTAACCCCTTCTCCACACTTAAAGTCATACATTGTCCTCAATGTATATAATATAAGCATATATTATAAGTAAGAAGGTTTAGTTGGTACTTTCCTAAGTAATAAGCTTTTTCGATTATGATTTTGGGACTATCCATCCAATATTAGACTAACATCTTTGCAAAATATGAAGAAAAAGGGATAAAAAGAATAAAGGAAATAAAAATAACAGAGGTAATTAAGAAACAAGAAATATCATTTTCCATAATGTTAGATAAAACAAAATAACAATGGAAAGAAAATAAGAAATATACATAAGTAATAAAGACGAAGTTACAAAAGTCAAGAATCTCCCTTATGATGTTATCCAGGATAGTTTAACAAAGAAGGGTCCTTGGAATGGTGATCCTAATCGGGTGAAGGAGCTATTGAGAAAGTGCCCTCCCTAGATGGTGGAGGCTAAAAATCAATGACATGACGACTCACCACTAACAATATCAACTCTCCCATCCATCCAATTGTAAGTTTGAGCCTTCCTAGCCACTTAACCGAAGTCTTGAGCCGTCCTACCCACACAATAAGCTTCACTTGTTAGATTAATTTTATTAATTACTCATTATGGCCCATCTAATTGTCATGGACTCTAATATAATATGGACCCAAAATAATGGTGATTGGGTTTTGTAAAAGTTTAATTAGAGTTCCTAGGGTTATGTTTTAAAAAGTGACCTTTCCCTCTCCCTTTATGAGTCTGTCGAAAACACAAAAACTAAAAAAAAGTTTCTGCACCATTGAGAAACCTTGAAAGGCTGAAGGAAGAGAGTGGATAAAAACTTGAAGAACAGCATTAAGCATTATGGATTCAGGTTTCATTTTATTATTATGTTCGATCCATCATAGTAACTTTCATCACCTGCTATCGTCCAATAGTATTTTGAGTACCCAAAAGTTGAGCTACCTATCTTTCCAACAATGCTATCTTTAGCTAGTCCGGATGTGGTATCCTAGCCTTGGGATCTCTCGAGCTATCCTCCACTAGTACTGCACCACTCGTCTCAGTTGGTGGTGGTTGCTCCGCGGTATATTGTTCCACTTTATCTCCATCCTCTACTGTTGGCTCGTCAAGCTCCCTAATTAGTCTATATATGTCGCCTATGGGTTCCCAATGTTTGCAAACCATACATATATGCTACATAACTGTGACATTTGGCACTACCATGGTACCCATTTGTCGTGTCAAAGGTAAACAATCAAATATCCCCATCCTTCATGCAAGTTTGATGACATACAGCCCGACACAAATTGTATCAACCTTTCTCTCCTTGCTTTGATGCCTGATGAACTGGGCAAGTGTATTTTCATATAGATAGTTCAAAATTTATTTGTGGAGAGTATTGCATTTTTATTTGATTTCATATTATTATTTATGAGAATTAAATTTCTCATAGATTTAGGATATGCTAATGTCAACTTACTCCTATTCATATTTTTCTATTGTATGAATAATTAATATTTATTATTATTTTGTAAACATCTTTAATATTTAAAAGTATACAAAACGATAAGAATGAATAACTAAACTTATTCGGATAATTTAATTAACTCGTCATACTTTTCATATTTTTCGTCAACTCTTTCAAACTAAAATAAGAGTACACTATAAGAAAAATAGGTTTCTGTGACGGAAATTACCAATGGAAAATAAAGCTTTTCTGTCAGGAAATAAAATTTGTGATGGAAATTATCGATGGAAAGAAACGTCGGAGAAACGGTCATTGGTAAATTTAGGGACAGAATTCTGTGTATCCATTGGTAACATTAGCGATAGAATTTTAGATTTATGTCGAAAAGTTAAAGAAAATTTACCAATAAATTTATAACATTTTGTTGCTGACGGTAAATTGTAGGTTCGTTGCTAAAGTTACCAATAGATATATAACAATCCATAGTTGTTACCGACGAAAACATGAACCATCACTAAATTTTTACTGACGAAGTAATATATTCCGTTGGTAACTTACACACGGATTTATTTATTTTGTCACTAATTAGCGATGGAATTGTATGTTCCGTAGGTAATGTACCGACGGAAAGTATTGTCTTGTCACTAATTAACGACAGACTATTGTAGTTTCGTCAAAAATTTCTATCCCTATTTCTCACTTCCTACCCGAGTTTTCTGTTCATAATCATATGATTTTTTGCATATTTAATTTATGTAAATAATATAACATTGATAAATAAATATAAAGTAAACATTATCTTAATTATTAATATATATAAAAAAGTAAAATGTAAACGAATAAGTATCTTGAAAATAACTGTAAATTAAGAATTTGTACAAAAACTTAAGAGTAACAAACCATCAAATGCATTCGTTTATCCCTTTAAGCTATGTAGGGGGTGAAGGCGGATGCTCTAACTGCTGTGATGAGGTCTTGTTCCTCTCCTTCAATTGATCCATCTTATTACAAAGTTGAGTTATGTACTCTATCAACTATTGCAATTGAGTTGTCAGCGTCTCTATTATGCTCTAAAGCTGAATGACTCTTTCATTTGATGCAGACCGCCTACTAGACACAGCTGCAGTGGATTGTGAATAACATGTGTTCACAAATGAACCTAAGCTAAAAATCTTTTCACGACGATCCCTACCACCTACTACATCAAGATATATTTGACTCTCATCAACAGTTTGAGAATTTTGAAACTGACATTCAATGCTTTTTGTATTTGATTATATCATTATGATTATTTATGTTATCATTCAAAGCCAGCTTAGGGAAGACGAAATGATTGTTAATCAAATGATGCATGGTATACTGTACTTGATTTTAGTTATTTATTTATGACATTTAAAGTGACGTTGATTTGTAGAACTATGTGTAAGTTGTTTTCTCTAAGATTTGTTGTTTTTTTTAATAATGTTGTGACAAAGAGATATCGATTTTTTTTTTTTAGTTTTATTGCAATATAATTGTCTTATCTTGCTTTTTATACATGACATCTTTGTTCAAAATGATTTATACTATATTCGATTGGTCGAGTGGAACATGGATCTTCATATTATAAATTAGAATTTTAATAGAAAAGATCTTTAGGATTTCTTTGTTTGCTCTTTTTGGCCCCTCTATGAAATAAGTTATAATTAGATGAAGTATTTTATTAGGTTTCTTACATTTTAGCACTATGTTAATTATTTACCTTTGTGTTGCGTCCTTAAATTTATGGTTACATGTTATAGTTGTAGGTTTTATAATTTCTTGGGCCTCTTATTAATGCTCCTATAATTTTTAGTGTTTTGGTTAGTGTTCATAATGAAGTAGATGAAAATTTTGTCAAGACATGATAGGTCATGTTGTGTCACTTCTCTTTATTTTTGGTTATTTGGCTTGATGTTTCTTAGTATAAAAGTTCATGAGGTTCTTCTTCATTAGAAAATTTAGTTAGATTTTTATTTAGTGACATGATGTCTATACTTATAATATTTTTAAAACATACTTTCTGTGATGTGCAATATAAATAAATTTAAATTTTTATTTTAAAAATTCATTTCTTTTATTATATGTCTTATTTTATCTAAAATTAAAACATCTTTCTCTTTCTTCAAATTCCAAAGTCTAGCAAACTCACTTCTTTAATCTAGATCTAATTTTAAAATATTTGTTTTTTAATTATAAAAAAGTTTTAGGTCAATTTTCTATTCATCATTTAAGTACATTAAAAAGATCTTAAAATATAAATATCCAATTGCTCTATTCTTCAAGTTATTAGCTGATCATAAATTATTATAAATAAAACAATATAGTTTTACAAATCCTTCCCAAATCTTTTCTTCCTCAAATCAATCCCTTCAATTCACTATTTTTGTTTCAAAACCTAAAAAATAATTGCGGAATCTTTAAAACCTGTTCTTGAACATTTAATCTCTAAATAACATCTCATCGAACATTTTGTAAGCAAACCGAATTCATCTCTAAATAACAAAAAAATCACTTTATTTTTCCATCATTCACCAACATAAACATTTTCAAACACATTTAGTTTTGAAAAAAAAAAGGACATGCTTAGCAAACCTAAATTTCTAAAGCACTTCCAAAATGTCAAATGGATGTGCCAATTTTATCAAATGTACAAATGATCATATGCCAGTTTAACAAAAGAGAAAGTACTTTGGAAACTTATATATGGTACAAACTTTGTTAAAGAAATCAGATAAGCCTATTGAGATGAAGAGGTCCAACAAAGCCAATGCAATCGTTAAATACCTGCACAAAACAATTGAAATCAGAACATTGCGAGCAAAATTAAACATGTAAAAAGAAAAATAATCATGAAAGTGAGTAAAGATGAATACAAACAACTAAGCATGGAAGTGAGTAAAGCGATAGTATTCAACACTTGGGTACTTAATAATTTGAATAAAATAGAACTCCTACTCAAGCAACGGAGATTCTGAGTTAAGTCAAATCCAGTATTTCATTTCTAGTTAACTACGACATCGTAAAGAAATTAAGTACAACAATGATTCTTCTAAGTATCCCACAAGATATAAATGAACTTGTAATCCAGAAATCAATTCGATCAAAATTACAAGGCATGATAAAGATTTTCACAAATTGGAGACTTGAAGAACCCGAATTCATCCCCAACTAAAGATACTCATATCCCAGCAATCACAAAATAGAAAAACAAAGTGACTCATCGCAGTAGAAACAGACAACCCATAACAAAATTAAACAACTATGAGTTCTTTGAACAAAAAAGGACCTCTCACTAGCTACCAGAAACCACAAAGCAATAGAAGCAAAACCAATGACTTGAACAATCAACAAGAAGGCAAGAGGCAACGAAAAAGTGTAGGTAAAACTTGACTTGAGTAAATATTAGGAAAGGGACGCCAATGATGTTTCCTTTGGCAAAGGTTCATTTTAAAATTTAGACTCCAAATTTTTACAAAAATTTAGTTTAACTATTTATTTACAATTTAAAGATAATTTTAAACGATTGATTAAATAGAATTTACTGAAAAAGAAATGAAGGTTTATACTCAAACATTTAACAACAACTAACCTCCACTTAACTGAAGACGATGGACGATGGAAGAGAGTGAAGCACACACGATGGAGAATGAACAACAGACGAGACCGATGACGATATAGCAGAAAACGAAGAAGATCGACAACGATAGCAAAAAATGAAGAAGAAAGAAGATGATGGACAAGGGGGCATTACTGACAGAATGATAGTTCAGTCGGTAAATTACCAATGGGCATTGCTTCTGTCAATACACCTCGACGTTTATATTTTCCGCCAACCATTGCCGTCTATTTTACCGACGAACTTCGCTTTTCTGTCACTATATTCTGTTAGCAAAATTGTCGGGATAATTTTCCTCTGGCTTTACCAATGGATATTTTGTCCGTCGCAAAATAAATTGTTTTTGACAATGTTATTGTAGCTAATTTATTACGTTCTTGTTTTCGTCAGTAATTTCTATTTTTCTTGTAGTGGTACTTATGAAGAGAGACAAGCGGATTTCATTTATGTCACCTTTTGACTCATAATGCACATATATTATTAATATATTGACTTAAAATATTGTTGTAATGTTAAAGTTCAATGATATCTTAAAATTATAATGTAATATTATAAGATTACAATCTTATGTGCCTTATTATGTGCTAAGATGGCATTTTTAATATCTCCTATTTGATCACTAAGTTTTACTGTATTAATGTCTCCTATGTGATTTTATTTTTAGTTTTTCTTTCTTCTGTATGCATATCCCAGTGTTTTGAAAACTGGACTGAACCGATCGGTCGGACCAGAAAACCGGTGAACCGGAGCATGAAACGGTCCGGTTTAGCCCATATTTTTTGTGAATGATTGACCCATTCATTTTATGGTCGAACCGGTAAAATCCACTGAATCGGTGAAAGAAAGAACCGGCCGGTTCATTTAAAATGCCTTGATTTTGATGATTTCAACTTGAATGAATGTTAAGATTAGTAATCTTTTTTTATCTTTTTGATGAAATATGATTAGTAAGCTTTATTATCTTACTTTGTGTTGTGTTAGTGAACTTAAAAAAAAAACTTGTATATTTTAAAGTTTGAAGGTTTAAGTTAAGTTTACAATTAGATAAATAATTAAATCGTATGTTTAAAAATTATCTTTTATATATATTATATAAAATAAAAATTTATATATTTATGAGTTACCGATTCGATCACGGTTGAATTCCGGTTAAACCATTGACCCTTGAATCAGTTGTTTCTCCGGTTCAATCACCGATCTGATTTTTAAAATATTGGCATATCCATTTATAATTTTGCATTAGCTTCATGATCGTTGCATGTAAGTTTATCAAACACAGTCTCTCCACAAAATAAGGATAAGATTGCGTACTATTGGACCTACTAAGATCTTATGTCTCAACGGGACTCCTACTAGATGTTGTTGTTGCTATTGTTGTTGTAGTATTGTATTGATGTGATATTTATTAATATTTTTGAAATTAATAAATCATTTAACTAAAAACATTAACATTAAAAAAATCAAACAAACAAAACAAATAATAGAAATACTCAACTAAAAAAATTAAGTATAACTAAAAACCAAAAAATTATTATTCCTATTTGATTAAGCTTCTCACTTACCTGATTTCTAACTTGTTTGAATCTATAAAATTAGTAACTGAAATTTAGGGGATGATGTTTGCAGACTAATCCGTTCATAATTCTTTAAATTTTAATTCTAGTATGTTGAGAGGTACTGAAATACGATTGAATTCCCATACACAAAATTGGTATGTTCTTGTTTTGTATTTTTAATAGATTCACATTTATAAATTATTTCTGAAAACTTTTAAAATATTCTTTTTGTTTGTACTTAGATTATATTTACTTTAATTTTTTATTTAAAATTTTTAACTTTCTTATTTTATATTAAGTTTGAGTTGTTATTTTGCCTTTTTGTAAAAGTCTTAATCGATCGTATTAAGAGATGATATTTGAGTTATTGACTTAATTGTCGTTATTTAATTTTTACGATAAAATAACGAAATTTCTTCAGTTACCATAGCATCATTAACGGTAAGGTTCGGTTCTTAGCTTTTAATAATGTAAAAATCCAAAACCCATTGTTTTAATTAAGAAAGGATAAATATGTTTTACTGTACAAGACTTAATAGTTGTCAAAACAAAGGAAAAGTATAATTTGAATTGGCATATAAATGTACCAATACCATACGTGACTAATTTTGCAGTTCTATAAGAATTTTATGTTAAAGAAATTAACACCGACATTAATAGGGGGGGATATAGATAGGACCCACACTATCATTATTGGTGATGAGTCACGACGACACAGACTTTACTCGGAAGACATTACAATGTTTTTTAGAAAATTGTGTAAGGCAAATGGGTGTGTTTTGTGGTTCAATTCCTCTCTTCCGATATTCTTGTTTCAACCCTAATTTCTGTTTAATAAGACATCATTTTATAGTAAAAATACAATGTTTTTTGGTATCGTATTTTTGCATAGGATATATGGGCCATAGATAAGTGGAGCATGATTACTTTAGGCGAATTAGGGATGGAGGAAAGAATGCAATGTGCTCTTTAATTCTTTATCATTGTATTTATTTTTAACACTTTTTATTTAGCTCAAATTTCATAAAATATTAATTAAATCTTCTATTAATAATTAACTTCAGAAATAGTTTTATTTTTTTCTAGAATATAGAAATTTTAAATCCCAATAAAAACCAAGCACTACTATACAACAAAAAATACATATAAAGATGTTATACTATTCTTGAAAGGAAAAAGAGGCTAGTTTTGTTGAAAGTATAATAGAAGACAAATGATTCACCTGTAGTAAATAAATAGTACTAATTCATACAAGGGTATTTGACATAGTTATTGCAGGGCCCATGCGTGCAATATGAAATGAAATACTTGAGCTACAAATGGACCATAATCAACGGTTCCTTGTTACGGATGGAGCTCAACTTATTGCCGTCTTCTTCGACCATCATATTCCGATTTCCTAAGATATCTTTTCTAAAAGAAGGCCTAAAACCTGATAGGTTTCTGCAAAACTAGCAGGCCACGACATTGACAACTAAGCTTTTTGTCCTACAGTCACGCTTTATGTTGGATGAGATTGAGGATGCATCAAAAGATAAACTATTTTATTATCATCCATCTATTTAATGTAAGATGGGACTTAAAAAAATTAAATAGATATAAATATATGATAATAAAAATAAGTGATTTAAATCTTAAATTATTTAACTCTGAAATCACAAAGTTGGGAACAGATTGTCTATTCCAAAAATCTATTCTTACTCTATCCATCACATAAAACCTTCTGTATTGTTTATAGTATTTCAACTTTGTTTTATTTAATTTTATTTTGTGAATGAGAATTTAATAAAATACAAAAATTTCTGATCCACATCCGTCCTATAAATAGGTGTTCAATGTTTATCCTTCAGAGTCAGCACTGACAAGACTTCTGAATCTATCCAAAGTTTGGTTCATGTGATGAGACCGTCCACTCATTTGCAATTATTGAATTTCGGGAGTTCTCTGGGCATCAATATAGACAAACTAAAATGATTCAGCGTTTTCTACTCTCGTCTACAAAAGATTCTTATTTAAGTCCTCTGCACATGAAGTACGAATTATTTTATATTGAATTACTTGAGATAAATACTTTTATAAAGTTTCTATCAAATTATTTTAGCAGATTTTGTTAGTAAATCTAAGTTATATCAAATATAACTTTCTCCTCTAAAAATACACCTGGCAAACTTTTTTTGTACTTAAATAATCATATCATAAGGAAATTATGGAGAATTAATATACTACAAAAATTGTATAAGTTGCATGTGTCAAATATATTAAATTATTTTTTATTACAATTTATAATAATATTGACTTTACGATATTAATTTATTTTTATTAAAATTTAAAATTTTGATTATATTTATTAGTTATTAATAATATGTTTATTAATTTAATAAAATAAATAATTAAAAATTTTATTAAAATTTTAAATTGCATAATGACATTAGCAAATAAAATTACTAACTTTTCTTATTTTCAGTTTATAATTTATAAATAATTAACAATTGCTAAATAAATTGTAAATTTCTTATAACAAATAAAATAAAATTACTTAATATGTAATGTTAATTTATTTTTATTAATATATTAATCAAACGGTCTTTCTAATTTTTATTTATAATTTATCTTAAATGTCATTAGTAACAATTCGATCGAATTTTTATCGCTAACAGAAAATATAAAAATTCTTATTACTTTGTTGATTTATCATATTTATATACCATTACTCTAATGAAATAATATAATAATATTTAATATGTTATGCTAATTAGTTCTATTAATAGTAACAAATATTCATTTATCATATCTTATTAATAATTGATAAAAAATTTATTAGTTTTATACAATGATTTAAAAACTGGACCAGACTAACTGGTTCGGTCAGATTGACCTTGAATTAGCTTGATTTTCGGTTTGGTTTTATTATTAACCTCTGGAATGCAAACTGGTCGGTTAAACACTAAACCGGCTGGTTGTTTTAATAGCGAAGAATCGTAAATCCGGTTCTCCTTCTTCTTCAAGATGGGTCACTATAGACACAAGAGGTCTTACTTTGAAAGCTCGAGTAAGTTTCCTCTAACTATGAAGTGAGTAAAGAACCATTGATCCCTCTGCCGGTCCAATAACAAGAATATAACAAAGATCCTTTGCAACTAGGGATGACAATGGATATGGTTCAGTTCAGATATTACTCTACCCATATCTACTTCCTTTTTTTTATGACTCAATCCATTATCTATTTAAAATCTATCAGTTTTTACGACTTACTACTTATATCCAAACCATTTGATTGTTCAGGTTTTTGGATATCCATCAGGTCGTATAGCATATAAAAATATAACTTCTAAATAAATAGTATAAAGAGCAGATTCTTGCGAACGCTCCAAACCAAAATTACTTTAATACTAATTAGTCGAGACTTTGATTTGTATGTATTAAAAAATCATAAAATTGGAATAATAAAAATCATAGTGTCTAGTGCAAAGACAATATATATTTTTCACAATCAAGAACTGGAACAAAGACAGAAATATCCAAAGCTTCAAATTGTCTTTGCGTGAACTCCACAGCATTCAAAACTGTATCTCCATATCATTTGTATTATTATCATCATATAAGAAAATAAAATATGTTAACAAATAGAGTTAAAATATAAGTTAATTTAATATTTTAAGTAAAAATGAATAAATGATGAGAAATAAAATGAATTATCAAATTAATCACTTCACCCGGTTCCTTTTTACTTGCATCAGCATCATCAAAGATCGAAGCAATCGCATATGACCTTTTTAAAGCGAAATCTGTAAGGAAGATTCAATATGAAAATTGTACAGATAAGAAGTTTTAAATACAAATGTTGCAAATATTAATAAGGAAATATATATTATCTGAATAATCTCTAAGCATCCAATTTTGCTAGCACATCAATGCTTCAATAGTACTAGCATGAAGTCTTGAGCGATGTGAACTAAGAACACTACCACCCATGCTGAATGCACTTTCTTAAGCAACTGTAGAAACAAGTATTGATAAAATATCTCAGGCAATCATCCTCAGTGTTGGACACTTGAATTCTTGCTTTCAGTAAGCCAAAATGTCAAAATAGTTATTTTCATGCATTGTATCTTCCTCCAAATAATGGTCCAGTTCAGATCCTAAGTTTACCCTTCTTTTCTTTGATTTCTTATACATGGAAAAATTATCATTATCTCCACAATCTGCTTGATGTTTTTCAAGATGGGTGGCTTCATATGAAGATGATAAAACAACTGAATTAGTATATGTTGTATAGTTCCCCATGTCCATAGCATATTTGTCTTGATATTCTAACTATAGTTCATAAAGCAAGCTGTTCACCCTCTTAATCTCAATATTAGCTTTACTTCTATAAATGTCACTAAAATAGAACTCAACGCTATCTATTTTATTTCTTGGGTCCAAAATAGAAGCAATAGCTAATATTCCATTCATATGAAACCAATATTTATCATACTTTTCGACCACATTTAGTGTCATAGCTCTAACAATATCACAATGGGATGACATCCACTTAAATAACTTCAACTTTATTTCACAAACATGTCGAAAGAACAAGTTCATTGTGGGGTATTTTCTACTAGAAAAAGCTCTGGTACATTATAAAATACTCTCAATTTGTCACAAATATTGTTTGCCAACTTCCAATCTTCATTACTAGGCAAAGTAAACTTAATTCGACTATTCAAACGTTCCAATCTCTTAAAAACACCTTCGTATGGCAAAGTTGTCTCAAGCATCAAATAAGTAGAATTCCACCTTGTCTTACAATCAAGAATTAACTTTTTAGAAGATGAAACTTTCAAACACCTGGCTGCATCCTCAAACTTCGCTATCCTTTTAGGAGTTGATGCCCAAAATAAAATACAATCACGAATTCTTTCTAACCCTTCACCCATGAAATCCAAACCATCCTTGACAATCAAGTTTAATATATGAGTGCTACCTCGCATATGCAAAATTTTACCATTTAATATAAGAGAATTGGCATCAAGCTTCTTATGTAGAAGCTTCATCATTACATCATTTGTTTTACAATTATCCACAACCACAAAAGAAACCTTGGTTTCTAGGCTAGCCTCATATAAACACTCCTTTAAAAATTGCAATAGAGTGTCCTTTGTATATGGGCATGACACAAATTTAAACCTATAAAATTAAAATGATAAAAATTTATTACAACTTAAATACAGAACACAGAATGATTCTCTAAGTAATTAATATTTAGCATGTATAAAGGAACTAATTACTAAACATGCAAATTACTAAATCTATTTATGGTAACCAAGATCAATATTAAGCAAAGTGTTTGCATAAAACATCTTAAGAAAACTTAATATTGTCAATAAGGAAGGAAACATGTTAAATCTAAGAAAATTATTACCTTAGAATTCGATTTCTTAGAACCCAAACTCCATTAATGAACTGTCCGATTTTATCGCAAGGAAGGATGGCGTGAAGGTTGATGATGAGAAGGTAAGGGCCATTAGGGAATGAACTATACCTAAAAATGTTGGGGATGTAAGAAGCTTCCATGGACTTGCAACATTTTACACCCGTTTTATCAAAAATTTCAGCAGCATTGTGGCTCCTATTACTGAGTACTTAAAGAAGGGAAGACTCAAATGGGAGAAGAACAAGAGCAAAGTTTTGCACTTATCAAAGAGAAGTTGTGCACATCACCTATTTTAGCTCTGCCTGATTTTGATAAATTATTTGAAGTGAAATGAGATGCTTATGGAGTTGGGACAGGAGCTATATTGTGTCAAGAAAAGAGGCCAATTGCTTTCTTCAGTGAGAAGTTATGTGATGCAAGACAAAAATGAGCTATATATGATAAAGAATTTATACTATTGTGAGAGCTTTGAAGATTTGGGAACATTATTTGATTGAGAAAGAATTTATTTTATACACAGACCATCAAGCCTTGAAGTATTTGGGAAGTCAGAAGCAATTGAGAACAAAGATGCATGCTAGGTGGTTAGCTTTTGTTGAAATTTCATACAAACTAGTACATAAATCTGGAAATAAAAATAATGTGATTGATGCATTAAGTAGAAGAGTTGCCATAATTAAAACCTTGAGTATGGAAGTGGAGTTTAAAAGAATTGTCCATAGAGGATGGAGACTTCAAGGAAATATGAAATTCGTGCTTCGAAAAAACAAAGCATGATGATTTTTATGTGTTGGATGGATTTTTTATGAAAGGAAACCAACTTTGTCTTCCAAGGACGACACTTAAAGAGAAGGTGATTAAAGAATTACATGGTGGAGCCTTAGCTAGTCATCTTGGCATAGACAATACTCTTGAAGACGTAAGGAAGAGGTATTATTGGCCAAAGATGAGAAAGGATAGTGTTTCCATTGTAGAAAGGTGTACAACTAGCCAAACTTACAAGGGACATGCTTCTAATGTTGGTTTGTACATGCGATTGCCGATTCCTAATCCTATTCAGGAAGATTTGTCTATGGACTTTGTGTTAGGGTTGTCAAGAACACAAAGATGTATGGATTCTATCTTTGTAGTGGTTGATCGATTTTCAAAAATGACAGATTTTCTACCTTGTAAAAAGACAAATGATGCTACTGCAATTGCAAAGCTCTTTTTTAGAGAAGTGGTGAGACTTCGTGGTGTTTTTAAATCAATTACTTCTGATCGTGACACTAAATTTTTGAGTCACTTTTGGAGGACTTTGTGGGGATTATTTGATTCTACTCTCTTAAATTTAGCAGCACAGCTTGCTCAAAAACTGATGGCTAGATAGAGGTAGAAAATCGAACTTTTGGAAATTTGGTAAGATGTATATGTTGTGACAAGCCAAAGAGTTAGGATTTTTTTATTGCACAAGTTGAATTTGCCTACTACAATGCTGTTCATAGTGGCCTTGGTCGTTTTCCATTTTCAGTTGTTTATACCAAGGTACCAAATCATGCTCTTGATCTTGTAAAATTGTCAAAATCTTCTAAATTTCTTTTCTGTGTTTGGAAGTTAGCTAAAGAGGCTTAAGAAATTCAAGTGGAGGTGAAGGAAAAAATTGAGAAAGCAAATGCAAGGTACAAAGTCTATGTTGATCCATGAAGGAGAGTGCAATTGTTTAATGTCGGAGATGAAGTCATGGTTTCTTGAGTAAGAACAGAATTGTTTGGGCAGTCATAAGCTTTAGCAGAAGAAATATGGTCCATTCAAGATTAAAAAGAAAATTAATGACAATGTATATGTTGTTGAGCTACCATCATGGATGGGTAACATTTCTTCTACATTTAATTTTGTGGATCTTTCACCATATTTACATGATTGTGAGTTGGGTTATGCCAACTAGAACTCTGAGGTCGACTTCTTTGCAAGTGGAGGTTGATGATGGGGCATCATAATAGCAAAGTTCTTTGCCATAACGTTAAGCCCATATTTTGTTTTTGTCTTAGATTTCTATTTTATTTAGGACTCCTGAGTTGGTAGAATAGCTATTTTATTTTCTGATTTTTAGGACATGTTTAGGACTATAAATACTTGACTTTGGTAATGTTTATAGATGACTTCTATTCGATATTATCATTCAATAAAACTTGATTCTCTCGAGATCAGTTTATGCAATTCTAGGTTTTGGAATTGTGTTGTTTATTTCGTTTCCATGTTGCGTAAAATTCCAAATCCAAGTCATAGGCTCTTTAGAACTATGACATGATTCTATGTGGTTATGCAGGTTGGCATGCATATTTCTACTTCTCATTCTTTCCCCTCGTTGTAACTCGTTCGCTCCCAAGTGCTCAACCACATTGTTATTCATTTCTCCTGGTTGAAGTTGCTGCTTCTGTAGTAAAAGTGTGTTTAAATTTAATACTGTAACGATTTCTATTTCTCTTTGGGTGTAGTATTCATATAAATGTGAGAGCTATGTTTATACAATATATAGTGAAATTTGCTGATCTCACTGAACTTGGAGGCTGGAGCTAAGGATTCTGTATCCTGATGTTTGCCGAATGCATTAGGTAACTGGATTGAAAAGAGTCTATCAAAATTTCAGAATTGTTGCCTTTTCTTTTTCACCTTTACAGCTCCTAATAGCCGTAGGCACCAAACTGGAACATGTAATTACCCAGTTGGCTCAAGAGGTTGCTGAGAAACATGTGGCAGTGAAAGGAGAGCTGTTTGTTCAACCTTCAGACTGTTTGTTTTGGTTCAAACAACCCAAGGCTGTGCTGTTTTTGATTCACATCATCCTATTCCAGAATTTCTTCGAACTGGCATTCTTTTTCTGGATAGCAGTAAGATTCAACAAACACTTCCATAAAAACATGTGCTGTTACCTGCATACAATTTCTGGCATATATGCTGATATGATGCTAAAATGCAGGTGCAATATCGTTTCGCCTCCTGCATTATGGGAGAGTCGGCTATGTTATCCCAAGACTTGTTATAGGGTACAGTTACGATTTTTCTTTCATATTCTACCACATTAATGTTCTTCCGTTTGAGCTATAAATTGCGACTCTGTTCTTGGAACACCGATCCTCAAATGTTTACAGGGCATCTGTTCAGTTTGTCTGCAGCTACACTGCCTTAGCTCTCTATCCATTGGTAACACAGGCAAGTTTAATTGCCACCCAAACTTTACCTTTTTTACTTAGTGTGAGATTGATCGAGACTGACAAACTTTTCTAATGCAGATTGGGAGTTCATTCCAAAAGGTAATATTTGAGGAACAAATCCAACAGGGCCTCGTTGGTTGGGTTAAGCAAGCAAAAAAGAATGCAGGTTTGAGAAAGTGTTACAAGTTCAACCACCACTAGTCCTCTAGCTGACCAAAGCCAGGAATTGAACGGGACAGTTGGCCCAAGTAGTTGCAAGGAAGAGAGGAGAGATTGTGCATGAAACTGATTCCGACGACTTTAAACGAGCACACCATGATAATGGAGTCAATGCCACAGCAAGTACATGCTCCACAGAGATTCATGCTTCTAGACACTATGAAACAAATGCCAAGGAAGCTAGAGATGCCGTTTTGCTACCTTTTCTCTGCCAAGATTCAAGGAAGCTAGAAATGCCGTTTTGCTAGGTTTTCTCTGCCAAGATTTTGTGCTAATGTAAGAACTAATATTTCAAAACGAAAAAATTGTTTGTACCTGGTAGTTCAGTAAATTGTATTATAAGCCTTGGCAGATGAAGGTAGAATAAAAGCAAAGAAGCCAGAACTTTAGTGAGAGAGCAGCCAGACATGATGTCTGCAAAATGCGTTGACCATGGAAATCATCTACATCCACCTGCACAGTTTAGCAACTAAGAACGTAGCATTAACCAATGTAGTAAAGATAAGCTCATAGAGAAAAGTATTCTCGGGGTAACTTGTTCGATTGAAAGACCAAATCACTGCCTTCATGTATCCAATTTGATACAATATGCCCCATAAACTGTACTCTTCAAAAGCAACACAGAACTTCCAAGCTTTTCTTACCATTGCAAAAAGGAAAACTACATCCTTATTAAGAAAATCTCAACCCAAGGAAATATGAAAATAATGACTAGGAATATGCTGTATCCTTCCTTGATCTTCTTGCTAGAAGCATGTCTTATTAAGTGTAGAAGTGGCCATGATTACTAATGATGATGTTTTCTGAGTAGTGCATTATTGCTGCCAACAAGTTTCATAGCCTCAATTTCAGAAGATTGACAGTATTTTTCATAACTAAGCAGCTGCAGAAATTTGAGTTAATCATATCTAACACAAATAGGAAGGTTTAGTAAGATCTAGTTTCTGTAACAAATATTCTATCACGCCATTTATACTTGTTCTGCTTAATCAGTTCGAATTTTCGTTTTCATTAGTGGGAGAATTATCAGTTCATGATTCCATGTCTGGTTTCTTGGAAGTTGAACTCCACAGGAGATTACATGCTGTTATTATCAGATCCATGTGGCCACCATGATTCAATGAGTAATAACTTATCCCTGCATCTGGTAATAAATCCAGCTTAACTCTGGACAAATAAAAGCAACAAAGTATGTTTTCCCATTTTATACATGTATAAATGGAAGTCATTGCTCAATTGTGCAGAGATGAGTATGGCAGCTCCTTGATGTCTGGAAGAGTGTTAAATAGTGGCACTGTATATCCATTTCTTGGAAGTTCGTCTGGTTGTGTTTCTGCTCTTGAGTGTAGTGCAGAACTTCCCCTCTTCTGATTGTATGCCATGTGTTTGAAGCCAGAATTATAAGCAATATCCTGCTGTTACCAGTATAAATCACAGCATCCATTTATACTGTAAATATCATGCATCAAAACATCCAAACTAGAAGCAGAGTCTGATGACTTGATTTCCTCCATCAGTTCTTCCAATCTCCGGTTTATTTCTTTGAATTGGGGATGGGAATGATCTTCAGCACAGAAAGCATGGACCTCATTATTGACTTCCATCCAACTCCAACCAGGAACCTTCTTCACTTTCCTCTCTCTCATCAACCTCGTTATGCAGGCTTTTTCATCCCACATTTTAAGATTCCCATACATGTTAGAGAGTATAATATACGTGCAGTGCTCTTCAGGATCTAGATCTAGTAGACGCCTTGCCACTTGAGCAGCTAAATCAATGTTTCCACAAGCCCTGCAGGCACCTAAAAAGGTTTTCCACACCATTGCATCAGGTTGAAATGGCATTGACTCCATCAAGGCTTTTGCCTCATTTAGGTGCCCAGCCCTTCCAAGGAGATCAACTGCACATGCATAATGTTCCATCCGAGGTGGGATTCCATAATCAGATTCCATAGACTTTAGAAAATAACGGCCTTGTTCCACCAATCCAATGTGGCTGCAAGCAGTCAACACGGCCACAAAGGTTATGTGATCCAGCCTCACCTTTTGTTTTCTCATTCGGAAGAATAAGTCAAGTGCAACATTGCCTTGCCCATGTTGAGCGTATGCAAAGATAATTGAATTCCAGGTAATTGAGCTGTCCTTAGATGTCTCCTCAAATGATTTTCGAGCATCTTCAATAATCCCACATTTAGAGTACATGAAAATCAATGAACTAGCTACAAAGTCATTTGACTCAAAGCCAGCCTTAATAGCCAATACATGTACCTGCTGACCAAACTGAAGTGTTGCTAAATCTGAGCAAGATCTAAGAACAGCTGAAAACGCATAGTGATCAATATCCACCAGCAAAGATCTCATATCCCCAAACAATTTCAGGGCATCTTCACTTAATCCCATTTGTGAGAACCCAGTCAAAATGGAGTTCCAAGAAACACGATCCTTGAACTCCATGGAGTGAAATATCTTCAATGCATTTTTCATCAATCTATCATCAGATTTGAGATACATAGCCATTACTGCATTGCAGATTGGCACTGATTGCTCCAGCCCTCTCTTAATAACCAATGCATGCAAGGATCTTCCATGTTCTATATGTGCCTTTTCAAAACAAGCACTTATGACACTGGTGTAGGTATAAATGTCTGGTTCAAACCCAAAACCTTGCATATCAACAAAAAGCTCGAATGCAAGTTCCTCTTTATCATGGGTTAGATAAGCTGCTATCATGGAATTCCATGTGACCAAATCTCGGGTGCTAACAGCACCATCAAACACTCTTTTAGCATCTTCTAAGCAACCACATTCTGAATAGGAAGTGATTGCCGCATTGCATACAGTATTACTGAACTCCAAACCACGTTTTATAATCTTACAATGAAGTTGCCTTGTTGAACTGTAAAACTTACCATCGTCAAGTAATGTAAGAATTGGGGAAAAGGTACCATCATCAAGTGTAACGCCCTCCCTCTCCATACAGTTCAATAACCAAAATGCAGTTTCCCGATCATCCACTTGCACGAAGCCAGCAACAAGTGCATTCCACGAAACTGAGTTATGTTGAGGCATGCTTTTAAACACAGCATGTGCATTATGAATTTCTCCACACTTAGCATACATATCCAACAGAGCACTTCCTGCATAAACATTGTCCTCGTAGCCCATCTTAGCAACGAAGCAATGGACTTGTTGCCCAAGGTCAAGTCGAGAAGCACTCGCAACACCTTTAAGCATGCTCCCAAAGGTATACACATCGGGTTGAAACCCACATTTTCTCATGCAACTGTGCAACTCCCAAGCTGTATCCAAGTTGGAAGAGTTCACATAAGCTGCAATCATAGTGTTCCAGGTAACGGTATCCTTGTGGAGCATTTCGTCGAACAGTTGGCAAGCAATAGGCAATCCTGGAAAACCACATTTTGTGTAGGAACTAAGTATATTATTGGCAGAGTACGTATCGGCTATCTTTCCTAATTTGTGTGCTTGGCAATGGGTCACCAGAATATTGTAAAAAACATTGCCAGAACTCTGAATGAACGGATTCAATGGCCTCATTCATTCCTTTATTCCACACTTACATTCCTATGCATCATTAATGTTCATCGCACCTAAAGCAAACAGCTGCGAGAAACTTTTTTTTTTTTGACGCGACACAATTATTTGAACCAGGGAACCCCAAAGTTATGGGAATTGTAGCAAAAGCTTCAACCTTTAAGGCACTACACAACTTTGAAAAGAATATTGAACCTCAGGTAACGACGATGGCGGCAAAAAGCTTCAATCTTGTTTTCTGACACCATACAACTTGATTAAACTAAGGAACCCCAGGTCCCCAACTCCCCAAGTTATGGGGATCGTAGCCAACAAGTTTCGATCTTTTTTTGGCAGTAAACAATTTAATAAAATAATGAACCCCAAGTCATGGGATTGCAGCAAGAATCTTCAATCTTTTTCTCTGGGAACTTGCACTTGACTATTAAATTGTTACAAGGATTGGGACATCCAACAGAAATAAGTAGTGGGTTCATAAATTATGCACCAAAAGCTCTTATATTTTTTCCGATCGAGTTGTTTCCATCTTTAAAATTGGAAACAGCACCACTCAGAATCCAGTCATGAATACCTTTGATATGGACTCTGGCAACTCCGTTTATTACCCGCGATTCGACCTTGGATGTAGACTAATTAACAAACAAGATTGTTTTAATCACCCTATTCCTAACATTCATCCTCAAGCTTAACCAAAAAGCGCATCATTGCAATGTTTGAGTAGGCAAATAAAACAGAACTACTTTGTATTTCCTCGGCCTTAAAATAAGATTTTTGTAATACTGTACACCTCTCCAACTCCAAGCTCATCTAAGGTATTTCGTATTTATATATTACATACCTCTAGCCATATCTTGAGAAAAAATGAAAAACAAAATTTAGAATCTGACAAAGAGAACCAGTGACTGCAGATGACACTCTGCTCTTAGACTTCTGTTCAATTCTTCGAGTCTGATTGATTTAAAGACAAGGACCTCTTAGAAGGAGCATCTCGGTCGCATAACAGTTTGGCTAATAACTTGGACGATATATATTAATTCTTAACAAACATAACCAGCCGCACATGTGCTTCTGTATTTTGGAATTTTGAGTTGATTTACCACCCTTGTCTTTGGATGAATTCCTGGAAGCAAGACTTCGTCCCCCACGAGCTGCTGCTATAGCTCGTCTTCTTTGCTTGTTCAGACGTTTGACCAATTCACCATTATTCTCATCCAAATTCTGATTGTCTTCTTCCTAGAAAACGAAACTACTACTTTTTGGTGCTCTGCGTATTACTAGACACATTGACAATCACCATTCCGCCATACAAAACCGGGATAGCTTAAGATGAAGACAACTTTTGCGAGAAGATGAAGTAAAGATATTTTCCAATATGAAAACATGAAAAATTCCATAGTTTGGTTCTCACATGTGACCTAACATTTCAGCTATATCAAATCCTCCAAGGGCAACGACTCCCAGATGAGATCACGGAAGATTACAGGTGTGATAACCCAACCACCCAGACCAGCGAATGTCATGTATAGATCCCGTGATTAGCTAAAATGTGAAGCCAGCCTATCCCAAATGCAATTTCAAGCTGTACCTTGTCACTTGCTGAATGATGAGTTTCAGGCTCTTTTGCTTCACCTGCTTCACAGCTCTTTTGTTTCTCCATCATGCAATCCTCGTTAAATTTTGAATTTTTTTTTATACATGGAGGACCTAAATAGTAAGTAGAAACGAAAATACAAAAGTGCCCCTATTTATGCCGGGTGGAATGGAAACAGATGGAGAGATTTATGTCCTCTATTTCTCATCGGCGTGGCATTTGATATTTTCCCAGCAGCTTGACGAATGTTCCAAAGTGTAGCGTCCTGAATGCCAAATTTATGTGGAGGCGACTGTGATCTCCTTCTTCTTCCTTCTGCTTCTTCCTCAGATAAGTGAGATGGGTGGCGTCGGTGTATGATTGTTCTCCCTGGAGGCGAATGAAAACCTTGTTTTGCTAACAAATCCGCAGTTTCATTACGGTGTCTGCGAATGAAAAGAAGGTCTAGTTGTTGAAAGCTCTGTCTTTTGATTGTGAAAACTAAAGGAGGGGG
>JAOSBN010000001.1:15141040-15156667 GCA_027563595.1 Erythroxylum suave | reverse complement strand
TTATAAAAGGCAGCTGATGTACTCGTCTATATGAGAAGAAATAAAGAAAAGCATTCCTGATAAGTTCGTTGTCTTTTTCTCTTTATTTTCCTTCTCTATTTTTTTGTTTTAATATGATATCTGTTATGGAGTGTATTTCAATATATCTTTCTTGAAGCAAAAGAGAGGGGAGTTAATCATTTATCTTAAAGTCCATATTACTAATTATGATAAAGGATGATGTCTTGACTATATTAATCTGAATTAGAAGACATTAAATAAAGTTCAATATCTTTTTACGATGCTATTAATCTACCTATGAGCTCAAAAGATCATCAATTGCTGATAATCATGAACTCAATTAAAAAATACCGTAAAACATTGGTTAAAATGTAAAACTTAAATTTGTATTTCTTACAGTAAATCTACATAAATTAAGGATTTAGTTCATTGAGATTGTAAACATCATTTCTTCATTTCTTTCATACGAGCAAAGTTTCGAGCTATTCCAATTCTTTGAAGGGGCCATAGGCTCATTTAAAAAATATAATCTAAATATTATTACTCAGTAGCAATACAAAGTACAAATTATTTACTAACATCACTTTGTCTTAATATAACTTTTTTGCTAAAATGTTTATATGCCTTAGCCCCAAAATAAGACCACAAGGGCAAATAATTTTGGAATCCTATGATTAATAAGATGGTTACAATCCAACTCAATGAACAAAGGAAATTTGGGTTCCTCACAGACAGTTATTAGGCTGTAAGGTACCAGTGGCTCCTCCATCAGCATTCTTACAAGAAGAAATGGCAGGTTGGTTCTTGTAAGTGAGCTTTACATCTTCCAAATTAATGCCGGTACACGGATACTTTGTACTACAATCAAATTTCACAGCAACTTCTGTTGCTGATGTTCCATGGATGTCTTGGTATGTCACATCACTGATTTTAATTCCAGAAGCCTGCTCGATTAAAAGAACAGATCATACATATAATTAGATATAACTTAACCAGCTACATACTCAAAAAGGTTCTAAATTGCAATCTGTCAAAACCCGGACAATGACAGATTAGCTAGTTACAGAAGAGAACCTACCTGACCAGGACAGTTTTGGTTGTTGGGGCAGTAGTTTTGGTCGATTACAATGGGATTCTGGACATTGTTCATGAGAATATGTTGGAAAACTATGTTCCTGGCAAAACCGCTGCTTTGTCTCGCCCATGACTTAATTCTTGCCCCGTTTTGAGTACCAGTAAATGTAACGGATTTAACTGTCACATTTTGTACACCAGGCTCCTTAAGTTCCTTCCCCAAACTCCCAATACTGCATCAACCGCACATGCTTAACTTATTAGATCCACGTATACTACAAAAGGGTTGCAGGTACATTTCTTTGGTTATTTTGTATACCTGATTCCATGTCCAGGGCCACATGCAACATTTTCAATCCAAAGGTTGGTTGTACCGGGACCAATGGAAACACAGTCATCACCGGTGCCTATTTTGGAGCTCAAAATTGTGATGCCAGTCGACTTTTCGACATGAATGCCGTCAGTGTTTGGGCTGTTGCCGGATGCAGAGACCTTGACTCCTTGAATTTTGACTTGGTGGCTGTTATATATGACTATGTGGAATATTTGGCTATTTAGAGATGCCAATCCATTGATCATAATGTTGTTAGAATTGGAGAATTGTAGAGTCTGCACATAAGCAAGAAACAATTACATTTATATACCATTGATTTTTATCCACTAAAATTACTTAACAATAACTAACAAGCTTCGACTAAGGTTTTGCATTTCTTCACATACCGTGGCACCAGTGGGACAACTCTTGCCTGAGGCCTTACATGCCCATAAACCAGCACCCTGTCCATCAAGCACTCCACCAGAGACGGTAACCCCATTAACCTGCTCAAACAAAACCCAGTTTCCGGCATTGCCTATAACCTCATAGTTTGATGGAGCCACAAGAGTGCCATCTATACGAAGATTGATTTCGTTGTTCTTGCACGGACCCTGAAACTTTACATTTAGAAGCGCGAACCTTCCCGCTGGAGCATAAATGGTTGCTGGACTAGAGGAGCTACAAGCTTGGTTCCAAGCAGCAACAAAGGCCTTGGTTGAGTCTGTTGTACCATCAGGTTTAGCACCATAACTTAACACATTATGCTGAGAAGCAGTTGCTAAAGATGATGGTACAGTAAAGGAAATGATGAGAAATAGAAGTGTAACGATTGAAAAATGATAATTCAGTGAGTTTGCCATTCTGTTCTTGTTTCTGCAAGTAAAAAGAGAGAATCAGAGATAGGGAGACGATGGAAACTAGAAGAATGTGTTGGTAGAATTTAGAGCCTACTAAAGGGGTATTTATAGCTTCTGAGCTAGTATGTTGGTCCTTTGCCCATCTCTTGAAATTTGGACATAAGTATTTTTACGGTTTACTTTTCCTGTTTGTACAGTGCCCACATTGAATGCCTTTCAATGGCGCTTTGCATGTGAAGAACGTTGCGGAATAGGAACTTAAACTATTAGATTTTTTCACTTTTTACGCGTCGTTTTCTAACAACATTCCCGGTTAGGACTGCATGCACATGTATATACGTAGTTTTCTTGAATTCTTTCCTTTTTCCGAGTTAAGAAACTAAAAGAAAAGAACAATCCGCCATTAACGTGACACAGCCATCATTCATGATATAGGAAGCCGCCACCCTGCCCACAGAACCTGGACCTTTTCTTTTCCCGTTATGATATACCAATCTGAAGCAGCAAAGGTAATAGCTAGCCAGACGACACATAATTGCACCCATTCTGCCTTGTCCAGCCAATATTGCGTGGGAGCTTGTTCTTTGGATCTTCTGTCCTCTGCCCTTGTTATCTAAAGCACGGAAGGATGGGCTTAATTCAGTTTTATTTAGAACATTTCAAGCCAATAACCAATATAGGGAGGACAAGTAACAAATCGGTGACGTCGGTTATTGACATCAAATAACATAGCATGTACTCTGATAAGACATACCACTAATCTTTAAGAACTAAGACTTCCAAATTGGAATTCCGCCAAGAAAATCAAACGCATTTTCAAAGAATAGTTTCGTAACGTCTGTATCTCACATGTGCTTGCTTCTGGTGTTCACAAATGGATGCTATTACTTCTATATGTATAGCAGGGAATGCTTAACTATTTATACAACTACATTGTTCTTGGTGATATTGTTAACACTACAATGTTCATGGCCAATCTCATGCTGATAATGCTTCCTCTAATCAACATCAACTGTTCTTGCATATCCAGAAGTGCAATTTTATAAGACGTGAGCAATTGGTTTTCGGTGTGGCTGGAATAGGTTATACTCGTAAATGTCGGCTGCCTTGTGTCATGGCTTGCTTATTTTCAAGTAATGCTTTCTTGTTTCTACGACTAGCATGTGATGCTTTGTTGACTTTCATCTTTACAAGTGTAGATTAGATTTGTTAGGCACAATATTTGTGTGGAATTCAGCTCTTCGTATCAAAATTCTTTATTTGTATCACGTTCTTTGTATAACATTGATGTTATGCACATAGGATTGGTAGGTACTAGAGGTCGAAGCGAATCCCTCTTGGAATAAAATATTAAATGTACACTATGGTCGAGTTATACTTGCAACAAAGCAAGGGTCATGGTAAGTTTGAGGGACTTAATTGACCAAATGCTTTATATTAAGGTGCAGGAGCTAAACTACTCCTATAATACCATTGTATATGGAACTAATCTTAACTACCAAAGGAATCTTTTATGAAAAAGAAAAAAAGAAACTAGAAGATATTGGCATCGCTATCTATGACCTATGGATTAACCTGGGAGATTTTAACAGTATGATGCATAGGAGTAAGGAGGAAGGCTTATGATGCATAGGAGTAAGGAGGAAGGCTATATGGAGTCTCATTTCTATAAAAGCGGTCTGAAGGAATGAATCAAACATATAAGGGCCATGTACTTAAAAATGGAAGGTAGGTTATTAACCTAGTGGAACATCCAAAACACAACTCACCTTTTAAGGAAGCTTAGCAATTTTTGATTCTCTAAGAATTTCTAACCATTCACCTATAATCACCCAGAATACGGAGATCATGCACAAGACAAACAGGACACTTTTAGTTCAATAACTATCTACCCAAAGAGGAGGGGTTATTGGAAGTTCTAAGATGTGACCACATATTATTACACTAAAATAAGGAGGTTTTAGACGCTTACGACGAATCTAATAATTTTCTTAAATAATCTAAGACTTAGTGAATTTTTTATATATTTATTTAAGACGGCAAGATTTGTTTAAAAAATATACTAAAAAAGAGTCTAAAACTTTTAAAAATTTTAATTGGCTGGACAAGAATTGTACCAAGTATGCATTCAGGAATAACAATTAATTAATGTTAAAAGCAAGTTATTATAAAAAATGTTTAGATACTATGAGTGTGACTTGTAGATAATTTGTTATTATTCTTAGAAAGAACAAGCAACTAAGAGGGGCTTATTACAGAATAGTTATAAAACAATGGGTTAGGATCCAACTTAAACAGGGCTTATTCCAAACCTCTAAAACTAATAGACAGTGTAAGATCTATATAGCCTCTGCAATTTAATGTCTATGCTTCTTCTTAGGACAGAGACACTCTCCAGATTTTATGAGGGACTCGCACTCTTCCAACATTCCAATTCCCTCTTGATATTGACCAAGTCTTGTAACTGTAAATTAGGCTAAAGCCCAATCAACAACCTAATATATCTTCTGTCAGTTCTGTTTGCAAACCCTCCTTCTTACCCGCCTATGGACTCTTACTATTCTTCATCAATCACGTGTTAGTCGCCAAATTCTCAACCTTCGACAAATCGATATCGGGGCCAACTTCCTCTCCATCATCATCGTCCTCATCTGCCTCCTTTTTCTTCTCAATTTTCCTCTTTTTCTGTTATTGTTGTGGTATATTATAAACCAAACTCCCATTAATCTTCTCCAAAGCATCTAAATCACCAACATATTCATTACCTAAGGGGTATGCGGCATAGCCATACTTGTAAGAAGTGTTGTACTGCTCGTTGAATATGAAAGAGTCGATATTGGCATTCTTGACGAATCCCAACTTGTGATTGTGTATGCCTTGTGCTATATCACCCTTAGCGTATGGGTGTTAGTGATCATAGATCGGAGCCCAGAGTTGGTCGTAGGTTGGATTGAAGGAGATGACATGTTGGACTGGATCGATTGGTTTAGCTAGGGTTTGTTGGGCTTGAGCCACCATGAGAGCGAGCATCGTGTCGTCAACTTTAGGGCCGATCGAGTTCACCTGGAGAAGGGATGGGGGAAGTCCAGGGAGGAACTAGGGTTCTGGTGCTCAACGGCTGTCAATTCGTCATCATTGTCGTCCTTGTATGTTTGTAAAAGATCCATTGGAATGCCGAGACCTAAGAATGTGAGACTTGGCTTTGAATTTAGTCAAAAAGAATTAAAGGTCTCAATCTACATTAAACATGTCGAATAAATTTTTATCTTCTTTACATTTTGGTTTCAGGATCAACTACTTCGGGCCTTCGTGATTGTATATTACCATGTTTGGCTCCACCAACCGTAAGTTGTTTTTTAATTATCGACTTTATGCTCTGTATTTTTGCCATGTTTGTAAAGTATTTAGAAAGCTATGAAGCTGCTTTTCTTATTTTATTATTTTAATTTATTGATCGGCATTGTGATTTTTTTTCTCTTTCTTTGTCAATGTTGCATGTTGAGTCATATATTTTCAGTTTTTCTATTTAGAAATTTAGAAACAAATCTTGTTATTTCTTTCTTTTTGTCCTATATTTTCTACATTACATTCATTTGCTCTGCTGTTGTTTTGCTATGAAATCTAATGTTGCCCTGCATCATTGTTGTTCTGTTGTGAACTTAACCTTATGAATGAATTTCTTGCATAAATCATGTGTTGATGATGCTGATGATTCCTCCTAAATATGCAATTTTCATCATATCATGTTTGAAGTTGTTACAGGAAGCACTGGATAAGGCTAATTTAATAGTGAGTGATCTAACTCCAGTTGATGTTACAATTGGTCCTGGTTTAAGTCTTTGTCTTCGTGGTAATTTCTTTTCTAGGCCTTTTTTGAGGTATAATGGCAAATATGCTCTCATAGCACGGATTAGCATACCCTATTATTTTCCAAGGCAAACTTGGTTTTCTAAGTTGTTTAGTTCTTCACTTTGTATTCTCATATTTGATTTTACAGCTATATGCTCGCTCTGTTTCACTTTCATGTTTCTCAAGAGGACACATCTTCTTATTCTTTCACTTGAACTTGGTCAATATTTATAGCTTGGGACCACCATAGATGATGCAATTGGTGAGGCATATGATAAGACATCAAAATGGCTTGGTCTTGATATAAGGAGGGGTGATGGACCATCTATAGAGGAACTTGCTCGAGAGGGTGATGCAAAATCAGTCAAATTTTTAGCAAGCCGTTCTTAAAACTTTGAATTCAGTGCTTTCAATTAGTTATTCTCTTCAAGGACAAAAGAACCGATTAACTAAAATTTAAGCATATGGTTGCAATTAGTCTCTCTTTGGTGCTTATGTATTATGTCTAAAAACATGTTTGTGTATTCTTTTTCTTATAGTTTTAATTGGGGAAGAGGGGTTCACTATAAGAATTTCTTTTAATTGGGTTTGGCTTATGTTAGTTTTGTCGTTTCCAAAACTTTCCCTTTACATTTTCTACTACTTGCTGATGATGTTGCACATGGTGGTGGTTGTTGTGGTGTTCATCATTTTGGTAGTTGTTTGTCATGGTGGTGGTTGTTATGGTGGTTATCGTGTATTGGTGAATTTGTTATTATGATGGTTGTTGTGTATCGATAAATTTGATATTGCGTGGGTGAATTGGTTTCCACCTCTATGGAAGCTGGGATTTTATTACAATTGACTCTCATTGTACATTGCATGTTCCTGCCAAGCACACACTTTCCCAGAGAGCTGATCCATTTGCTCTTCAAGTTCTACATTCTTCTTTTTAATGTTTTCCATCTCTACTTCTTTTTCATAAAGTTTTTGAAGAACTTTCTCTTCCATCAGTAAGATAGTTTAAACTTGGTTAGTTTGAAAATTCTCTAGGATATTCTGCCGTAAACTTAATTACAAACTTTCATGTAGTTATGTTTCAGACACATGACAATAAATGAGATTTTATTACAAATGGTTCTCAGTCTCATGTAGTTATGCTTATATTCTTAGTGCTAATAAATGAATGATATTTTTTTCTTATGATGCAGAGTAATGGTCTACTGGCATGTGGCTATGCCCTAGGTGCAAGCTAGTGGTTATGGAAGAAAAGTCTAACCTTTATGCTTCTAGCTACTTTCGTTATTTAGTTATGGACATATATGTAGCCAAAAATCGATTTAGCTACTGTGATTATTTGGGAAAGCAACTATATATAAATTTCTATACTCCATAAATTTATATTTTAATGACAAGTTTTTTCAACTAATTTGTGCTATTATATACATATAAATATGTGTAATATATTATTTATTACCAAAAGTGTTAATTTATTATGATAATATGTAGATAAATATTTTAGATTAATTTGTAAAATTTATTATAATAATATGCATGTAAGTGATCTTAAAAAAGATGCACAAAGTAAATTGTAAGCTTATTTTTTACTCAAAAATAGTGGAGATTTTCAACGTAAAAAACTGTCTAAAAGTAAAAAAATCGATAGAGAAAAACATCTAAAAACTTACACTAAACGTATAAAATAGCATTGTTCCTGAAAAATTACAACATAGGAAAAAGATTTTCGACACTTAGATGCATAAAAAATGTATGCTTTTTATGACGCATCTATTTGTTTAAAAAAACTGTCAAAAATAGTTTTTGTGACACTTATTTTTCAACACTTTATAAAGCGTCTAAAATTATTTTTAAGACACAAAAAAGGTTTTAAAACTCTACCTTTTTGTGTATTTAAATTCCATATTTTCTTGTAGTGTATTATAGAAGGTACCAAACAATTCCAATGTGTCAGGACGCTAAAGCTAATCAAAGATGAAATTAATAAGCTTAATAGAAGGAATCCGATGTACACTAAAGAGATGTTGGAGCAATCGAAAGAAAACGCACTAAAAATCTTAGAAGAAATCTACAATCACCCCAATGACATCTACCTAAAAGAGGAGGAAAGTAGTGCTCTTACTAAATACCAATAGGCCATATATATCCATCGTTCTATTCTCAAATAGAGAGATGGTTGAAATGGTATAGAGATAGGGTCAAAATTACTAATTTTTATCATAACATTGATAAATCCAAAAGCACATCTAATAGAGCAACAACCCTAAGGAATCCACAGTGGGTTATGATCTTTGGGAAGGAAGAAATCTCTTGAAGAGAAAAAGCTCACTATGGTCTAAATGGATTGATTACTATAGGTTGAAAGGTAGAAGTTTATAGGAACTAGAAATTAAAGCAACTCACTTTAACTTTATGAGGAATTTATGTGGAGCAAGAGAATCTATCTTGCTCCACATGATAGATCAGGAATTTATCAGTAAGTTGGAAGATCAGGAAGTCCAGATGATGAATTTTAAATGAAAAAATGACCAATTATGATGGAAAGGTAGATTGGTCATCAACTATGGCAAGGAATTAAGGAAGAAAATTATATCCATTGCACATGATAGCCCTTAAGGAGGGTAAATTGACATTTCTACAATAATTAAGTGAGTAAATAATTTGCTTCATTGGAAACAGTTAACCAGAGAAGTTCGACATTATGTGACCAACTGTGTTACATGTGAACTAAGTAAGTATGATCAGTCCATATACCTACGACTATTACACTCTCTTCCCATACTGAAGGGATGTTGACAGGAGATAAGTATGGACTTTATCAAAGGCCTATCCCTCTTAAAAGGTAAATCTTACATTTAAGTCATTACGGATCAATTGAGTAAGTACACCCATTTCATAGCTCTCAGGCATCGTTGCACAGCCTAGGAAGTCACACAAACTTTTGTCGACCTTGTTTTTGAATTGCACAGAATGACAAAAGTGATAATAAGTGACCACAATCTCATATTTTTAAGTGTGTTTTGACAAGTCATTCAAACTATAAAGGGTTAGCTTAAAAATTTCCACGTCCTAACACTTCAAGTAGACGAACAGTCAAAGGTTATTAACAAGACCCTGGAAACTTATCTCCTTTATATGTACCATACTTAGTGGGGGACTCCCGTAACCTTATGATAGATCAAGCATTAAGAGATCAAGAGGTAGCACTCCAGATAGTGAAATTCTACTTAAACATAGCACAACAGAGGATGAAGCATTATGCAGATGAAAAGAGGATGAAAAGAGAATTTGAAGTGGGACAATGGGTCTATTACTATTTACAAGCATATTGATAGTACTCTATGCAAAAAGGACAAACCTAAAACTAGCTTCATTATAATATAGGCCATTTCAGATTGCAACCAAGATTAATAAGTAGTTTACACTTTGGAGCTTCCCAAAGAGTCTGCAATCCATCCCACATTTTGTGTTTCTCAACATAATTGCGTTAAGTTGATGAGAACAAAATTGTCAAGATGTGATTAGAAAAGTAAAACAAACCATATGTAAACAATAAGTGGAAGTAAAAGATATAACCCTTTGATCATCATAGACAAATGTTTACAAGTTCTTCATAGAGAAATTCTAACCCTTTAAGCTTGTCATCAAGATCGAAGGACAAACCCAGTTTGTCACTAATGACATTTTGTATTAAATCAGCATTAATTGATCCTTTGTTACAACCTCCCGTGTTATAGGTAAATATGTTTAAGAAGTTCCCTTATGAGTGGATTTTGGTCACAATTTCCGTGAAACACAAGCTTGTTGTTGGGCATATGATGCTCTCCGTTTTGCAGTGTATTTCAATATATCTTTCTTGAAGTAAAAGAAAGGAAATTGATGTTTATCTTGAAGTCCACATTATTGATTATGATAAAGGATGATATCTTGACTGTTTTAATCTGAATTAGAAGCCATTAATTAAAGTTTAATATCTTATTTAGATGTTAATCTACCCGTATAAGCTTAAAGATCACATCGCTAATAATTATGAACTCAATTGAAAATATCATGCAACATTGGGTAAAAAGTAAAAATTAATTATATATTTTTTCTAGTGAATTCACATAAATTACAAGAGAAAGATTTAATTTATTGAGATTGTAAGTATCATTTCTCTTATAAGAGTAGGGTTCCAAACTGTCACAATTTTTTGTGGAGACGCCATAGGCTCATCTAATAAATTTAATGTAAATTCTATAACTTAGTCAACAATACAAAGTACAAATTATGTACTAGCATCACTTTGTCGTAATATAACTTTTCTGCTAATATGTATGTATGCCTCAGCCTCGGCCTCAAAATAAGACCACAAAGGCATATAATTGTGGAATCCTGCGATGAATAAGATGGTTACGATGCACCATAATGAATAAAGGAATTTTGGGTCCTTAAAGACAGCTATTAGGCTGTAAGGTACCCGTGGCTCCTCCATCAGCATTCTTACAAGACGAAACGGCAGGTTGGTTCTTGTAAGTGAGCTTTACATCTTCCAAATTAAGGCCAGTACACGGATACTTTGTACTACAATCAAATTTCACAGCAACTTCTGTTGCCGATGTTCCATGGATGTCTTGGTATGTCACATCACTGATTTTAATTCCAGAAGCCTGCTTGATTGAAAAAACACAACATAAATATAATAAGATAACCAGCTACCTACTTAAAAAAGATTCTAAATTGCAATACGCCAAAACCCGAACAGTGACAGATTAGCTAGTTACAGAAGAGGACTTACCAGACCAGGACAATTTTGGTTATTGGGGCAGTAGTTTTGGTCGATGATAATGGGATTCTGGACGTTGTTCATGAGAATATGCTGGAAAACTATGTTCCTAGCAAAACCGCTGCTTTGTCTCCCCCATGACTTAATTCTTGCCCCGTTTTGAGTACCAGTAAAGGTAACAGATTTAACTGTCACATTTTGTACACCGGGCTCCTTAAGTTCCTTCCCCAAACTCCCAACACTGCATCAACCGCGCATGCTTAACTTATTAGCTCCACGTTCAACAACAATAAGTACGTTACAAAAGGGTTGCATATAAATTTCATTGGTTGTTTTGTATACCTGATTCCATGTCCAGGGCCACATGCAACATTTTCAATCCAAAGGTTGGTTGTACCAGGACCAATGGAGACACAGTCATCGCCGGTGCCTAATTTGGAGCTCAAAATTGTAACGCTAGTCGACTTTTCGACATGAATACCGTCAGTGTTTGGGCTGTTGCCGGAGGCGGAGACCTTAACTCCTTGAATTTTGACTTGGTGGCTGTTATATATTACTATGTGGAATATCTGACTATTTAGAGATGACAATCCACTGATCATAATGTTGTTAGAATTGGAGAATTGTAGAGTCTGCACATAAGCAAGAAACAATTACATTTATATACCATTGATTTTTATCCATTAAAATTACATTGAAATAGCTAATAAGCTTCGTCTAAGTTTTTGCACTTATTCACATACCGTAGCACCAGTAGGACAACTCTTGCCCGAGGCCTTACATGCCCATAAACCGGCACCCTGTCCATCAAGCACTCCACCAGAGATGGTAACCCCATTAACCTGCTCAAACAAAATCCAGTTTCCGGCATTTCCTATAACTTCGTAGCTTGACGGAGCCACAAGAGTGCCATCTATACGAACGGTGATTGCATTGTTCTTGCACGGACCCTGAAACTTTACATTTCGAAGAGCGAACCTTCCCGCTGGAGCATAAATGGTTGCTGGACTAGAGGAGCTACAAGCTTGGTTCCAAGCAGCAACAAAGGCCTTGGTTGAGTCTGTTGTTCCATCAGGTTTAGCACCATAACTTAACACATTATGCTGAAAAGCAGTTGCTAAAGATGATGATGCAGTAAAGGAAATGATGACAAATAGAAGTGTAACGATTGAAAAATGATAATTCAGTGCGTTTGCCATTCCGTCCTTGTTTCTGTAAGCAAAAAGAGAGAATCAGATATAGGGAGACGAGAGGCTTAAGAGACGTCGGGCACTAGAAGAATGTGTTGGTGGAACTTAGAGCCTACTAAGGGGGTATTTATAGCTTCTGAGCTAGTATGTTAGTCGTAAGTTAGAATTGGATATCATCTATAAAAAGCAAAATACGCGCCTAAATGTAACGTTGGTTACTCACTCACTTGACCAATTTGATGTTCCAGTTTTTCCTTTGCCCATCTCTTGCAATTTGGATATCAGTATTTTTTTGGTTTACTTTTCCTGTTTGTACAGTGCTCTCTTTGAATGCCTTTCAGTGAAACTTGCATGTGAAGAACGTTGCGGAATAGAAAAACTGTTAGAGATTTTTTCACTTTTAACTCATACTTTTCCAACAACATTCCCGGATAGGACTACATGCACAGGTATATACGTAGTTTGCTTGAATTCTTTCCCTTTTTTTTGATTCAAGAAACTAAAATGGAAAGAACAATCTGCCGTTCACGTGACACGGCGATCATGCATGATATATCAATCTGTTTGCTTTTCTTTTCCTGTTATGATGTATCATTCTGTTTTTCTTAAATAACAAAATGAGAGAATGAATCTCTGAACAGATTTTTAAATTTGTCCATTCTCCATAAACATGGAGGAAGTTATTAAGTTGAAGCGGCAAGAAAGAGCTTGCTAAACGACGCATAATTGCACCATTCTGTCTTGTCTAGCCTATACTACATGGGAGCTCGTTCTGGGATCATCTGTCCCGTGGCGCATGTTGTCTAAACCACGAAAGTATGGGCTTAAACTGACCTGCTTTAAACTTCTTAAGCCATTAACCAATATGGGAAGGACAACAAATTGGTGACATCCGTTATTGACATGAAATTATAACATTAACTGATCTGATAAGACATGCCACTGATCTTTAAGAACTAAGAATTCCAATTTGGAGTTTCCACCAAAAGAATCCAACCCATTTTCAAAACATAGTTTCGTGACGTCTCTATCTAGATGCTCACATGTGCTTGCTTCGGCTGTTGATAACTCAACTAGAAGACTATACTAACATTATTCTTGGCGAACTTCTCAAAAACATTATTCATGGTGAAATTTTATTTGACTGATTAACTAAACCACCCATTATATGCGGTGTATTGGTGAACTTGTATTAAGCTAACCACATGCTGATAATGCAACCTCTCACCAACTGAAGTATATCAAGAAGTGCATGTCTATCTAATGCGTGAACTATTATTCTGATACACAAGAAGCAGTTATGTTTTTGTGGTTGGAATAGATTGTGCTCATAAAAGTTCGCTGCCTTGTTTCATGGCTTCCTTGTTTTAGGCAAAGTTTCTTGTTTCCATAGATGCCATGTGATGTTTGTTGACTTCCATCCTTCTAAGACTAGAACAGATTTGTTAGGCACAAGATCTTTATGCATCAGCTCTTTGAATCACAATTGGGCATAGCGTTGGTATATTGCAGAAAGTTTGGTTCTTCGAAATCGCATAGAACTCTAGAAAACATTTTAAGGAATAAAAATCTTACAATAAATCAGTACTATTTAAGATAAAATCAAGTATGTAAGCGAAAGCAAGATTTTCAATTTTTTAAATAAGGAAACATGTTGTTTGAACTTAAAAGTCTATTTTTTTATTTGTAATATTATATTTACTCCAGAAAATCATCTTTTTTTTTTGTTTTTTCAGTTTAAAATCATGCATAACTTTTTGTTTTTCTCGTAAAAATTAAACAGTGTAAGACAGATATAGGCACCTTTATTTTCATCTCTTCCTTCCATGACTGGAAAATGTTCAACGGCTTTTCTCCCCTCATATCCATTGAACCATTTGGCGCTTAGGTTATTTAAAAGCACTATTTTCACAAATTGCCCTTTTCTTTCACGGTTGACTTTGCACGTGGGTAATATCATTAATTGTTATCCGAAGTGATATGAATATTTTGTTTTGAAAAATAGCTTTGAAATGACTTGAATCCCACACTATTTCAGTAGGAATGTTCACTAAGAAATCTCCACGTGGTAAACCCGTCATTTCCCTCTCCAAGAATGCTAACTCCAAATTAACATTCATGGTCTTGGAGGAGTCCGGATCTTCTATCGAATATTATCCTATCTTACTCTATTCAGTATTAAAATGGTGTTGTTTTTGTTAAAACTTTGACAGACGCCATTGAGACCCACGACATGCACCGTTTTTAAGCTAAAGCTAAAGTCAGAAGATTTGAATTAGCCGCTTGTAAACAAGTACGGAAGATGACTTTAACAAAAGTCATTTAATTTTATATTTATTATTAAAACAAACTTGCGTAGTACTAATAATTAATTTTACCCTTATTCTTATTAACAACAAAATTAAAAATTAGGACGAATTTAATGATATAATTATAATTTATTTTTTAATAATAATAATGAATATAAAATTACGAAAAATAATAATTATTCTTTTAAACATTTTATGCTTATTTACTGATTATAAGGATTTACCAAAATTAAGCATATAATTTTTCCTTATTATTATCAAGCACAAAATTTTAATAATATATTTTTTAATAATAATAATGAATATAAAATTACGAATAATAATAATAATAATAATAATAATAATAATTCTAATTAAAATTTCATTTTTTATAGTCATCTATATTATCTCAAATAGTATATTTAATATATGATTTATATAAAGAAATCGAAAATTTAAAATTATGTAATCAAATTATAAATAATAACAATTTTGTAATGTAAGTTTTATTAAAATATTGATTGATTATTTCATATTATGACTATTGGTATGATTATACATCAATAAAATAATTATATACTAATATTTATTAATAACAACTGAACAAAGAAAACAATTAACAATTGATAAATTAATTAAAAAATTAGTATATAATAATCACTAAAATATAACCATATTTTATAAAAAATAATCAGTTGTTTAATTTGATTATTCTTAGTAGTATATAATAAATTCTTTGATTTATTAAATCATAGTTATATAATATATGTTATTGCTAATTGTAAAAAATTATTTATAGTTGATTAAGTAGTAAATTTCAATATTTACTATATATGTAACTGTGAAATACTTGATTAATTATGGGTATAATTTCAATTTTTTAGATTAGATTATATTTGATATGTAAAATGATTTTTATTAATTAGATATTGTAGACACAAAAAGAATAATTACAATGTAGGTCACAGCCGTGACCTTTGCAATCCAAGTAACGGGCGTGACTAAGAAAGTCACGCCCGTGACCTCCAAATATACATTTTCAAATCATTTAGGAATAATAAAAATCATTAATTATATAATCATTCATTCTTATGATTAAATAATTATTTATTAATATTATTATTAAATACCTTGTTGATATAATATTTATTATTATTATTATTAGTATTATTAATATCTTTATGATAAATAAATATATTAATTAAATTAATTTTTATTATTATTTTAAATTTGTTAGAATTAGTAATTTTCTTCTTATTATCATTAACTTTGTTATTCTGATTAATTAAGT
>JAOSBN010000001.1:15126991-15140940 GCA_027563595.1 Erythroxylum suave | reverse complement strand
TGATTCATTATACCATCCAAGGATTTGATCAAAACTACGATTAGAAATGTGCCCTTTAGACTTTATGTTCAAGATACTAGCAATTGAATACTTGTCATTCTTATATAAGAAAACGACTGCGGAATTATCACAATAAATTCTCAACGGTTTAGCAATATTGTCGACAATACTAAGACCGAAGATAAAGTTTCGCGACCACAATCCATGAACTGTAGCCTCATAAAACACCACAAATTCAGCCTTTATAGTGGAAATAGCAATGACAGACTACTTTCTACTTTTTCACAAAATTGCTCCTCCAGCTAATAGGAGCATATAACCGAATGTAAATTTCCAAGAGTCTACACAGCTGGCATAGTCTGAATCTGAGTAACCTTTCACTTCGAGATAGGTTGATTTTCTATATGTGAGCATATAGTCCTTGGTGCCTTGTAAATATCTAAGGACTTTCTTTGGAGCTTTCCAGTGGTCGATTCTAGGATTGCTTTGATATCGGCCTAGCATTCCAACAACAAAATTGATATCTGGCCGAGTGCATGTTTTAGCATACATTAAGCTCCCAACTACTAACATATAAGAAACACACTCCATTTCCTTACGTTCCAAATTGTTTTGTGGACATTGTATTTGACTAAATTTGTCCCCTTTTTGAATTGGAACTATCTTTGCGAAGCACTTTTTCATTTAAATCTTTCTAATATTTTTTTGATATGCCCTTTCTAAGATAATCCTAACAATCCTTATGATCTATCATGGAATAGTTCTATTTCGATCACATAAGATGCCTCACCTATATCTTTCATTTCGAAATTATTAGAAAGAAATTTCTCAACATGCTGTAATAAAACCATATTATTAGCAACAAAAAGGATATTGTCAACATATAGGACTAATATAATGAACTTGGTCCCACTGATCTTCATATAGATACACCGATCAAAAGTGTTCTGTACAAAACCATTAGACGTAATGGTATCATTAAACTTAAGGTACCATTATCGGAAAGCTTGTTTCAATCCATATATTGACTTCTTTAATTTACACACTAACTTCTTCTTTCCTGTGGCTTAAAAACCTTCTGGTTGATCCACATACACTTCTTCTTCCAAGTCACCATTTAGAAAAATGGTCTTTACGTCCATTTGGTGAAGCTCTAAATCATAACGAGCCACTAGGGTTATAACAATTTTTAAAGAGCCATTCTTTGAAATTGGAGAAAAGGTCTCCTTATAGTCAATGCCATCCTTTTGAGTATAACCCTTGGCAACAAGTCTGACTTTATACATTTCAATGTTATCTTGTGAGTCACATTTGGTCTTAAAGACCCATTTACAACCCACTTGTTTTGCACCTTTCGGCAACTTCACTAATTCACAAACTTTGTTGTCATTCATTGATTTCAACTCTTCTTTCATAGCATGGAATCATTTTTCATAATTGTTACACTCCATGACTTGTTTGAACGAGACTAGATCTTTATCAATGCTCAGGTCACATTCATGTTCAAGTGAGTAAACTTTATAGTCATTTGAAATAGCTGATCTTCTCTACCTTATAGGCCTTTGTAATGCTACTTCTTGTGGCATTACTCGATTCTCACGAATATCCACTTTTCGCTATTCTCTACTCCTGCTGATTTGACCATTTTCAATGAATTGAGCAGTACCTGACTCAACTATTCGCATACTATGGGTAGGACAGTAAAATTTTTACCCCTTCGATTTTTTAGGATAGCTGATGTAAAAACTACTAACAGTTCTTGCATCAAGCTTCTTTTAATTTAGATTATACAACCTTACTTATACCGGGCAACCCCAAATGTGAAAGTGTTGTAAACTAGGTTTCCTTCTTGTCCACAGTTCATAAGGTGTCTTGGGAATTGCTTTACTAGGAATCTTATTAAGTTGATGCACAACTGTCTTTAATGCATACATCCATAAAGATAATGGTACAATACTTTAACTTAACATACTCCTAACCATATCTATAAGAGTACGATTCTGCCTTTCAGCTACATCATTTTGTTGCGGTGTACCAGACATTGTGTATCGTGCACATTTGCCTCGATTTGTAAGAAACTTTTCAAATGAACTTAGACATTATCCACTTTTATAAAATTTTCCATAATATTCGCCAACTCTATCGGATTTCACTATCTTTACTTTTTTATACTTTTCTATCTAACTGTCTTTCTACCTCATTAGTGAACATCTATAGGATGTCCACAAACTGAAATTTTTCATGCAGCAAATAAATATAACCATATCATAAGAAGTCATTAATAAAGGTAACGAGATATTTTCGTCACCCCAAGAAGGAACATCGAAAGGACCACTGATGTCACTGTGTACTAATTCTAGTAATTCATTACTTCTTGTGGCTGGATTCTTTGATATATGTTTGGTTTACTTGCCTTTAATGCAATCCACACATATATCCTAGTCAATAAAATCCAATGAAGGTAAGATTTTATTTTTCACTAACCTTTGTACCTTTTCCTTGGATATATGACCTAATCTTTTATGCCACAAAAAATCAGAACATTCATTTTTTGCACAACATTTACTTTTTATAATATGGTCAACATGAAACTGAGATTCAGTAAAATCAACATCAAGATTGAAATGATATAAACAATCAATTAAAGTACCTAAACTATAATAGTACTTATGTTTATACAATGAAAAAACATCGTTTTCAATCTTAAATTGAAATCCTACATCATCTAACTTTGCAACAGAAACTAAATTCCTAGCACATTCAAGAACATAAAAACACTTTTCTAGATTTATGTAACAACCAGTGTCTAAGATCAATCTGTACGTCCTACTGCCCTCAATTCGTGCTTTCATTCTGTTCCACATATATAAGAACTTTTTAGTTCCGTTTATGGGTTGGATTAAAAGGAACCCCTATTTAACATGTGAAATATGAGTATTTGCACCAGAATCTAACCACCAGGTATTATTAGGCACTTCAATATGATTTGATTCAAAACATACTGAAATATAGTATGTACCTTTCTTTTCAAACCAAGCTTTTCTTTTAGGACAATCCTTCTTGAAGTGACCAAACTTCTTATAGAAGTGACACCTCTTATCTTTATGGATTCGGCTCTCATTAACTATGTTGAGAGCTTTATCCTTATCTTTGCCTTTCTTTCCTGGTTTGTGTTTGCTGCTACTAGCACCCGGATGAAATGTGAAATAAACAGAGTGCTCCTTCATTTTCTTCAATCTCCCTTCCTCCTAAACCAACATGGCCTTAATCTTTTGAAGGTCCCGTTTTTCTTTAATAGTGTTATAATTCACTTGGAATTGGCCAAACTTTAAAGGAAGTGAGTTGATAATGAATTGTACAAGAGAGGACTCACTCACATCTATACCAATAAATTTCAACTTTGTTGCTAGATTTGACATATGAGTTATATGATCATGAATGTGTTGTGACCAATCAAACTTCTTGGTCATTAGCTCACTCATTAAAGTCCCTACTATGGACTTATCAACTATATCATATTGGGAGTAGTCCTTAAGTTTCAATATGAACTCCTTTGCATTATCCGTCTTAGTCATTAATGGTTTCACATTTTTTACGAATGTCATTCGCATCAAATTCAAACTCAACCTGTTAGACCATTCCCAAGCCTCATAATAAAACTTGTCAGCTTCAAAACTAGTCTCAGTTATGGCTATGGGTCATGCATCTGAAACTATTGCCAAGTCCAAATCCATTACACCCAATTGGAACTGGATTTGTTCAGACCAATCTACATAGTTCAAATTATTGAACTTGATCAAGCCATTTCCTAAAGCAAACAAATTAGAAGATGTTGCAAATACAACATATAGCTCACGCATTAATTCTTTAAGTAGACCTAAATAGATTCAAACTAATAATAAACTTTAATTATGCATTTAAATTCTCCTTTGGGTGAAATTTAAATACATAACTGTAATCTATCATGATGCAAATATAGTTCACTAAAATAGACAATCAATCATATTCTAGTCAACATGTATGTTATCTTTAGATATATAATTATATTAACCAAATATGTTGATAAAGTCCCTTTAATATCATTAATTATAAGCAATGGTTCACCTTTGGGTGACCTCCTTGCATTATAATTAATAATCTTAAATGTTCAGTTTAACCTTTATATCATTTTAATAGCATCATATCAACATGAACAATTGAAACATTTACAATTAAATGTTTAAAATTTTCAAGCTAGGCCACTTTAGTGACTAACAAGCTTTCTATACAATAAATATTTAATTGGACAATTATCGTACATGACAAATTTAATTTAATTAGTTCGGTCACTTTGGCGACTAACAAACTATTTTAAATTACCATTATAATGGGAAAATTTAATTCTAAACATTACATAATAATAATATAAAATATTCAGAGTACCAAATAAAACATATAATATGGCACTAACTTTCAAAATTATTATTATGCATAGAAAATAAATCAATTATGAATTAAAAATTCATTATGACCTATCCTAAAATTGTTTTACTTAGGGTTAAAGTCCATAATTTAATTACTTAATAATTAAGGTTGCATAATATAACCTAAGCTTATTATTTAATGGCCCAAAGGACCAAAACACTAGCCCAAAATCAAGTTTTGGGCCAAAAAGCCTATAGAGCACATGTCAGCATGCGTTCACGGTGTTGGTTGTTGTAATAATATAGTTTATTATATTGTAATAATATAATTTATTGTATTATAATTAATTAAAATATAATTAATTACAATATAATTCATTCATTAATTAAAATATTGTAATTAACTAAAATATTATTATTAATTAATTGATTACATTATAATTAATTAAAATGTAATTAATTAATTAATTAATCAAAATATAACTAGTTAAAATATAAATATTCATTAATTAAAATATTGTAAAATTTTTATTTTTCAATATTTTTTACAAATCAACTACTGTCAATAATAACATTAATCATTACTTTCTCTTAACTAACCATTATAATTTTAAAGATAATATATATTTTTATTCCTTATTATTTTCATTATCATTTTTATTACAATTTTCCACTAACTGCCCCCTTAAACTATTAGATTATTTCACCTTCTCGTTTTTTCTCATCCTTTTAAAACAACATTCCCGGATAGGACTGCATGCACAGGTATATACGCAGTTTGCCTGAATTCTTTCCTTTTTTTGAAAAGAAACTAAAAGAAAAGAACAATCCGTCATTAACAAGTGACACCACAATCATGCATATGTCAATCGGTTTGCTTTTCTTTTCCCGTTATGATATATCATTCTGTTTGCTTAAACAAGAAGATGAGAGTGAATCTCTGTACAGCTTTTTAAGTTTGTCCATTCTCTGTGGACATGGAGGAAGTTATTACGTTGAAGCAGCAAGAAAGTGCTTGCTAATCTACACATAATCTCTCGTCTAGCCCATAGTACATGGGAGCTTGTTCTTGGGATCGTCTGTCCCGTGGCGCATGTTGTCTAAAACACGAAAGTATGGGCTTAAACTGATCACTTGTTTTAAACTTCTTAAGCCATTAACCAATATGAGAAGGGCAAGTGACAAATTGGTGACATCCGTTATTGGCGTCAAATTATAACATTAACTGATCTGATAAGGCATGCTACTGATCTTTAAGAACCAAGAATTCCAATTTGGAGTTTCCACCAAAAGAATCCAACCCATTTTCAAAAAATAGTTTCGTGACGTCTCTATCTAGATGCTCACATGTGCTTGCTTCGGCTGTTGATAACTCAACTAGAAGACTATACTAACATTATTCTCGGTGACCTTGTCAAAAAACATTTTTCTTGGTGAAATTGTGTTCGACTGATTAACTGAACAACCAATTATATGCATTTTATTAGTGAAATTGTATTAAGTCATTTAACCACATGCTAATAATGCAACCTCTCATCAACTGAAGTATATGAAGAATTGCATGTCTCTAATGCGTAAATTAACTGTTCTGGTACACAAGAAGCAGTTACGTTTTTGTGGTTGGAATAGCTTGTGCTCATATAAGTTGGTTTCCTTCTTTTAGGCAACCTGTCTTGTTTCCATAGATGCCATGTGATGTTTTGTTGACTTTCATCCTTCTAAGACTAGACTATATTTGTTAGGCACATCATCTGTATGCATAAGCTCTTTGAATCACAAGTCTTCGGATAAAATTGTTGATATGGGCAGAGCGTTGGTATAAATGTTATGAATATCATATTGGTATTAATTTTGGTACAATCTTCGTTAATATTCGTACCATTTCGGATAATTTTTAAAATTTATAAAAGAGTTCCTGAATTTTTAAAAATTGCAAAATAATCTATTGTATTATATAATTTATAATTTTACATCACCACGTCTCTAAATATCATATATTATAGTTTAATCTATAATAATTTTAAATGATCTCAACCAATAATATTCTTGACTGATAAAATTATCTTAAATCTCAGTGAATTATTTATTCTAAAATGATAAAAATTATCTTAAGTTTCAATCAAGAATTTATTTCATGATCATAAAAATACTTTTAAATTAAAAATTTTAAATATAATTTAAAGCCTAATTTTATTATTTTAATTAGGTACTACTAATTTAAGTATGAGGAAGAAGTCAACTAAATTAAATACTAAAATTATAATATAAAACTAATTAATCACTAAATTTGTGATTTAAGAGTAAGGGACAGAGTCAAAGACTAAATTAATGATTTAATTTTCCTTCTGTGTAATTCTTTGATTAGTCAAATACTAGTAACTTAAATTCTTAAGTTAAGTCATACACTTAATCAAAGCACACACTTACACAATTAAACCAAGTTACTCACTTAATTGATTAATACAAGCTACAGGCCCATAACCGCACATGTCCAGATCTTAAAAAAAAAAAAAAATACCTAAGACTAAGATGTAACAAGAGCTCTTCGTTTGTATACAAGTAAAAAAGTTGGTATGGCGATGACAGCTTGTTGCACTATAGGCATGTGGCGATGAAGGCTGTTGCTGGCAGTTGGCATAACGTAGCAGATCTGGTGGAGACTGATCTTTGTTCGCGTAGCAATGTTGTGAGGCTAATGGCAAGGAGCATATCTAGCGGGGATGCATTGTGAGGTGTGTCTGAGTGCATGGTAAGGTTGAAGGCAATGACTGAAAGAATAATTGAACGAAATTATTGATTAATATCATGATTAATCAATACAATTAATCTAACTCTACACACTAGATTCATGAATTGAATGAACAATGGAAATTGAGGAATAATTGAGTCCATTGTTGTTTTCTGTGAAGCGAAGTGGCAGAGACGCAGAAGATTGACTACTACTATTCTAAATCCTGATTTGAAAACTTGTACAGTTCTCAATGGGGTGACTGTATTTAAGGTTAGCTAGCAGTAGGGCCTCCTGTGCATTGTAAACCATGGGCCAAGCCTCCCCATCATAGCAAACCCATGAACACAGGCCCAATGACACGTTAGAGAGAATTACCAAGCTCAATTATCTTGACATCCAATTAATCGGGGTTTATTGTTTATTATGCTAGTCCATCAAATTAATGATTAAAATTATATCATTCTCCCACTTGGACAGCATAACCAACATCAATGAACAACAGAAACAAATTCCCAGATTAATTTGACAATATATGGCCACAATAGGATGTCAAAGTAGAGTCAACAATCTCTCAATTATAATGAGGTCGTAAGTATCTCAACAGTATAAAAATCAGACCCGATAGGAGTATTGATAACACATATGCAAGATACCCATACCTGAATGACCTAAACAGAATGTGTTATAAAGAAATGCACACAAAATGGTGATCCGTTTGTGCAATTCCAAACAAAATGAAGTACGCACCCATCCAAGATGCCAGCTGAGATTTAGTAAAATATCTCAGAACAACAAAATGAGATTGGGTACAAAATGTCTCCAACAAACTACCATATATATATACAAACATTTAAATGTATCTGTGCAGTATATTAATAAAGTATACGACAATAACAATAAGAGCAACAATTATAATCAAAAGTCTCTAGACTGAATAACAAAATAGTCAAATACAATGTTGCTATGATAAAGAACATAAAAGACAGACTCCCACTAATCCAAGGCATCAAAAGATCTAAATAGACCCATACGGGTTACATGATTCACAAAAGCCTTAACAATCAAGCCTTTAGTTACAGGATCTGCCACGATAAGATCGGTGGGTATATGCTCTATACGGGTCTTAAACTCTTTAACCTTCTCTCTAACAAACATATACTTTGTATCAAAATACTTCGAACGTTTGGAGTTCTTGCATATTTGAGAGAAGCCCACTACAGCAGAGTTATCACAATATATGGTTAGAAATCTGGAAACACTATCCATAAGATGAAGCTCAGAAATAAAATTCCTTAACCATATTGCCTGTCGAGTTGTTTCGTAACAGGCCACATACTCTGCCTCCATAGTTGAAGTTGTTGTAAGTGTTTGTTTAACACTTTCTAAGATACAACTCCTCCAGTAAGCATAAAGATATATCCTGATGTAGATTTGTGATCACCAAGGCAGCCACCATAATCGGAATTAGAATAACCTATCACCTCAAGGTGATCAGACATCCTGTAAGTGAGCATGCAATCTTTAGTACCTTGTAGATACCTCAGAACTCATTTCACTGCTTACCAATGACCCACACCAGGGTTGCTTAAGTTTCTCCCAAGTACACCAATAACAAAAGCAATATCAGGACGTGTACAATCTTAAGCATACATAAGATTGCCAACAGTAGAAGCATATGGAACCTTTTCCATCTTTGACTTATCTTTATCATTTTGAGGACACTGGCTATTTGAAAGTTTGTCACCCTTTTGGATGGGTGCACTACAAGGATTACAAGTCTTCATATTGAATCTATTCAAGATCCTTTCATCTTCATGCATTCACCATTTCTAGTATTTGAGATTTTGCTTTCTCTTTCTAGAAAATTTTCTTTTTGAATATTTAGTTCTCACAAAAAATCTCCAAGTATGTATGGGACATGGTCTACAACTAGTATGGTATCACCGTCTTTTGATTGTTCGATATCGCCCATCCCCTAATTCTCAGTTAGCCCAACATTTGCAGCTGGAGTCAACATGTTAACCCAATCCATCTGATAATGCTGCAAATATTTGGAGATGAAATCATTCGCATCACTGTCTAGATTCTCCACATTGTCTACATTGAAATTGTCAAGAGTTTTTTTTCCTCTGGGAAATATGTGTGACAACTTATTTAGTTATCAAATCAACTAGTTGAATATCATTATATTGTTACTGCATAGTTTTGCCAATATCTACATATGCTTGTTCTATACTACCACTACCATTAGCTACCACCTTCTGTCACCATTTTTCTATGCTCAAGGGTGTTAATTATCTCTAGTATTTACATTGTCCTGTTCTCATAAGGGATAGAAATATCAATATACCTCATCATCCTTTCCTTCCTTTCCAATAACCAACTGTGGAAAGTTTGTCACCCTATAACCAAATTATGCAATTTATGCAAACTAATAGGCATTATACACTCTTCACCACAAACAGTAGTAACTTCATTAACTACTTGCTCACAAAGAACAATTCCAATAGCGCTCGCCATTAATTCATCATGTCAAGCGGATTAGAAAGTTCGACCAGTAGGGATCCATTTCTTAGAGGTAGTACTCGATTACAAGGGGTTGGAGATATGCACAAATGTCTGCTCAAATACAATAATATCATTCATTCGCATAAGAGGTAATTGATCAGGCAATGGTGATGTTTTAGGTATTTTGATACATACCTTAGCATAGTTGATCCTCTCCATACATGTCGCTTGGGAATCCATGCAGAAAGGCTTTTTCAAGGAGCTAGCAAGAGTTTGTGGAATTGCACCCAAATAGGAAGCATGTCTATGGTACGCCGATTGAGCTTCATGCCTGGCCTCCACCTTGTTATATGCTATCCCTGACAATAAGTTATAGCTTTTCGATTGGGGAATATTGCATGTGAACATGAACATGGGGAAATCATACTTAATTGAAACCCAAGTTAATTAGTAATCACCAACATAATAATTGGATATTGTAGTTAATTAATTATGTTACTTATTACTTTCTCACTTTGCTTACGTTGACATTATATACAATTTAGCTTAATGCTAATGCGGTAAGAACCGTCATTTGTTCATGTTTAAGTTTCATTACTAATCTTTTAGCTATAGGGTATTTTTACATCTAAAATATACTATTTACAGAGGTTTTCTAAGCTTTGGCTTGACATATATCTTTTTTAAGATCAGCTCTTTTTCTTATTAACCATTTATTTACAAAATATTACACATGTTAGGATTGCGTAACCATGCATATTCTAAATTATAAACCATAGGATAAAGAAGACCAACTTTTAAAATCACAAGGAATAGCGTGTGCCTAGTCTCCATATGCTAACGTAATTAAGGAAATGGGAATGTCAACGAAGCTTATCATCACCATACCGAATTCTTAAAACAAAAGTTTCCCGATGCAGGGAACCAAGCCCTAAATTGCAATCAAAATGAATCCCAGCATATCATATAAGAGAATAGTTTAGAAGCTTTCGTGCCATGCAGAGTCTTAATATGCAACAGGATCGGATTGAGTAATAACAAGGAAAACAAGAAATTGCTGTTACTCCATTAAAAAGAAAAATACACAGAAGATTTTATATATATTTTGAAAACAAGTTGCATCAAATCAGTTTCATATTCAATCAGATATTATGTATAATTTGCACAGGATATACGATTAAATCATAAGTTGACAGAACAGTTAAGCAAAAGAAATAGTTAAGAACAGGATTGTATACCTAGAAATAACAGTGATCTTGCGCCATTTCAATGATCTTTTGAGGTTGACAAGTTTGGAGTAAAATTTCAACTGCTGATCTTTATTGGCCGGCAGAACAAGAAATGTCCATGTGGCTGAAGTAAGCTGTAAGCCCTTAATCCAAGAAAGTTAGTACAGGGAAGTCGTTTAGTTAAATGCAGTTGAGATTTTTAGGTTGATAAGTTGAAAATAGGTATGTCTTTGTCTTGACCCCTAAGCCATATGCTTCAGTTCAACAAGTAATCATTAAACAACCACTGTCATTGCTAACTTTCCTGAAAAGCGGAAATTGGCTAATCCAGAATTTTGTTATAAACATGATTTTTCCCATCGCCAATTTTGATTGAGCTTAGAAGGTGAGCCTTGGAGCAACTAGTAAAATTGCTCCTTTGTAACCTTGTAGTCACAAGTTCAAGTTACACAAACAACTTCTTTGTAAAAATATAAAGAGAGGGTTGTATACATCATGACCTTCCTCAGATTCCCACAAAGCGGCACTACAACAAACAGGGTTATTAGCGACGAATATAAACGTCGCTAAAGAATGAAAAATCGTCGCTGTTACTAATTTGAGACAATTACATTTCTTCATCAAAATCGTCGCCCAATCTCGATACCAAAACAACATCGGCGACTTTTTACAGAAGTCGTCGCCAAAACATTATTGCAACCAAAATAATTCGTCAAGAATCATTATCACCGACAATAAAAAAGAATGTCGGTAATAGTTTCGTGCAACATTTTTGTTTGGTAGATTAAAGTCCTTTCCCACGAAATATTAAGCATTGGTATTTATTTTTGGTGACGATTTATTTTTGGTAGCAAAAAACTTTTAGCTACTAATTTTTTGTTTAGGGAAATGTTTTTAGAAATGTTTTTGGAACGTAGGTAAAAAGATTTTGTGACAAATTAGGTTTAGTCGCTAATATTTTTCTGTGATGATTTTTGTTTCGTAGCAAAAACGTTTTAGCTACGACATATTTGTTGTAGCAAAAACTTTTTACCGATGTTTCTTGTACATAGTTAATTTTTTTGTGAAAAATTTAGATTGGTAGCTAATAATATTTAATGACGAAATTTAGTTTTTAATTTAATAACTATTATAATTTTTATAAACAGATTTATTGATTTTATTACAAATTTTAAGACTTTTTTTGACGAATTATTTTTGATAGCTTATATTATTTAGTAACAATTTTTAATTTTGAAACTTATAACGATTATAATTGTTAAAAATGAATTTATTTTAATTTATTACAAATTTGTAGACATTTTTAATATTTTGTAAATAATTAAAAATTGAAATAAAATAAACATATAAAATGGAATGTATTATATATAAAACAATGTTTACATCATTTATAAATTAAGAGTCAGAATCTTCGTCACCAGCACTGTGATATGAAGAACCTAGCATTTGTTTAACTAATTTTTTAAGGTTGCTAATTTCTTTTAATCCTCGATTTATCTTGTCTTTTGTACATTGCAATTTGTCTTTTATGCATTGTAATTTTATCTTCAGTACGGTGTCAACAATGCTGGTCGTAAGGAAGAGGCTCCAACCAGCTTAGGGTCATACCTAAGGCCTTTGATATAACCCGATCGTGTACCAAGGACATTGTCGCAAATGTCATCGACATTGGGCTGATTTCCCTCAGCTAATGATGCCTGCAACAACTCCTGCATCTTGTTCTATAATATAAAGAAGAAAATGCAATTAACTTAAAAATTATTAGTTAATATTATTAAAAAAATTGTAATATTAATTTATTTGTACTTACATAATTATTTTGTGTCTCTTCCGACATTCAGCCTTGTCCTTCCTTACAGTGTGTGTGCTTGTACAGTGTGATCTGATCACACTGTTGCCTTTAGAGTTGTGTTTGACTCTACAATAATTAAAATAAAATTTAACCAATTAGAATTTATTGTATTAAAAAATAGAATAATAAATTGAACATGTTATACTTACTAATTCTTGTCGGACAATGATAAATGATCTAGAGCTAGTGTTATGCGGAGTCGTCATTTTTGCTCTGTTGGCCTTCGCTGTCTAACACTTTTCCTAAATTAAGAGGATTAGTCATAAATGTATAAATACAATTAATGGAAGGAAAATATGAAGAGAAGAAAACAAACCTTAAGCTGCAGTGAAGCCCAATAATCACACAATTTATTCCAATTTTCTTCAATCTCCATTTCCGGCACATGTCTACTGGCCTCTTCATCGGAATGGAAAGACTGATAATATTTATGCAGTCGATAGCAATAATCCTTCAGCCTTTGTTTCAGTAGTGAAGAGACACTGCTTGAAACCTCAGGCTGCTCAATATCTACAATATTGAGCTTCATATGTGAAAACACATATTAGATAAGTTATTAATCTAGGTAAGTAAAATTGCAATACTTATAATGAAATGAATTGAAATAATACCGAAACTTTATCCAAAGCATTTTGCATCAAGTTGTCTTCCTTCAACTATCTGACATGCTGAAGGTAAGGCAACTCATTCCGAACAACAACGCCTAATTCGCTAGCCAATTTTGCTGCTTGGAACTTATCAACTGGGCGCCCTTGTGTCAGGTCAATAGTCACGGACAACTTGGAATTCATTGCAACATTCATCCGTTATAACTCAACTCCTTTTGTCTTTCCTTTACCTCATTTTCTGAGGCTAGTATTGGAACCTGAAAATACAACATAATGATTAAAACACACAAAATATGTAATGAGAGAATAAATGTATAAATGCTTGGTTATCAATAACAAACCTAAAGATCCCTCATTACTATCAAACGATGTTGGTAAAGGTTGTTGTTGCTGACTTTCCTCATGCGATGATACAATTGTTGGTTGTTCAATTGGAGAAACTTCATCGCTTGTTACCACCCTCTTTCCTTTGTTACGACCAAGTGTCATTGTAATCAACCTATGTTAAAATCAACAACATCAACACTATCAGTAAATAGACAACAAATACAAAAAATCATCAACTACCGCAAAAACATAACTGAAACATTAAAAATATGCTTATAATCATCGTAAATA
>JAOSBN010000001.1:15108772-15126891 GCA_027563595.1 Erythroxylum suave | reverse complement strand
GGTCGGAGCTCTCAATATGCTCGTGAATTACAAATGTAACCACAGGAGACCTATATATATATATGAACTTCCATATCAGACTTCCCCATCACAAGGCCGATACGATCCAGGTCCACACTGAAAGGGGTCCATTTTCCACCCGGACTTCGTCCCATTAATCCAGATAATTTATTGGGTCACCTTATTACCTTTAATTGGATCAAATTGCGTTGCGTTCCTTAACCGTTAATTTATTTAAAAAATAAAATCACAATTAATAACTGTCCATAAATTGAGATAATGACAAAATTGCCCTTAGGGGCAAAATTGTCTAACACTCAGATCCCCACAAAGTGAAGAGCCTTTTGTACTGAGTACGTTAACTTTTATTCTTAATTGTGCTTGTCCAACAGCTCATTCACCACTTTTACAGGGTAATTAAAAAAACAAGAATGGGATTTAATTGCCATTTTAGCTTTATTTATACAATGTAAAGTTATCATTTAATATTTTAAATTTCAAACGATTTTTGTGTCACATGTGAATAAATATATCAACAAATCTTCAATATCTTTCATTTCCTTTCCATTGGCACATGACATGTATATATAGGAGAAATTAAAATGTTAATATTTAAGAATTAAAAGGTTATAATAAACTATCGTAGCATCTTATCTTAAACTAACTTATACATATGTAAATATCATTTAACAAATAGTAACAAAGTAATATCATTATCATTGTAAGTACCAAATTTTTAGCTACTTATTGTTGGATGTTGACCTAACTCATTTAATTTAAACTCCTTCAAAGAAAAAAAGACCCGTCTACTTTTAGCTTCAATTACAATGAATTAAATGGTACACTGTTTTTCTCATATTAATTAGCAAGAACTTAAAAAAGGGGTTATTTGGAATCGGGCACCAAAGTTGCACTGCAATTCGGAACAGTGACAAACTATATATAATTTGGTGTTATGAGATCTCTCTTTTGTGGACACAAAATACTGGAAATATATACACTTACCCTCACGTATTGGCAAGGATAATTTTCTGTTCTATCGCACTCTTACTCTCTGAAATCCGTGGGGGCATACCGGTAATAACCATAGGGGAAAAGGAATACAGTCAAAAATAACTCTTAATGTAAGATCTATATTGGAAAAGAAGGCAATGACCAGATTCAACTTTACCTGAGGAGGTTAAACTCTTCGCACCAACATCGATACTGACACATACACAACAAGACTGAAGAAGAAGGGACAAGGATCATCATCAATCCGAAAAGAGACTTCAATGATCTAGAAATAGAGGAAGAAACAATCACAAGACATGATCTTAGGCCTTGTTTTTGGAATCTAACTTGTGAGTCAAACATACGTGCATCACTTTGTAGGGTCCTTTTAATGGAATCTCATTGGCCAATATAGGTTCATCTCTATTCTCATAACATCCCAAAATTTTGTATTTGAACACTTGATATACAACAATCAAATCTTATGTTTGTATCCTCAATCATCACCCTAATATATTACTCATTTTTATCCCTTATTTTCACATCAAACTAAGTACATTTTAAGCTCCATTCAAGCCTAAATGTATCAGAGAAAGGCATTGATAAGTCCACAATTTGTATATGTATATGATTTGGGACAATTAGCATAACTTTCACCATGGATGTCGGATTAAGGTCATTCAAGAAAAGTTTCAAAGAGGACTTCGAGTTTTACAATTTCTATGAAGACTCTGAAGATTGATTTTGCAATCTAGAGAGTCAAAATTGTACATTTATAAAACTGTCCCTAGAATATCCGTTTAGGGGACATACGTCCCTTCAAATGAACATGAACTGAGCTAGAACACTAAAATTCCCAAGAAGGTCCACCCAACGAACATTAAGTCTGTCCAACGAATATTTATGGGTCAATTTCTAGATTTCTAACTCCTACAAGCTACCTATGACCCATCTTATGCATATCTATCATTTCTAACTCATTTTCCTCATAATTTTCCCTTCATTATTACTTCCATTTAAGCTCAATATCATTTACAGCCAAATCATAATCTATGTTTGGTCATCAATCCAAAAACATCACCTTCAAACTTACACACATTCATCATAAATTTCTACACATGTTTAACCCCATTTATTACCTTCATTTCATCTCTAACTTATTACACTACTTCTTCCCATTTCAAGGAACTATAGTACTCTTATTCTATTATATCAAAATAGAAAAGCTATAAAGTGTCCTACATGCACCGTGTGTAGCATCACTAACTTGTAAAAATCTTATCTTTCCAATCTAATCTCCAATAATTACATACTTTATATCGTTGGAAAGCTAAGAGGATAAACTACAACTTCCAAGAAGACAACTTTCAAAACATAAATATATTTCATTAACATGAAAAGAAGAGAGTTTTACAAAGTTTTAATGAGCATTTTAAGACCCAAATACATCATTGATCTCATAATCCACAAATACAAAATATACATGTGAATGATACTTGAAATGCAACTAAAGCCTTAAGTTTTTTCCTACACTAACTTAAATACAAAATATGCAGATTTGGAGTTCCCTTGACTCTCGATCACTCGATTTCTTGCTCATTACCTAGAGATAGGGATGAGCTAAAAGCTCGTGGGTGACAAGTTTATAGTGGAGAAACAAGCAAACCATTGAAAATATTCATGATCATAGTAAAATGCTTTGCAACCATAAAACATATATTTCTCAAATTCTCAAACTTGTCAAACACATCAAAAACAGCATAAGACATGTATTTCTCAAATTCTCAAACTTGTCAATAAATTCATACATAACATAAGCAATCATAATTGTTTGGGTAGACCATATACATGAAGCAGTTCTTGTGAAGCTCTGATAAATATGAGGGAGTTCTTGCAAATCACAAGTAAACATGAGAGAGTTGATAAAGGAGCTTCATACCACTAGCAGGCAAACGGGAAAAGCCTTTAACATGGTCAACGTGCACATGACATGACATGATGGACCACCACAAACCCACATACAAACATGAGTTTCATGAATTGTCAACATATTGCACAAAAGGCACATTTAGAAACATGATTTCCATAAGCATGATATATTTCAAATACAATTTCCATCATCATTTCATAAATCATTATCAAGATTTATGTAACAAACATATAACAAATACTTCAATCATTCAAAAAGCAATAAAGGCAATATTTATAAAGCAATTGAAATCATTTAAATCTTTTGATTTGAAAAAATACTCATAGCTCATTAACTCAACTATAAACATGTAACCCACCTAGATCCCTTGCTTAAAAACTTGCTTAAAATTGCCCCTCCTCTTGCCTTACTTGATTTCCTTCAACATTGACAAAATTCCAATTCAATAGGAATACCAATTGAGAATCGAAAAATCATATTCACTAAAAATTGATTCTAGAATACTTAAACCCATGTATTTCCTAAGCTTCATAAACCAAAACCCTTCCAAAAATCCAAATGATTAACATATGCTTACCTTGAATCTTCACCAAACAAAGAAATGTTTGGCTCAAATGGAAACTCTTCTCTTCCTCTTTTTTCTTTTCCCTTCTTGAATACCCTCAAATCACTCTTGAACACTAAGAAAAGATGAAACCCTAACTGACCTTCTCTTTTTTTCTCTCATGGATGTTTCTCTCTCATTTCTCTCTCTTTTGTTTCGTTTTTCACTGCTTTCCCCCTTCAATCACGTTTTTGTTCATTTAGTGTTCAAGACACTTTTTCCTTTTCCAATTCTACCCTTAATGAGTGCTATGCAAAAATTGCTCTTTACACAATCCTATTGCTTTAATTTCACTAACCAGTGAAATAAAATCCTACTTACACTATAATAAATAATTAAACCCAATAATTATTCTATTATGACCTCATAATTTATTCTAAGGCAAAATTCAAATTCCATGCTTATTCCATAAAATATCATGTTTAACTCAAAAAAAAATTTGGGGGCCAACACATGAACTCTACGTCGATAGCAATTTGCAATGGGGAGAAGAATGTCACGAGGCATACCCTAATTTGGTAGGTTCTGGAATCGAATGAAGATAGGGAAAATGACTTTAGCCTAAAAGCATATCAACTAGTCATTTTTGTTTTTCGGTTTACTACGAAGTCGTTTCACTTGTTTCTATGCAGTGTCATTTTCTTTATTTGTAAGTTATAAGGAAGAGTTGGCTCCCCATATGTCTCACGCGTTAGCACGCTGAACTGTTATTTGTATTCCTCATTCTTTTAATAGATTTTTAACTTTAAAAAAAAAGAATAATTTTTTGTTCCATTTAACCGTTATTGTTTCTTTCTAAACATTCTCGAACTGCACGCATGTAGGCAATGACATTTTATCAACATAAGATTTTTCAATTTTACATATTCTTTGAAATTACTATAAATCTTCATAAAATTGGATGCATATCCGCAACCACAATGTATCAACATGCATGCAATTATGTTACCCTATTTTCTTATTTTTTGGACCTAAAACTGCTTTCCCCTTGGGATAAAAAACATAAATGAAAAGGATCACTACAACAGAAAAGGCTTTTAGCCACGAAATTTTTCGTCTCTAAAAGTGCTTACTTTGTCACTGACAATTTTTAGTGATGATATTAAATCTTCGTCCAAATTGTCGCAAAATTTCGGTAGCAAAATATTATAGGTAACATTTTTACGAAATCGTCATCAATTATTTTTTGCTATAAGTTAAATAAGTAGCGAAAAGAAATACGTGATGATACGGCAAATCGTCGCCAATGATATTTTGATAAGGTTAGTTTTTGTGGCTAAATGATATTAACTACGTCACTCTAAATGTAGGTAATTATGTTTAGTGACAAATTTTGAATCGTTACCAAAAGTTATTGGCAACGATATTGCAATCTTAGGAGAAAAATTTTGTTGCATTTTTTAAAACGTAGCCAAAAGTTATTAACAACGTTTTTCAAAAAATAGCTAAAAAGTTTTGACGACGACTTTAAAAATGTAAGCAAATCTTTTTAGCGATGCTTTTATTATTTATAAGCATTATTACAAAAAATTTATCATGTTAATTATAATTATTAGTGACATTTTTAGTCCATATTATTGTATGAAATATTTATATTTTTATAATTTATTATACGAAAATATAATTAAAAATAAATAGAAATTAGAAACATTTTATTTAAACAATAAAATATCATTAAATGTTAATTACAAAGGTTAACAAAAATAGTTATATACAAACTAAGACTTGTTTTCATCGTCACTACTACTTAAAATAATTCGGGTCAAGTATTTATTTATTTGACTATCTTTTCTAGCTTGGCTAACTTTTGTTTATTACATTCTAATTTAGCCTTAAGTGACTAGTTCTCCACTTCAAGAGCGTCAACAGATGCTAGTCTTGATGAGATGAAGTAGTTGGCTTAGGGCCAAACCCAAGATCTTTAATGTATCCAGATCTTGTACCAAGCACGTTGTTGCAAATGTCATCAGCATTTTGCTCATTTCCATCAAACAATGATCTTTGCAACAACTCTTGCATCTTATTGTAAAATTTTAAAATCAAAATCGATATTTAATTCAAATATTATTAGTTAATGCTAAATAAATAAATAAACTTAAATTATATATATATATATATAATTATTTTGCGCTTACTCTGACATTCACCTTTGACCTTCCTTGTAGTGAGTGAGTTTGTATAGTATGTGATCATATCATATTCTTGTCTGTGTAGTTTCTTCTCACTTTATTTTGTGAAAAATAAAATTTAAAAACATAATAAATAATATTGTTTTTAATGATATAATTATAACTTCTAAACAAAGAGCTTACACATTCATTTCGTACGACAACAAATGATTTAGAGCCTTGGTTGAGAGGAGTTTTCATTTTTCCTCCATTAACCTTGGCTTTCTCACATTTTTTCTAAATAAAGAAAAGAAATAGTCATTAAATTGTGTAACAAGATTAATGGAATCAAATCTGAAGAGAAAGAAGACAAACCTTAACGTTGAGTAGAGAACTAATTGTTATCTCAAGGTTTATGTTTAATGATTTTGATGATAACTATATAATATTTCAAATTTCAAATTGGATTTATGTCTTTGTATAAGCAATGATATAATTCTTAAAAGGAAATAAATTCATAGAATAATTGCTTCCTTTTTGTAGGAACCTTCTTTATAAACTTACCTTTCTGAAAATAGTTCCATAACATCCGGAAGGATCTTACTAATTCGAATAATTAGCTTCGGAAGCTTTAATAGAACATTTGAATATCAAAGATTTCAACAGAGATAATATCGAAGGTTAAGTAATGACTAGTGGAAGAAATTGTATACTTAAGGAAGAGCCACTACATTTGCAAAATATACACAAGACAAAGACACGAGACTTGCAAAATATCTTAGTGCTTCATTATTTCTTGAAAGTTAAATCAAACTCTGTACCTTAGAAAGTGATATCACTTTATTAAGAGAGAATGTTAACTCGTTCAGACTTTTCTTGTTGAGAGCTTGTAGAGGCTAGCAAAATACTAATAGTGTGGAAGGTTGAAAAACCTTGAAAAATAAACACTTGTGAGTTTAGAGAGGCTTGTCAAATTAGTACTTGGTTTTATAGTGAAATGCTTAAGTTGGATACTTAGAGACTGAACATAAGCTTCATCATAAGTCGAACCAATATAAATCTAATGTGTCATTTTCTATCTCTTCCTTAATTTTAAATTTTCACATTATAAGTTTTCAAAAGTCCAAGCTTACTTATCTCCTTGTACTGGTTTCTTGTCTCCTTTGACTTTTAACTATTTCCTTTGCCAAGCCAGGGTCTTGAGTTGACATGGTCCTGGAGATTTTATCTTTTTCTTTTTCCTTTTGGAGTTACTGATTCGTTTTGATTTAGGAAGTATTGTTCATAGCTAGTGTGGATACAATTTTTCATGGGGGTATTATCTTGGAAGAGAAAGTTTGAATCTTGTGCTCTATCTTCTGGGTTGATTTGATTATTTGATTAAAGTTGAAGAATTTGGGGTGTTTTGCTCCCTCTAAAAAGAAAAAAATATGGGTCTTTTTACCTTCCACTACATATATAGTTTGCAAATTTGCTTGGTTACTCTCAAATCTAGTGTTTGTGAATCTTTTACGAGTTTTCCCAATTGGATTCCCTCACTTTGACTTTTCACGATTCTGGCAGCTACAAAACGTCATTTTCCGCTAGTTCCTATCTCAAATTCCAATCCATTATTAAACTAGGTCTCTCTAGACTGCTCATTTACGTGATGCTTCTAGGTCCAATCGTTTTTTGTGGAGATCTTAAATGTGAGTGGGTATTTGGTTTTTTCTTGCTTTGTTTAAGAGATTGTGTATGGTTTGTGTATTGATGATTCAAAAAAGCGGCTCTTGGTTTTATTTCTGTGTTCTATTACTGATCAAAAGATTCTTTCAAGTATGTGCCTTATGCAAGCTATTTTATGTTTTCCTGGTAGGAAAAGTTACCTTACTTCGATGGTTTTCATTTGGGGGATTATTAGAATCGAATTTTTGCTTGTGCTGCTCTTTGGATATTCTGTATATTGTTTTTTTTCACTGATACGGTTATGATAGATCGAGGTTCTCTTTTATTATATTAATGATTAGATTGTTGCTTTGTTGGGTTGAAAAATCTCCGAACAAAAGGTAGTGGTTTCTTCAGCTTTTTTCTAGTTGAAGCCCATATTAACAGTTGTTTTTGGGCTTTTGCTGTTGATTTGATTTTTCAATCCCTTTCTGTTTGAATATTATGGCTTATTGGGTAGATTTGAAGCAAATGTGGTATGTGATAAAAGTTTAGACTTGCATATACTTGGTTTGGTTACAAAAGATTGTGCTTCGTAATTTTGTATTGAATATGATAATGGCTCAAAGTGTAGCATCATTGGATTACATCACGATGTGATATATATATATATATTAGGATTCAACAACTATTGGTTGTCCCCCAAAGGGACAACCAATAAAACTGGAATGCTACAGAGCACATTAGCAGGGCCCTACTCAAGGATGACAGGCACATCTCAATAAGTGGTGAAAAAAGTTGTGCAACATATCAGGTATAAGCACAAATTTTGCAACATGTCAGGTATATCTATACTACTTGTTTCGTACTAATTTTGTTTGTTGAACTTGCAATTCTTAATTGCAGTTTGATAGCTTTTATATAAGTGCTATTATTCTATTGTACTTATTTATTATTACTTTATTCTACTTATTTATTTATTTATCTATCTAGTTATTTTATCACATTTTAATTAATTAATTTATTTTCTAAAATCTTCTTGTCACTGTTGCATAGCTTTTACGTTTTTAATCTTTTAACCCTATTTATTTATGTTTTTATTGAAAATTATGTTACATCGTTTTTTTCCGTGCTAGTTTACCTTTTCCCTGTAACTTGCATCATTCATATATTGTCTCATTCGCATGTGGGTCCACCAGAAACAGCCTCTTTACTGTGTAGGGGTAAGGCTGCGTACTATTGGACCTCCCCAGACCCCACTTCATTGTGGGATTTCGGACTGGGTGATGATGATGATGATGATGATGAAGTTTTCAAAAGACTTCTTCAGTTTTACAACAAGCTCCTTCTATTTTTATATTGTAAGAGGTTGCTTTCAAAAGTTAGCAGGCTCCTATCGATTAAGTAGGCTCTTATCATTTTGAATGTTAGCAGGTCCTTTCAATTAATTAGCTCCTTTCTATTTAGTGTTAATAGGCACTTTCAAATTAACAAGCTCCTTCCTTTTTCAACGTTGACAGGATCCTTTCGGAAGTTTATAGGATCCTTCTATTTATTTTATTTAGTAGGATCTTATTGATTTGAAAGTACCTTGAATTTTTATATGCACACAATTTACCCTCTCTTATGTATGTTTGCTTTATCATTTTTTATTATAGCCAAGTTTCACATTTATTGTGTTTTACAAAACGTGATAAATCATGGCAAATAATTTAAGAAGCCTTGAAGGACAATTTGTCTCAAAGCCTCCTTACTTTAATGAAAACAACTACTCGTAGAATGACAATCTACCTTCAATCTATAGATCTTAAAGTTTAGCAAGCCATCGGAGTTGGAGTTACACTTCCCGCTACAGAAAATGTAGAAGTATGGTATGATACTGACAGAAGAAACGCACAACTAAATGCTAGCAAAATATCATCTAATCTATGCACAATCTCTAGAAGAATATGAGAAGATATCCTACCACTCTATAGCGAAGGAAATGTGGATAACTACAAGTTACCTTTGAACGAACGAATGAGGTAAAGAAACATAGAATAAGCTTTTTAATGCATCAATATGAAACTATTGGCATGAAACAGGGAGAAACCATAAATGAATTTTTCGAACAGTTCAACAACATCATCACAATCTTAAACAACTTGGGAAAGATATATCCCAATTATGAGCTTGTAACAAAGATTCTAAGATCATTACTAAAGGAATAGAGACCTAAGGTGACAATTCTAGAAATTGCAAAGGATATAGAAATTATTTCACTCGACTAGCTACAAGGAAATCTTATGATCCATGAAATCGATCATAGGCAAGATGAAGAATCCTCCTACAGAAAAGGAATGGAACTAAAAGCAACTGATGAATCAAACAATGATAAAAGTGACACTGAGTTGCAAATAGATGAAGAAGATTAGTTCAACTCTATGATTAGAAAATATGCCCTCTTTTATAAAAGGAAGATGACGAAGAAAAGAAAAGGAAGCAAGAAGTTCCTATCAAAAGGCAGCAGTAGCAATAGCAATACACAAAATAATCAAATCATATGCTATCACTGCAAGAAGCTTGGACACACAAGACCTTAATGTCCTTTCTTCAAAAAGACAAAACAGAGAATAGAAAACCTAGGAAGCAAGTGATGACTACAACCTGGTCAAATGAAGATTTTGAAAACTTCGAAGAAGAAAAGCTAGAAGAAGTCAGCAAAGTTTGCTTCATGGCTGAATTAGGAGATGGTGAGGTATATTATTCTGACTTTAATATTGACGCTGATGAAATGAGAAATGCACACCATAAATTTATGATCAATGCAAAAAATTGACAGTAAAGTATTTCAAAGAAGTTGAGAAGTCTAAGAATAGTGAAGCATCCTTGAAGAGTAAGATTAAATCATTAGAATTTGTGAATGAAAATTTGACAACCAAGAATATATCTCTTGAGGATGATTATAATCAAAAGTTTTCTAAAAAGGAAGTTTTGGAAGAAAGATTAGCCAAGTTGGAAAACACTTTGCTTGAGAATGATTCTAATAAAGTGAAATAGCTAGAAAAAAAGATCATCATCCTAGAACTTGAGAAAGAAAAATGCGCTGGAAAAATCTTATCTCTAGAAAAAGATATTGCAAAGTTTGTTAATGAAAGGAACAACCTTGATGCACTACTTGGTAGTGGTAAATGGGTTTTTGATAAAGTTGTGTAAATCGTTTTGCAAGATTTACAATTTATAGCCTTCAAAATATCGTAAGTGCACGAGTCATGATTTGTAATACATGAAGGGTCGATCCCATGAGGAAGTGTACATTAATCAAATCCTACGTTATCTAAGGCTAAGAAAATTGATAAATTAAAATTAAAATTGCAAAGAAAAGTAACTGTGGGAAAGTGATTATCAAGAATTTAACTCACAAGTTTAACAGAAAAGAAATTGAAATTAAGCAACAAAAAAGTCACAAAGGGAATTAACCAAGAAGAGTTAACAAATTATGAGAGAGGGGATTTCCTTATCATCAATGCTAATATAGTCAATTATGTGTTATTGTGGTGTCAACTCTAGACTATCGTAGGGTAGATTGCTCTCTCTTGAATTATAATCATTAAACTCTAATTGAATTATAGAATTTACAATCTCTCAATTAACAAAATACCCACAACTCTAATTTGATCTTAAGCTCTCTAATAAACTACCGAGTCTCACACGAGATCTCTCTCTATACAATAATCGGTATGATTAATCACGTGGTCTATTGGATCACTTAACTCTCATTAAACCAATCTAATCATTTTTATTCAGTTCACCCTCTCGATTTATTATCTAAATATGCAAATATTGTAATTAATCACCTCACTCAATCATAATAATTCACAAATAACTATATTAGCAGTGAATCAAGGTTTTACCCCAAAGGAAAAGTTAGAACATCATCAACAATTCAAGATCCATCATCATACAATCCATCATCATCTCAACATTCAATGAACAGAAATAAAGATAGAAAGGAGAAAGAACTTGGATCAGATGACCTGGGAAGGCAGTAGCGTTAGAAGACTCGCTTCCTCTCTCCTCTTCTTCCTCTTCTCTCTCTCTTCTTCTTCTCTCCCTTGAAACTTTCCCTAAATGGCAAAAGTGGAGGCTCCCTTTTCAGGTTTCTTCTTTTTTTCTTTATAGTATTTTCTAATTAGGGCAAATGTAGTGCTTTTCGCATGCCTAAAAGGCCTAAAAAGTTTCTCGAAAACTCAAGTTTGGAAGGTTGTCTGTGTGTTATGTCGCACAGGCCATGATCGTAGCCTATAGTGCCACGATTATGGCCCCTGAGTAAGCCTTTCTCATGATCGTGGCTCCTCCCTGATGCTTCTATCACAATAGTGACAGACTGGCCACAATGGTGGCACTCTATTTTGGCACAGGCCTCCTCCGAAACTCCTTCGTTCTTTGATATTAACCTTGAAATACTAGCAAACTCATCAATACACCTCAAATACACAACATTGAAGCTTAAAAGCATGCTTTAAACCACAAAACACTTAAAACACAAATATTTAACTAATACAATTCTAACCTAGACATGAACTAAACAATCAAATTAACATCTAAACACACATCAAACTACCTACTAATACATGATGTAATCTACAACTATCAAGTTGGAATAGGCTACAATGAGAATAATAATTCTAAGCCATACAAGAATTTCTTTGTTAAATCTAGCAGTATCTATAGTCAAAACAACATGAACTTGACACATAGTAGAAATTATAGCAATTCTCATTTATCTGTTTTATGCTTCTACTGTGGAAGACATGGTCACATTAGTCATTCTTGTAAATTTGGTAAAATAGAGAAATTATCTCAAATCTATATTTGGAGATCGCAAGGTGAAGCTATTAACTTAAAAAGACTCGAAAAATTTGGATACCTAAAATGAGATAATACTTTTTGCATATATGCTTCAAAACGGAGACAATAATAAATCAATAGATAGTTATAGTGCTTGTTTCAGACACATGACAAGTAAAATATCACATTTCAACCACATTGAAAGAAAATACAAAGGTAATGTTGCCTTTGCTGATATAAACAAGACAAAAGTCACTAGAATTGGTACAATTGGTGACTCAAACTCTGCTTCTATTGATAAAGTCCTTTTTGTTGATGGATTGAAACATAACTTATCAAGTGTAAGTCAATTATATGATAAGGGTTATAGAGTTACCTTATATGCATCACATAGTGAAATTATTGAAAATCTTAATGACAATATTGTAGTTGGTCCTAGAAATCAGAACATATATTGTACTAAATTCAAAGATATGTCTTCACAAAATGTAAAATGTTTTGTTTCTATAGAAAATTATTCTTTTATCTGGCCAATAAGATTTGGACATGCTGACACGAGTATTCTATCAAAATTATCCAAAAATGAGTTAGTAAAAGGACTATCGTCTTTGAAGTTTGAAAGCAATCAGGTTTGTGAGGCCTGTTTAAAAATTAAACGAGTTAGAAGCAACTTTCCTCACAAAAATATTTTGTCTACTAACCAAATGCTTGAACTTGTACATATGGACTTATTTGGTCCTACCAGAACTCAAAGCTTTGGTGGTAAACATTACAACTTTGCTATAATGGATGATTATTCTAGATTTACATAGGATCTATTAAGTAGTGTCATTTAATAGATCATAAAATTAATATTGCTAGAATGTTGGAACGTTCAAATAAGAATTATGCTATTGACTTTTTAGAATAAAATTGTTAAGATTAATTCATTCTGGAATGTCAACATGGCAACTAGTTTCTGATGATATAAATGAGCTCCGCTAGGAGTAATATGACAAAATTTCTTCCTAATGAAGAATAAATCTCCTCATCAAATAGTAAACACCCCTTTCCTTCCATGGCCGATCTTCTTCTTCAAGGTTTTAAGTATCATCTGAACTACGTCTCTTTCTTTATTATTTGTATCTCATTTTCTGTTATGAAGCTATTATATGAACTTTTGAGTATATATACCATATGTTATGTTAAGCTTCCTCAAATCTTCAAGAGAATATAGATAGAAAAGAAGGTGGTGGTGATGTCCCCATGGTCCGTACAAGATTAAAAAAACAATTGTTTTGGAACATTGTTAGCTTGTAAAAACTATGTCTATTTATTGTGACAATAAAGGAGTTTATCAGTCGTGTATGTATGTGTTCGAATTTGGGTTCCTAATACCATTTGATTTAGCTTCGATTGTTCTATATTGTTTGTTGATTAAGTGAACTGCTTAGTATGTGCGGTTCATCTAATATTGTCATGCATACTACATTTGGGAAATCGATCACTGTATCTTTTGCAAATTTAGTTAAAGCAAAGAAGTTGCTAGAAGAGCATGTTAATTCACCAGACCCTGAGGGAAGAACTTTAACTATTTCAATTGATAGCTTGAAACGTGTAAGGAGCCTTCTTCGGAATCCAAACATTGGAAACCCCTTTACCTTTTCTACCGACTCTAATGTCACTTGGAATAAAAAATAATTAATTCTTTTCCTTTTCAATCAAATATTAAGCGTGAAACTTTATTTATTATTTTGTCTGTAAGAATTGTTAAACTTCTAAATTTAGTACTTATATACCATATATATATCATTATATTATATTGCTTAACATATTCCAATATTTATATGTATTATTATTTTATTGTTCATAAATTTTAATGATTAAGAATAGTAGTATACTTAAATTTATGCTATTTTGATCTTATTGACATTAAAATTTTAGATATGTTTATCTTTTTATGTCCAAAAAATATTTACTTTTCAAAATTTAAATTACCTACCATGAATGTGTTTTCAACACTACAATATGTTTAAAACTTTGAAAACATTTTACAATTTTTAGATGTTCTATTCTTTTCGTATGAACGAAATTGTGGTCCTATGTAGAATAGACATTCTTAAAGAATCATTTGTTTATAAATCCATAAATATAAACAAATTTATAGAGTTTGAAAGCATTAGCTATTTAAACAAATATATAAAGAAAGTAAATGAAAATATATGAAAAATCATATAAATGTCAATTATAATTAACCTTAGGATTGTTAAGCACATTTATCATTTAAAAAAATATCTTTTCAACATTATCATTTTTTAGAATACTATCACACACAAAAATTCATCAAAATTTCCTTAAGAAAAACATAAGATATAAAATCTTAACTTTTGGCGATGAAATATAGTAAACTTTTGGCGACGATTAGCGAAAATCGTCACAAAACATACTTCTTTAGCAACTATTAAGTAAAACGCCGTAAATATGTTGATTTTCTATGATGAATAGACAATTCACTGCCAAAAAATTCGTCACCATTAGTCTGTTTTGTTATAGTGGATGTTGGAGGTTGCCGAGTAAACCTTTTATTTATCAGCTTGACCAGGAATTAGAAAATGGTATAATGCAATCAACATGTAAACCAAATTGTGAGAATGGTAACATGGAGGGAGGGGATGGTAAACTAATGGCTGAATTTTGTTTTATAAAGAGAGGACTCTGAACTTGCTATTTATTAGCTCAGTTCGCTTTGTTTGTAAACAAATGAAGATTTGACTTAGAACTCATTATTTGGTTTCGAGCCGCCTACATGAACCTATAGTAACACTGTTTTCTTTCAGGATGGGATCAGGAAAGGCGAAGGAAGAATTTTGTTTCACCATCTTAGTGACTCCCGCTGTAAATTCGTTAATTTCGTTGAGTAATTAAGGTTTTTCCAAACATTATAAACATTCTCTTTTATAGAAACTGGTGGCAAATTGTTAGAATATAAGTGGGAGTTTGTCCCACATTGAAAGAATACAAGGCCTTGAGCATGCATATAAGCTTAGTGAGTTACTCCTCTTATCACCAATTGATTTTAAGATGGAACCTCATTTGGACTTATATGTGCTCCCAATTATATAAAATTTAACACAAATATACCGCATTTGTCGACGCAGAATGAAAGGTTGGTTGGTGTGGTCCTAGACCCTTTACAAAATAAAAGCCTCAGAGGATCCAAGGTTTATGAACTTGTACCTAAAGGACAATACTTCAAGAAGACTGTGCAACTTGGAAGACATGCTAGTTAATATGTGATATTGACGATAAAATGTAGGTCGAATGACGATATGATTTGACCCCTTCTGATATTCAACATTTATCTTTTTATCTCAATTTTTGTTTGTTTTGTGTAGTTTAGGCTTCAGGGATGACTAGTTAATCATTATGTATGTGTTAAAATATATATTACCCATCAGTTTTAAATATAATATCAGAGTTTTATGTTGACCAAGAGTCTTGAGTTCAAATTTTGCCACTTTTCATTTTTAAATATTATTTGTGATTTGTTGTATTTGTAAGTACATTTATTAATTACTGTGTTTATTAAACTTTTGAGTTAAATAGTTACTAAGCAGCAACGGTGCCTCTCAGATACAATTATACATTCTGCAGCTGCAAGAGGCTGTATTTTAACGTTAATCGCCAATATCTTCCAATTTCCTTGTCATTTAGGCTAAAAGTGGTTTACGAACAAACAGACCAGAATGATCAATTTCCACTTCACATCTATATACCATATCATGATTGTTTTGCCTTCCAACTGGCCACAACTTAGCCGGTAGTGTACTTGTGTTCTATCATCTATATGTAATCTAATGGTTATCTTATCGTCCACTATTCACACGTTTCCTTGATTGAAATTTTTATTAAGCACGAAATAAAAATGCTAATTAAGAATCTTCCCTCAGAATGTGTTGAATGCTCCAACAAAAAATGGACTCTGAAGTGAGAAAAAGTCGCTACCAAAACTCGAATCTAGTTACTTGTCTTTCGTATTTTGCCTTATCATCGCGTACATATGGCAGCATCTAAGTAAAAGTGTGAAATTCCAACTCCTCACGAACAGAGCAGGAGAAAAATATGAAAAAAAAAAGAGCAGGAGATGCTCAATCTCGAATGATCACACCAATTCCAGTATGTTATCTTCTGTGACCCGTGAACCATAATAATTAGTTTTATCTCTCATACAATATTTATTAACTGATATTAAAAACAAAAATTAAATAAATGGAAATTTATTTATAAACTATTTATTAAATCAAGTTATTAGACCACATCATTTGTTTTGGATTAATGACTGTAAGAACCTTCTCAAACCCTACGTCTCAGCGTGACTACAACTGGGAGTGCGTAATATATCCGGGATGAGTGACATTCCTATCCTTTTATCTGGGGTCAAATAAAAACCAAACAAGAAAACGAATATATTGCAGGCACCAAGTCTTTTCTTGACATTATTAAAACTATTTATTAGTAATTTGAGAAAAATTTATAAAAATCAATTACATACGTCTTTGTTTACCTAAATATGCAAATGCTAATTAAAAGAAATGGCAAAAAGATCCCAAATAGAGCATCCTAAAGGCGTTGGTGACCAGAAAGAAAAGTGAGCAAAAGATTCCTAACCCATGAATCTGTACATGAGTAGAAAGGATAACTTAATTTATTCATTGAATTAGTTGAAAGTAAGAACCAAATTTCCGTGACTTTGATAATTTCGAGGAATCTCTATTCTCAGCTCTGTTGTGCCAAAAATTATGATTTGGAATGATCACGTGTTCATATATTTGTGTGTGCTTAGTGATATATAAGATGTAATTTGGTATTTTATTAATGTTGAATGCTATATGTATTTTATAATAATTTCGTCATGTAAAAAAGATAGATGAAAGAATCTCCTAAAACTAGCTTAAGGATAATCATATGTAACTCTAACGAAAACTTACAAAATAATTACTATCAAACAGCAACGTTTCATGATCAGAGATCCCTTTTTGATTCATCATATAAGCTTCAATTCCAGTTCCAGACCTATATATATTATGTCTCTACTAAAACAGTTCCAACCCCGGCAGCAAATTGAATGATCCGTCCAAAGCATTAAGACTAGCTAAATATAGCCTTGCTAAAACAGGAAGCAACACTTTTATCTGCTAAATAGCTAGGCAGATAAAAAAGTGTCAACCTGCGGTGAACCATGATTAGCATTGCTTCTTTGATCAAAATTTGTATCTTCTTTGCCTTGTTATCTTCTGCAATTGCAAAGAAAGGTAGAACAAGACATGCAGGAAAAGGAGTTGGGTACAATGTGTTGAGGTTTGGAGCGAGACCAGATGGTAGAAGTGACTCAACAAAAGCGTTTATGGCTGCTTGGAAAGGAGCCTGTGGCTCAAAAGTTCCCGCAACCATATCTGTGCCGAAGGGAAGGTACATGATAAAGAAAATAGATTTCGTTGGACCTTGCATCAACCATGACATTAGGTTTCATATATCCGGCACACTTATGGCTCCGTACGATTACTGGATTCTTGGGGCCACAGATCATTGGATTGCGTTTCAGAATGTCGTTGGGGTCACTGTTCTTGGTGGGATTATAAATGCACAAGGCACTGCTTTGTGGAACTGTAAAGCTGCTCGCAAAAGATGTCCCATGGGAACCACGGTACTGCTCTGAGCCTCTAACTATTCAACCTCAGAATTCTCTTTTGATTTACTAACTGAATTTTCGACTTTTAGGAATGTTTCTCTTTGCCACCGTAGTTCGTTGTCACTAATATTCCAGTAAACAATCCGCTTGTTTTGCAAATAACAGCATTGGGCGCCTCTTGAAATAATCGTCCCGTTAAAATAATGTATAGTTTCCATAAGATGGCAAATAGCAAACTACGTACTGACTGAAACTTTTTTGTGACTGGTGACATCAGTCCCTGGTTATTACCAATTCCAAGTTCGTGGTAATCAAGGGATTGAAATCACTAAACAGCCAGAT
>JAOSBN010000001.1:15092010-15107600 GCA_027563595.1 Erythroxylum suave | reverse complement strand
AAGCTTCTTGTTCCAGTTCTTATGGCTCCACTTCTGGCTTGGTCCAGCCTCCGAGCTGCCTGTATAACTTGCACAAAGCAAACAAGGGTAATGGCCATCGTTCTTAATTGAAATATTTAGATTAGCTTTTGTTTTTCCCTTTGCTTTTTCTGTAAATTTATAACCATATACACTTGTTCATGTTTAAAAAATTGTACAATTGAATTGCTCTTGTTGAATATTACCGGTATCCAAGTCCATCAAAAGCCTTAGTTGAATTTCTATACAGAATTTTTAAAATTAATCTCCAATAGTTGTTCGAGAAGCAAAAACCTAGTTGCATGTCCATATACTGTGACAAGGGATACTTTCATTTTAGGACGGGGACAGGTTGGATCATGGGCAGTTTCACTAATCTTTTTTAAATATTATTTTAAAATTATAAATATAAAATAATATTTTTTTAAATCTGAAACTTAACTTATAGGTAAAAAGATGTTTGAATCTCTGACCTATCTAAGGCTAAATTAACTCACAAATTTACCCATTAAAAATACCTGACCATTGTCATCCCTGTTGATTTATAAGCATAATGCCAAAAGATGGAATGATACCAATTTATTAATGGAATGTTTTAGAGAGATTGTTCTTTAACTGAAACGTTTGTGTAAGGACGCGGCTCTTTGGCAATTTATTACATAATCTACATATATAAAGCATAGTTTTTCAACGAAATTTGACACATGACATCTTAACGAAATTGGTTCTATTTTATTTTTATATGAAATTAATATTTATAAAAAAATAAGAAAATATTAATTATTCAAAATAAATATATTTATAAAATTAATGCATATATATTTTCATAATATATTTATGATAAAAAATGATGTATAATGCATTTGTAATATCGAAGTTTTAAATAGATATTTAATTTAATTTAATTTATACAATAATAAAGAACTCTTTTTCATTTTATAAAATATAAATTTATTATTGAAAGAAGATTTATAATATAATGTATTATATTTTTTGCTTCATATTTATTCAAAATAAATTCTAAAAAATTAAAAATACTATATAAATTATGCTAAATAAATGTAAATGATATAATGTCTTATATTTCCTCACTTTATATCTATTCAAAAAGAATTTTAAAAAGGTAAAATACAATGGTAAATATATTCATATGATCAAGATGTAACAATATAAGTTTGTTTCAATCTTTTAATCGTTTTAAATAAAATTAAGATAAAATTAATGTATGGCATAAAAATATTATAAACGTATATGAGAAAGTTATCTTATTTATTAAATATATTTACTTATGGTAATATTATTATAATCATGATATATGTGTATGGTTAAAAATGAATTTAATTTTAAACTTGTAAAATATTACTGTTATAACAATAAATTACTACATAAAATTTTAAAAACAGCATTGAATTATAATAACTAAAATTTACACTATATACTATCCTCACGTATTTTAATGATTATTATAATTAGTTTTTGTATTTAACTCTACAAACTGAATAAACTTTGAACCTTTTAAAGTCGGTATTTTTTAATTTATAATTAAATATTTAAATGCTTCTTCAAAATTGTACATTGCATTTAATAATTATAAATTCTTCATTGAATGTATCCTTCTTTTTTAATATATAAATACCATTTGCATTTAACGGAAACTTTTTCTTATATTTATTACATAAAAGAGTGGAAAGTTTAAATTATTATTATAATTTTTTCATACCACATTTATTACGAGTAAAAGATATAGGGCTTCCTTATATTTTAATAACATTTAAAAACTCTAATGGTTAAAATTCTCAAAAAAGATCTTGTGATTTTTAATCAAAAAACACCTATTAAACTTTCATTAAAAGATAACTATGAAATATAAGTATTACGTGTGGACTAACAAAATATAATGGACGCGATGACCTAACCTAGTTAAATGCAATCCAATTAATTCAATTTGATTTAAATTAATATAAGTTATTATAATTATATTGAATTATCGCTTTGGATTTGATTTAATTAATTCATATTAGATTTAAGAGTTGAATTAAGTCATTATATCAACAACATTTCATTAATGGATATGTGATGTTCATGTCATGCATATTTTGTCGTTATTTTTTAATTAAAGTCCAAGTGAAGGAATTTTTTATAAAATAAATAATATACAGAGTTTTTATAAGAATTTTAAAGATTTAATAATTTTTAATTATTTAATTGACTAGGAGTCTTATCTCTTTTACCTTATTTATTAAAAATAATGAATTATATGTGTAAAAGTTTTCATATTGTTTTACTTTAACATCTAAACTTTACATTTTTTAAATTAAGTATCCAAACTTTAAAAAATTAGACATTTCTTTTTCATTAACGTTTTACTAATATGAGTTGACAGAGTATACGAAGATTGATCTTTAAAAGTGCCAAACATAGTTTTTGAGGAAAAAAGTAGTCACGTAATACTTATAATCAACAATCAAGCAAAAAAGTAACTCTTCAAAAAAAATAATCAAGCAAAAAAGTAGTCACGTAACCCCTTTAGATGTTAATATTCAAGTGTTTTTTTAGTCAAACTATGAAATGTTAATAGAGATAATATTTTAAACTAAATTATTTATTTTTAAAAGTTTAAATACTCAATTAAATTTTTAAAAGTTGGATACTATAATGAAAAGATTTTTAAAGACTTGACATTTTATAGTTCATTATCCTCATTTATTATTATTTGATTACTAATATTTTTATATTTTTATTTATTACATATTACTAAAAGTTCATTAGTATGAATCGTGTTTCTTGTAATTTATAAAACATGCATCTTATTAAATATATGAAAAGAAACTTTAAAACAATATGAAAAGAAAACAACTTTTAGCTTCAATTTATTTGAATTTTTATATTTACGTATGAATAGTAAGAAATTATTTTTATTAAGATTTGATTATTTTATAATAAATTTAGATTACTGTGCATTTATAACTCTAAAATTTCTCTATACTTAATTATATTCAACTGTAATAACTTTTTCTATAAAATATAATTGGTATAAAGATATTAAAAATGTTATCTAACATTATAAAATTAAAATTTATATCTATGAAACACTTGATTATAAATTAAATAAAACTAAAGGCACGTGTTCTAAATAAAGATATTATATAATTATATTAGTAAAAATAATTACTTATTATCTAATATTTATATTAATCTAAATAAAATATTCAAATAGCATCAAAGCAATCGATATAATTTCCATATTTACATATTACTAATGATGAATATTAATGTTGTTAACTAACACCCCCAAAATGCACATGTATGAGTCATTTTTACACCATCTCTGAACAGTGGGTGAGTGTTTTCATCTTTTACAATAAAGACTTTAAAAAAATATACCTTCCATTTTTTTTTTAATTTCCTTCCATTTTTTGTTTTCTTTGTCATATATCTTTTTTCTTCATTTTTTAACCTTTAAATAAATTTGACCTCTTCCTTACTATCATTGGTAAGGAAAATAATTCACATTTGTAATTGTGAAAATAATACGTCCCCAACTCACAAACATTCCGCTCAGGATGAGAACATTAAAAAGGTTCATGAAATCCAATGACATAAAAAATTATACTAGAGAAAATCTTGCATTAAATTTCTAAGAAATTGCAAAATTGTGAATATTTTAAGTTTAATCAAACCCGACCCAAGACTTGTAGTTATTATATACTTTTTATTAAATATCTGAAATGAGGGTGAATCTTTAAGAAATAGGTAAATGTTACATTTTTGTGACTAGAAAGTCACAAATTTAAGTCACAAAATCAACATCTTTGTAAAATATAAAAGAATGTTAGATAAGATAATTATATGTTTTTTGTTATCATTAGACGCTAGTTGATATTCTGGATTCCCATTGATTCTTGGAACAAAGCAATGACTCTCACTTTGCTTATTTGTATACAATGATCATATTTACTTCAGAAACATTAATTCGGTTGCCTGCTTTTAACTTCCAGTTTTCATCCAAAAAAGTCCATGAGAAAATATTTCCTATATTATCATATAATCATTGACAAAATCTATTGTCCTAGTTTTCACATTATGTATGTTTCAGAGGCTACAAGGTGAGGTTTTGCTTAAAAGAATCTTTTAGAACTTGGTAAAATTTTATAGAAGACATTGGAAGCTCATGGAACATTATAGAAGGTTGTAGAATGATGTAAATATGTATGTAGTACATAAAGCATCTATAGTAGTATGGGAGATTCTGGATTGGGGCATTATTGTAATTTTTACATATAAGATATTTTGAAGAGACTAATCTCATCCGTTAGATCAAATCAATCCTCAATGTCCATTAAGGAGGTGGACAACTATATAAAAGTGATGACTCCCTCATTTGTAACAATTCAAGAATCCAAAAGTTTAAAGCAATAGAAGTATCCAAGGTTCCTTAAGATCTCTTATTCGTATCTTTTTTGCTTGCTTAGTTCTTCAAGGCATCTTCAGGGAAGGCTGACTAACTACAATCAAGTTTGGGAGAAAAAGTGTACCAATGCAACATATGGAGTTCAAGTGAAAGAAATCCCGTAACAATTAGTATCAAAGCCAAAGTTTTGTAAGGAAGCTTACTTAAAGGGAAATCTTGTACACGATGGCAACCGAACAACCATCCAAAGTCTCCAACCCACAAAATGTTGGTAGGGCTAGAAAGGAGAAGTCAAGGGACATCATGTCTACCATGGAGGAGAGGTTGGCAAGTATGAATGCCACCATGTCTGGCTTAAAGGAAAGGGTCGACGACATGGACCAACGCATTTCAATGCTCGAGTCTATAGGTGACAACGAGGAGCTGCAAGGAGAAATGCAAGGTGCCTTAAATGTGGTAGTTGAGATGATGTTGAAAAGGAACAACTCCTTAGAAGCTATGATGCTCACTTATAAGGAGGAGGTTAAGAAGCTCAAGGCGGAGCTTGAGAAGCTCGACGGCCTTAGTGAGGGGGGGATCCTCACATACGGCCAAGGGTGAAGTTCCCAGGCCCAAAACCTATGGTGGGACAAGGAACGCAAAGGAGATTGACAACATCATCTTCAATATGGAGAGGTACTTTGAAGTAGTTGGCATCACGGATAAAGCCACAAAGGTACATAATGCCTCTCTTTATTTTACAAGATATGGCTATTGTATAGTGGAGGCACCGCTATGAGGATGTCAAGCGAAGAATTTGTACCATTGATACTTCTGATGATTTTAAAAGGGAACTCAAAAGGCAGAATTCTATCCCGAGATTGCTGAACACAAAGCTAGGGGTAACCTTCGTCACCTCCAACATAAAGAGGGTCATATTCGTGAATATGTTAAGTAGTTCTTCGAGTTGATGTCAGAAATCCTCGACATGGGAGAAAAGGATGCACTATTTTGCTTCCTTGATGGCTATCTGGTTAGGCCAAGCTTGAAGTACAAAGGCGAGGAGTACAAGACCTAGTAACCACCATGGCCGTAGCCAAGTTTCACATTGAATTCAAGTGTAAAGATGCGATAAAGGAGCAAAGCAAGAAGTCCGTCAATTCTAGCAAAGGTGGGGGAGATAAGGAGAAGCCTCCTAAGGAAGGAAAAGCCCACATAGACAAAGGCAAGGCAAGGGAAAATAGTTCCAAACCAAAGGTAGCATGTTTCTTATGTAATGGGCCTCACCAAGCCTTCGAGTACCCAAAGCGTGGGAAGTTTGTTGCTATTGTCCTTATGCCGAGGGAAAATAAGAGGATTGCTTCAATAAAACTCCTCAATGCAATTCAAGCCAAGGTGGTAGAGCGATCCCAAGGTCGCACGTACATGGACACTTAAATTGGAGGTAAGACTTTGAAAGTCACAGCGGACACTGGTGCTAATACGGTATACATGGCCAAGGAGCTAGCAAGAGAAATAGACCTACCGTGTCAAAAGGAGAATGGTTATGTCAAGGGAGTTAATCCTAAAAAGCTCTCTATTCAAGGTGTGGCTCGTGGGATGCCAATTCACATTGGTTAATAGCATGGTAAGGTCAATATCACTGTTGCTCCCATTGATAACCATGAAATTTATTTAGGGATCGACTTTTTTGACGTGGTGAAACATTCTTGGTTCCTTATGTCAACACCATGTGCATCATGGAGAACGACCAACCATGTGTTGTGCCCATCCAAAGGGAAATTAGAGAGGAAAGAATGGTATGTGCTATTTAATTATATAGAGGCCTAAAGCGACAAGAGCTTACTTATTTGGCCACTCTAACATTAGAGGAAGGTTCATTGGATGGAGGAGTTGGAGCATCCGCACCCATTTAAGATGTCTTTAAAGAGTTCAAGGATGTAATGCCTACAAAACTTCCACCATGCTGTCAAATTGAAACCTGAAATTGAACCTCCTATACCTACTCTATATCGAATGGCACCTCAGGAGCTTAAAGAATTGAGGCGCCAATTGAAGGAATTACTAGATGTTGGATACATTCATCCCTCTAAAGCACCTTATGAAGCATCGGTATTATTTTAAAGGAAACATGATGGATCACTTCGGTTGTGTATTGACTACCGAGTACTTGACAAGATCTGAATCAAGAACAAGTACCTGATTCCCCTCATTGTAGATTTGTTTGACCAACTTAAAGATGCAAGGTATTTTTCCAAGTTATATTTGACGTCAGGATACTACCAAGTTCACATAGCCAAAGGAGATGAATCGAAAATAACTTGTGTTACAAGGTATGGGCCGTACGAGTTCTTGGTCATGCCTTTTGAACTCACCAACGCATCAGTTTCATTTTGCACCCTTATGAACAAGGTACTTGCTCCATTCCTTGATCAATTTGTTATTGTATACCTTGATGATATAGTCATTTACAACAAGACCTTGAAGGAACATGTGGGGCACCTATGATAAGTGTTCCAAACATAGAAGGACAATGAACTTTATGTGAAGAAGGAAAAGTGTTCTTTTGCCTAAGAAGAGATAGCATTCTTGGGGCATCTTAGTTGCAGGGGCAAGCTTAAGATGTACAAGACAAAGGTGCAGGTCACTAAAGTGACCGAGCTAAGATCTTTCCTTGGCTTGGTGAATTATTATAGAAGAATTATTAAGGGGTATTCTTCTATAGCCGCTCTACTTATTGACTTGTTGAAGAAAGGGAGAACATGAGATTGGTGTCCCAAGTGCCAATAAGCATTCCAGTGGTTAAATGAAGCCATCATGAAGGAATTGATGTTGTTACTGCTTGACCACACCAAGTTATTCGAGAGACATACAAATGCTGCTGACTTTGACATTGGTGGTGTATTAATGAAAGAGGGGCATCTTATTGCCTATGAAAATCGGAAACTTAATGATTCTGAAAGGAAGTATACTGTACAAGAGAAAGAGATGACCGCAGTAGTGCATTGTTTGAGAAAAAAGTGCCACTACTTACTCGGGAGCAAGTTTGGGGTTAAGACCGACAATGTTGTCATTAGTTATTTCCAAACTCAAAAGAAGCTAACTCCAAAGCAAGCTAGGTGGCAAGACTTTTTGCCAAAATTCAACTTCATCACGAAGTACAAGCCTAGTGAGATCAATCTTGTTGAGAATACCTTGGGTAGAAAGGGAGAGCTTGCGGATCTTAGTAATCAAAGAAGCAACTTAAAGGACGGCATCAAGGAAGAGTTGGTGCACGACACTATAGGCCAAATCATTATATCGCTTGTCAAGGGAGGAAAGACAAGACGATTTTTGGTGAAGGATGGTCTAGTGTACACCAAGGAGAAAAGGTTGTACATTCCACTCTATGATAGCTTACGAAAGGAAGTCATAAAGGAATGTCATGATAGCAAATGGGCAGGTCATTTAGGTATGTATCACACACTTGCACTTGTGGAAGATTCATGCTATTGACCTTGAATGAAGGATGATGTTGAAGCTTATGCGAGAACATGCTTGGTTTGTCAACAAGATAAGTTGAAGTGACAAGTGCACGTTGGTTTACTTGTGCCACTTACCATTCCATCAAGACCTTGGGAAAATGTCATAATGGATTTTATAGTAGGATGCCCACATCAGAAGGTTGTAATTGGATCTTTGTGGTGGTGGATTGATTCTCCAAGTATAGGGCATTCATTTCGACACCCAAGGATTGTACCACTGAACAAGCAACTCAGTTATTCATGGAACATGTGGTGAAATATTGGGGTGTGCGAAAAACAATTGTGAGAAATAGAGACAAACTTCACGAGATTTCTTTCACTTAAACTCCATGTGCGATACTAGTACACTTTTTCTCCCAAACTCGGTTTTAGCTAGTCAACCTTCCTCGAAGATGCCTGCTCAAACTATGAAGAGCTAAGCAAGCAAAGAAGACACGAATAAGAGATCTTAAGGACGCTTGGATACTTCTATTGTTTTAAACTCTTGGATTCTTGGATTCTTACAAATGAGGGAATCATCCCCTTTATATAGCCCTCCACCTCCTCAATAAACGGTGATGATTGATTTAATTCCACGGTGGAGATTAATCCCTACAAAATATCTCCTATGTACAAATTACAATAATGCCCCTATCTAGAATCTTTCGTAGCGCTCTAGATTCTTTATGTACTAGATACATATTTACATCATTCTACAACCTTTTATAATATTCCTGAGTGTTCCACAATGTTCCATGAGCTTCCAGGGTCTCCGATAAAATTTTACCAAGCTCTAGAAGATTCTTTGAGCAAAACCTCACTTTGTAGTCTCTAAAACATGCAGAACGTGACATGCTCCCCCACCAAATGTAGCAATGTCCTCGTTGCCTTCATCTCCTCACGGGCTTTGATTTGCTCCTTGAATTGCCAAAGTACTTGAATTGATTCCTAGCTTGCCTCGCTATTTGGAAGTTCCTTCCATTTCACCAATAGCTCGTGTGTGGGTGGTTGGTTGGAGTGGCGCACTATATGATCAGACAAGATAGTTTCAACCTTCTTATCATACTGAGTACGTATTCTCATCAGTGCTCTTTTTGAAACCTTATGACTGGAATCTTCCTTGTCTTCCTTAAATGGTTTCAACAAGCTGACATAAAATATAGGATGGAATTTGATTTTTAGAGGTAACTCCACCTTATAAGCAACAGGATTCACCTTCTTGATGATTGGAAATGGCCCTTCATACCTATTAGGAGACTTTGGTTAAGCCCATTGGTCTACACATACTTGTACATTTTGACAAGCACAAGGTCCCTTACTTGGAATTCTCTAGGTCGCCTCTTTTTATCAGCACACTTCTTCATCCTTTTGGAGGCCTTCTCCAAATATGTGCGAGCAACATTAGTTTGCTCATTTAATTCTTTGGCAAACTTATAAGCTGATAGGCTAACTCCTGTATAGCCTATGGCAAGTCATTGGTTGACGTCCCAACATGATTTCAAATGGACTCCTACCATTGATTCACTTCTTTGAAGATTGTAGGAGAATTGGGCAACATCAAGCAACATTGCCCAATCTCGTTGATTAGCACTTACATTATGCCTCAGGTACATCTCCAACAATGCATTTACCTGCTTCGTTTTGCTATCAGTTTGAATATAGAAGCTTGTAGAGAAATTAAGATCCATGCCCAAGAGCTTGAACAACTTCGTCCAAAATCTCCCCATAAAGTGAATGTCTTTATCGCTCAAGATTGTTTTCGACACGCCCCAATATTTTACCACATGTTTTATGAATAATTGAGCTGTATGTTCAGCGATACAATTCTTAGTTTTTGGAATAAATATCCTATACTTGGAGGATCGATCCACCATCACAAAGATCCAATTACACCCTTCTGATGTGGGCAAGCCTACTATAAAATCTATAGAGATGCTTTCCCAAGGTCTTGATGGAATGACGAGTGGCTCAAGTAAACCAGTAGGCACTTATTGCTCCAACTTATCTTGTTGGCAGACTAAGCATATTCTCATGTAAGCTTATCCTTCATTCGAGGCCACTATTACGAATCTTTTACAACTGCAAGTGTGCGATGCATACCTGAATGACCTGCCCATTTGCTATCATGACATTCCTTTATGACTTTCCTTCGCAGGCTATCATAGAGTAGAATGTACAACTGCTTCTTCTTAGAGTACACTAGGCCATCCTCCACCGAAAATCATCTTGTCTTTTCCTCTTTGACAAGCGAGACAATGGTTTGGCCCATAGTGTCACGCACTAACCCTTCCTCGCTGCAGTCCTTCAAGTTGCTTTTTGGACTACTAAGATTCGCAAGCTCTCCATTTCAACTCAAGGCATCTGTAACAAGATTGACTTTACCAAGCTTATACTCCATGATGAAGTCAAATTTTGTCAGAAAGTCTTGCCACCTAGTTTGTTTTAGAGTGAGTTTCTTTTGAGTTTGGAAATAACTAGTGGCAACATTGTTGGTCTTGACCACAAACTTGCTCCCAAGTAAGTAGTGACGCCATGTTCTTAAACAATGCACTACTGTGGTCATCTCTTTCTCTTATACATTATACTTATTTTCGGTATGATTAAGTTTCCAGCTTTCATAGGTAATTAGATGCCCCTCTTGCATCAATACACCACCAATGGAAAAAGTCAAAAGCATCTGTATGTACATTGAATGACTTGGTGTGGTTAGGCAGCGACAACATCGATTCCTTCATGATGGCTTTCTTTAACCACTGGAATGCTTGTTGGTACTTGGGAGACCAATCTCATGTTTTCCCATTCTTCAACAGGTAGGTAAGTAGAGGGGCTATAAAAGAATACCTCTTAATAAATCTTCTATGGTAATTCACCAAGCTAAGGAAAGATCTTAGCTTAGTCACCTTAGTTGGCGGCTTCCATTCAAGGATGACCTGCAAATTTGTCTTATCTATCCCAAGCTTGCCCCTGCAAATAATATGTCACAAGAATGTCACCTCTTATTGGGCAAAAGAGTACTTCTCCTTCTTTACATAAAGTTCATTGTCCCTTAATGTTTGGAACAATTATCGTAGGTGCCCTGCATGTTCCTCCAACGTCTTGCTATAAATGACTATCATCAAGGTATATAACAACAAATTGATCAAGGAACAGAGCAAGGACTTTGTTCATGAGGGTGCAAAATGTAGTCGGTGCATTAGTGAGTTGAAAAGCCATAACCAAAAATTCGTACAACCTGTACCTTGTAACATAAGTCTTTTTTGGTTCATCTCCTTTAGCTATGCAGACTTGGAAGTATCCTAACCTCAGATCTAACTTGGAAAAATACCTTGCATCTCCAAGTTGGTCAAACAAATATGCAATGAGGGGAATCAAGTACTTATTTTTTATTGTGATCTTGTTAAGTGCTTAGTAATCAATGCACAATCGAAGTGATCCATAATGTTTCCTTTGAAACAACGTCGACACTCTATAAGGTGCTTTAGAGGCACAAATGTATCCAGCAATCAGTAATTCCTTTAATTGGCACCTCAATTCTTCAAGCTACAAAGGTGTCATTCGATATAGAGTAAGTGCAAAAGGTTTAATTCCAAGTTTCAATTCGATAGCATGATCTACCTCCCTTTTTGGTAGGACCTTTTTTGGAAGTTCTGTAGGCATTACATCCTTGAACTCTTCAAGGACATCTTGAATGGGTGTGGGTGCTCCAACTCCCCCATCCAATGAACCTTTATCTAACTTTAGAGTGGCCAAATAAGTAGGCCCTTGTCGCTTTAGGCCTCTAGATAATTAGAGAGCATATACCATTCTTTCGTCTCCAATTTCCCTTTGGACGAGTACAACGCATGGTTAGTCGTTCTCCATGATGCACATAGTGTTGGCATAAGGAACTAAGAATGCTTTCACTACGTCTAAAAAGTCGATCCCTGAACAAAATTCATGGGTATCAATGAGAGCAATAGTGATATCAACCTTACCTTGTCATAGACCAATGCGAATTAGTCTCACGAGCCACGCCTTCAATATAGAGCTTTTTGGGATTAACTTCCTTAACATAGCCCTTCTCCTTTTAGTACGGTAGGTCTATGTCCCTTACTAGCTCCTTTGCCATGTATATCATATCAGCCCCAGTATCCAACATGGCTTTCAAAGTCTTACCTCCAATTTGATTCTCCACATACATGCGACCTCGGGATAACTCCTCCGCCTTCGCTTGAATTACATTAAGGAGTTTTATTGAAGCAATCTTCTCCTCCTCTTCTTTTTCCTCGAAAGAAGAGACAATAGCAGCAAGCTTCCCACACTTTGGGCACTCAAAGGCTCAGTGAGACCCATTATATAAGAAACATGCTACCTTTGGTTTTAAACTATCTTCCCTCCCTTGTCTTTGTCTTTGTGGGCTTTTCCTTTCCTAGCAGACTTCTCTTTGGCTACCCTACCTTTATTGGAATTGATGGGCTCTTGTCTTACCCCTTTATCTCATCTTTACACTCGAATTCGATGAGAAACTCAGCTACGGCCATGGCATGGCTAGGTCTTGTACTTCTTACCTTTGTACTTCAAGCTTGGCCTAAATGGATAAGCCATCAAGGAAGCAAAATAGTGCATCATTTTCTCCCATGTTAGGGATTTCCAACATCAATTGGGGGAACTCCTTAACATATTTACGAATATGACCCTTTTTATGTTGGAGGCAACGAAGGTTACCCTAAGCTTCATGCTCAACATTCTTGGAATAGAATTGCCTTTTGAGTTCCCTTTTAAAATCATCAAAAGTATCATTGGAACAAGCGCCTAGCTTGACATCCTCATAGAGACGCCTCCATCATACAATAGCCATATCTTGTAAATAAAGACTTGTATAACTCAAGCTCCACCTTGAGCTTCTCAACCTCCTCCTTATAAGTGAGCATCATAGCTTTTAAGAAGTCATTCCTCTTTGATATCACCTTGACTACCACATTTAAGGCATCTTACACTTCTCCCCACAACTCCTCATCGACACTTTTGGACTCGAGCACTGAAATGTGTTGATACATGTCATCGACCCTTTCCCTTAAGTCAGACATGGTAGCATTCATCCTTGCCAACCTCTTCTCCTTGGCAGACATGATGTCCTTTGATTTATCCTTTCTAGCCTTACCAACAGGTTGTGGGTTGGAGTTAATTTCTCTATAGCTTCCATCCCCAAACTGATGGTCAAACGGAGCGGGTAAATGCATTGTTAGAGATGTACCTAAGGCACTATGTGAGTGTCAATCAACGAAATTGGGCAAGGTTGCTTGATATTGTTTAATTCTCCTACAATCTTCAAAGAAGTGAATCAACAGGTAAGCGTCCATTTGAAATCGTGTTAGGATGTCAACCAATGACTCCTAATTCCATCGCCATAGGCTATACAAGAGTTAGCTGAAGTTTGCCAAAGAATTAAACGAGTAAACTGATGTTTTTTTTTTAATTTAACGAGTAAACTGATGTTTTTTTTAAATTTAACGAGTAAACTGATGTTGTTTGCATGTATTTGGAGAAGGACTCCAAAAGGATGAAGAAGTAGGCTGATAAAATGAGGCAACCTAGAGAATTCCAAGTAGACGACCTTGTGCTTGTCAAAATGTACAAGCATGTGCAGACCAATGAACTTAACCAGAGTCTCTTGAGAAGGTATAAAGGGCCATTTTTTATCATCAAGAAAGTGAATCATGTTGCTTACAAGGTGGAATTACCTCCAAAAATCAAATTCCACCTGATATTTCATGTTAGCTTGTTGAAACCATTTAAAGAAGACAAAGAAGATCCCAGTCATAAGGTTTCAAAAAGAGCACTGATAGGAATACGTACTCAGCATGATAAGGAGGTCAAAGCCATTTTGTTTGATCGTGTAGTACGTCACTCCAACTAACCACCCACACACAAGTTATTGGTGAAATGGGAGGGACTTTCAGATAGCGAGGCAAGCTGGGGGCCAATTCAAGGACTTTGGTAATTCAAGGAAGAAATCAAAGCCTACAAGAAGATGAAGGTAACAGAGATGTTGCCATATTAGCTGAGGGAGAATGTCACATTCTGCATGTTTCAGAGGCTACAAGATAAGGTTTTGCTCAAAAAAATCTTCTAAAGTATGGTAGAATTTCATAGAAGACCCTGGAAGCTCATAGAACATTGTGGAATACTCTGGAACATTATATAAGGTTGTAAAATGATGTAAATATACATCTAATACATAAAGCATTTACAGTAATACGGAAGATCCTAGATAGGAGCATTATTGTAATTTGTACATTTGGAGGAACTAATCTCCACCGTTAGATCAAATCAATCATTACTGTCTATTAAGGAGGTAGAGGGCTATATAAAGGAAATGACTCCCTCATTTATAACAATCTAAGAATCCAAAATTTTAAAGCAATAGAAGTATCCAAGCTTCCTTAAGATCTCTTGTTCTTGTCTTCTTTGCTTGCTTAGTTCTTCATAATTCAAGTAGGCATCTTTGGGGAAGGTTTAGCTACACTCAAGTATGGGAGAAAAAGTGTACTAATGTCGCACATAAAGTTCGAGTGAAAGAAATCCTGTGACATAGTGGCCATGGTTGTCCAAATCAAGTCACTATAATTTATCCCTTTTTAAAACCAATTTTCTACACTCTGAACTAACCATTTACCTTATATTGACTGTGCACAACTAAAGAACAAACCTTATATGTAGACATATATTGCAGAGAATGTGTAATGTAGAAGTAAATAAACCCCTAAATTCCTAAAGAAAAGTTGCATTGGTATTTCCTTGCATCAATACCATAACATTGTAACAGAAATCAACAAGATGTTCCCTCTAGCACTCTAAAAGTCAAAAGAATATCCCACTAATCACCGCGGTATCAACTTCCACATCATTCAAGTAAACCTCTATTTAAGGAACAACCATGGCCCTATCAATATGAAGCTCAAACTTTCATTATCGCTATTTTCGTCAAGGCCAAATGCACATAAAGAATGCCAAATATATGCTAAACAACAGAGCTAAAAGAGTAGGGTTCTTAAGTTTCTTTTTATCAATCTCATTCCGTGACTATATATTAGAAACAATTGTAAAAATTGAAAAAAGAAGAAGCACCATCTTTCATTGGGACTACGTTGAATGAAATTCTCCTCCTCTTTCTTACCCCCAACCAAAACTGTCATACAAAGGAGCGAGGCTTGTTGTAAAAACAAATGTAAAGTGCGCTGAATGCAGCAACATCAAGAAGAACCAAGCAATGATGGAGTGAAAAATCTCGGGGGCAAGAACTTGTCCTACATACATAGATGAAGAGAAAAGTCCAATGAAGAATCCTTCCCATTCAAGTTGCAACCACTGGCACCATTTTTCACTATAAAAGCCTAATTTATAAGCATTTCCCAAAATATTCCCAACCAACTGCAAGAAAAAACCAAGTGGCAGATATATTACTCATCCTGATAACCGAAAAAGTAGAAACGGAAGAAAAAGAAATCAGAACTTTAGAAGCATTAAATTAGTTTGTTTTGTGCAACTTTCATGCAAGAAAAGAAACTATACTGCTAATCGCAACACTCTAAAAGGTGAGGAGAAGTTGTTGCATTGGTACCAAAAACAGTAAAGAGAAGTTGACAGACATGTTAACCATGCACAAAACTCTTGCTTAACTTTAAATGCTCATACATGTC
>JAOSBN010000001.1:15070155-15088897 GCA_027563595.1 Erythroxylum suave | reverse complement strand
ATTTATATTATTAAAAACTAAAAAGTTATAAATCATTTAATCTTTTTAATTATTTATTTATAAAATGAATCACATAATAACTAAATATGAGTTAAAAATTTTCAATATTATTCCTCATATTTGAAACCAGTTAAGTATTAACTTTGTTTAATTACATATAAGACCCGGATTAATTTGTAAGCTCACAGGAGTACGATAAAGTCGAAACAAATTTTAGGCATGTGTCAAACTCAAGACATGCTTATTTGACTTTTACTTACCATCTCAAACAAAAATAATGAGAGAGAGAGCAAGGCAACATCACATTAACATGCATTATAATTAGATATTTTGATTTGTTTTTCTTCAATTTTTTCTTCTCTTGTAGTCTAACATAAAAATATACATATATAGCAAGTTTCAGTGTGATTGAGATAAGCTTGTCGGCATGGACTTGCGTGGGTCTCCCTTCTCTTTCTTGCGTAAGTAAAATGGTCTTATTTGTTAAACTTTAAATTTATTGTCTTATCCGTTTAATCTTTGATCTGATTTTCAAAACGTTGATTGTTATTAAGTGTAAAATCATCTCATGTTGAACAATTTTGTGGGGGTAAGTAAAGTATCTTTTCGAATAACAGTAATTTCACATGACCCACGTCAATGATGCATATGGTTGCTGTCTTTGTTGATAAAGACATATAATACAATACAAAAATTCTGTACATTTAATTATTGATACTGCTTATTTTTGTTTTAATTTTAGATAATAAAAATATAAAATTTTTGTTCCTTCCAAAACTGTAGTATAAGATTTGCCTGTCACATAAACAAGACATATAAAAGTTGGATGAAAATATCCTCGTATCAGAGTTAAATGATTAAATCGCACAACCAAAAACACTCTTCTCTCTCGCACGTCTATCTTCTTCTCTCTGGTTCGTCTTGGCAATCGGTGAGTTCTTTGTTTTTTTTTTTTTTCCTTTTCATTTGCTCCCCTTATCTGTGTCTTATTTATGAAATTTCAGTGCTGCTCACCACGAGGTGACCATTTTTCCTGAGGTATACATCATTTCCAGTTTCCGAACTCCTCAATTTGGGCTTCACCTTTTATTGAGAGTTATGATAAAAATGTCTGGCGATTGACGCCACCAAATTCTTTCTTCCTCCCACTTCTCTGTGCAGTTTCTTAACATCATGATGTACCTTTAGTAGATTTGAATTGTCTTTTATTGTGTGAACTCGGTAGATCTTAGGCTTAGTTGAATCAATTGACGTCTTCTTCCTTGTCTGACTGAAGATCGTTTTCCTGTTAGACCGCCGTAGCTGTATATGTCATTAAAGGGCCTATCTCCAAGTTATCTCCTGATAGCATTTTATGTGCAGTTGGTCTGTCACAATTTATTCCCATATATTCCTGGGTCCGTATGTTAGTTCCCCTTTTGCGAAATTTTGGAATATTCTTCTAGCACCAAATTGGGGAATATTGAAAGGTATTTTGATCATTGTTACTATTTTTTATGTTTTGTTAACTACAATCAAATATATTTCTATATTCGAGACATACACAATTTTATCTGTTTTATTAATTATTATTAAACATGTCACTATCTTTAATTTTTATTTTATTTTATTTTCAAAATTTTATTTCGTTCCGTCTCAACATACAAATGACAATAACCATATGAAAGCTAAGTAGCGTCCTTTTTTGGTTCAATGTATCCAAATAATTTTTTAGAGTTTGATTGTTAACTAAAATATTAGAATTACGTCACTTTGATTGTAAGGTCAGTCAAATGAGTGGTAGTTGGAAACGATTCTTCGTAGAATAGGGCAATGCGCACGTTCATGACGTGTGTCTTTACGTTTCAAAAACAAGGCCACAACTTCTCCTAAATACGAATCCAAAACAACAAGTCTTAGTTTAAAGGAAAGGGGTCACTCACAATTCAATTTTACCAGCATCATGCCAATCAAGTATCAACTAATTACATCAAATTTGTTGTCTGAATGCATATTTCATTAAATGATTTTTCTAAAATAAATTTATTGAAGAATAGCATTATCTGAATTTTTCTAAAAGTATATAATTCCGCATGCAATGAAATGTTGTCGCGTATTAAAAAAAAAAAAGAGAAAGAGAAATACAACGTTAGCCTTATGAGTTTATAGGCTCTGGACTAAAAAAAAAGCTCTTATTTTATTTTTTGTGAGGCAAAACAAAAATATAGTAAATCCTAAGCAGGTGTGTTTCCAGTTTTTATCCAATGCCATGCCAGGCTGCTCATGGGTCGGTGGGTGGAGTGATGATCAACATTAATCATAAAAAAGGGGAGTTTGTTGTATGACTGATGACGCTTTGTTGTGGTTGTGGAGGGCTTTTTTTGGTTTGTTTTTGGAAAAAGCTTCATCATCCGTTGCCACTTGCCAATCCATTTTTTGTCTACTTACAATGATTTCTTTGACAATAATGAATAATGGCGGCCTTACAATTAGGATTAGTGGACCCCAACTCCTCGTCCCCACTTCTGTCTTCTTTTCCTTTCCCTGGAAAATGGAAAAAAAGGAGTTTGTTTGTATATTTCTCACTGAACTTGGTAAAAATAAAATTTGTAAGTGGGCCAAAATAATATGTGAATCGTGCGTAACATCAAATGTGTCAGGGTATAGATCTTCTATCCCAACTAATATGTACCCCTAATTTTAAAAAATCATAATTGTACAATTTTGACAAGTCTTATTTATTAAATAAAGTTATTTACAATAACAGATGATTGTTAATTGACATTATTGGTATAACTTACTGCCGAACTTTGACTTCAAGCTTACTCCACCCGGGTCATGCACAAGCTCCTAGTGATTTTTGAGTTGGACATACACATACGCACGTACGAATAATGACTCTGCTTTTACCATTTGATAAAAAGCATCCAGAAAAGAGAAAACAAGGAAAAAGAAGTAACAACCAGATAAAGAATATCAAACAATGTTACGAACAAAACAAAGGTGGTTGCCGATATATGTCACCCTCCGCTTCGTCAGCCTCTGGTTTTCTATCAAAGGCTTGAGTTCTTCATTGGAAATCACTTTCTGGGTATTTTAGATTCGTACCACGTGTCTACAGCGTACCTCATTAGTCATTTCTCATCTCAAAGTTCACGCTTTTGAGCTCAAGATCAGGTATTTAGCAACCCCTTTGTTGTTTGAGACTGTTGCTCAGATTCTCTCAGCTTCCAAAGTGGAGCAAGGTGTGATTTTTACCAACGATCCTAATCGGTTTGATAAATTAAAGGAAAATTCATATCTTCCATGAAGTTAGGCATTGCTTCTTGTAAGAGAATTGGGTTTTCCATTATGGGAAGCTTTAGTTGTTGATATTTTTCTGGAGATGTGTATATCATAGTGATGTTTGATCGTTTGGAAGGAAAATGATTTTTTGGCCGTGAAATTAAGATTCCAAGTATCATAGAGGAAGGCAATAAATATCTGGACTTTCTGGTTCAAGAATCTAGATTTCACATACAAGTGAATAATTACCTGTCACTGATTAATTTGTTAAGATTGGGTGACACTTCTGTGAAATACTAGACGCAATGGCCGGGAAACAGAAAACGATAGAGAAACAGCAGAGCTTTCGTGGAGTCCCAGAGAAACAAAAAGTGATGGAAAAGCACTTAAGTTTTCATGGTGTAACAGAAATCCAGTCGAGTTCTCGCGGTGTGATGGAAAAACACCCAAGTTTTCATGGTGTAACAGAAATCCAGTCGAGTTCTCGTGGAGTGATGGAAAAACACCCAAGTTTTCGTGGAGCAACGGAGAAACAGCAAAGCTTTCGTGGATTCGTGGACAAACAAAAGAGTTTTCGGGTTGTAATGACTAGACAGTTAAGTTTTATTGGTGCTAGTGAGAAGAGAAAAAGCAAAGAATCACCTGGAAAGCGTGGTGACTCTCAGCTTCACTTGGCAGCTAGAGCAGGAAATTTGAGTAGAGTAAGAGAGATTCTAAATAACTGTGATGGTAATGAGTCAAAGAGTTTGTTGGCAATACAGAACCAGGAAAGAGAGACCCCCCTTTATGCAGCGGCAGAGAATGGTTATGCGGATGTGGTTGCTGAGATGTTGGAACTTATGGACCTGGAGACTGCTTCTATTGTAGCTAGGAATGGATATGATGCCTTTCATGTTGCAGCAAAGCAAGGTCATCTAGGTAAAAACCAAATTCCCACTTAGTGTTCTCCTTAATCTGATCTAGTAAAGTATAAAGGTCCATCAGCTTCTTGCTTACACTTACGTCCTTAAGATGTGTTGTTATAAAACCAAAATTTTTCTCATCCTTCTCATGTTATTGAATCTGTTAAGTCTATTGTACAATACTTTTGAAACGATAACAGGATTTCCTAAATTTTACTCGACAAACAAGATCTTACTAGTTGTACCCACAGCAAGTTAAGGAATCTCTGCTAGTTTATAGCTAGTTCATGGGTTTGCTAACCCCATTATCATGAAGCTATGAGCTTCACTCTTGATTTAGAAGAAAGATCATTTTGCCTACTTGAATCAAGGCTTCAGTGCTTCTAATGGTTTTGTGCTCACATGTCTAGGGTATGATGTGTAGGACCAAAGGGAGCATGGGCTACACTAGTGAAGCTGTAATCTATAATGCATCATAATCGTACTCAAATTTTAAGTTGGCAGCATTGCTGATTGAATACCTGTGTTTCATAGATTGTGACAACTATGATTCTTTTCCCTTTTGTTTTATGGATGTCTCCATCTCCAAGTCTTTACATTTGTAACTGCGTGAGTTTTGATTGAATGCTTGTAACACATAGAGTCAGTCCCACGAAATATTTTCATCCATTATGCTTTACAATGGAATAAGGCCACAGGATGTGGCTAGTTCAACCGTCAATATTACCACAATTTGCTTAATTTGGATCCAGAATGAGGTGCAGTATTTAGCAGAAATTCACCAACTTACATGGTTTACCGTTTCCGGCTGAAGACAACTTTCACTTCAAACTTTTCACCGTTGTTTCTGATTAATTTTAACTTGATCTTGCAGAGGTGCTCAAAGAACTTTTGCAAGTGTTCCCCAACCTGGCCATGACTGCTGATTTGTCATGCACTACTGCATTACACACAGCTGCAACTCAAGGACACATAGATGTTGTGGATTTTCTTCTGGAAACAGATTCTAATCTTACTAAGATCGCCAAGAATAATGGTAAAACTGTCCTCCATTCAGCAGCTAGGATGGGGCATTTGGAAGTTGTTAGGTCCTTGCTGAGCAAGGATCCAAGCATTGGCTTTAGGACTGATAAGAAAGGACAAACTGCATTGCACATGGCTGTGAAAGGGCAAAATGAAGAAATCATACTGGAGTTGCTAAAACCTGATTCATCTGTTGTTAGTCTGGAAGATAACAAGGGAAACACAGCTTTACACATTGCCACAAAGAAGAACCGTGCTCAGGTGTTTCCTCATTTTTTTTGTCTTTCATCCTGTCTCCGTAGCTTTTCGATTGTGGTGGGCCTTTTTTCCATGGAAGGATATTTTCCTGTAGTAATATCTATTTGTTACCACCTGAGCCAACGAAAAAGTGATCATTGCTTATTACTGGAATTTGTTTATTCTTTTCTCTTCTTTTCCACTCATACAATAGTCTGCACAGAGTGCATGTCTAGATATATATATATATTTTTGACTAGAGAGCACACCGCTGCATTTATTCTCAGAATGCTGATGGAGACAAAACAAACTCATAGTACTAATCAACTCATTTAGCATCAAAATTTTGAGTCACCAGACAGTGGTTGTTGATCACATTGGCACATTAAACCTTTAGAGCAAATTCCTTCTTTCTTTTTGCCTGTCTTCCCTGTAATTGACATGTAACTGAAAACCTGTCTGGCTTATAGATGCTTACTCAAATTTGCTTCATCTTGTTGCAGAATGTACGCTGTTTGCTATCTGTAGAGGGTATCAACATTAATCCTATCAACAAGGCTGGAGAGACCCCATTTGACATTGCAGAAAAACTTGGAAATCAAGAACTTGTGTCCCTTTTAAAGGAAGCAGGGGCTACCAATTCCAAAGACCAAGGGAAACCACCAAATGCAGCAAAGCAACTTAAGCAAACTGTTAGCGATATCAGGCATGATGTGCAGTCTCAACTCCAACAGACCCGACAAACAGGCTTCAGGGTCCAGAAAATTGCTAAGAAATTAAAAAAGCTCCACATTAATGGCCTCAACAATGCTATAAATAATGCAACTATTGTTGCTGTTCTCATTGCTACGGTTGCTTTTGCAGCAATTTTCACCGTGCCTGGACAGTATGTTGAGAATAAAACAGATGGGGCATCACTTGGGCAAGCTCATATAGCAGATGATGCAGCTTTTCTAGTCTTTTTGATTTTTGACAGCCTAGCTCTGTTCATCTCTCTGGCTGTTGTTGTTGTCCAAACATCTATTGTTGCTATTGAGCAGAAGGCAAAGAAGCAGCTTATGTTTTTCATTAACAAACTCATGTGGTTGGCGTGCCTCTTCGTATCAATTGCCTTTGTTTCTCTCACATATGTAGTCGTGGGTAAGAACTACAGGTGGCTTGCGATTTATGCAACAGTGATTGGAGGCACAATTATGCTAACTACAATTGGTGCCATGTGCTACTGTGTCATTTTACATAGAATGGAGGAGTGTAAATTGAAGAATATAAGAAAAGCTGAGAGCCGATCAAGATCTTACTCTATGTCTGTGGCATCAGATTCAGAAATTCTGAATAGTGAATATAAGAGGATGTATGCGCTCTAAAGCATCAGGTTTGCAGTAAATCTTTACTGCTAAAGAAGTCTGGTGGCTTATGATTCCTTTCTATCCAGCTAGCTATGTTTAGGACTAGAACTTAAGCTGGTGTGTTTCTTTACTAGGAAATAATGGAGAAAGGAAGCAAATAAGAACGGAGAAGTTCTGCAAGAAAACTTGGCCAGGTAATGTCAATTTTGTTCTAATGCTGGCTGCTGAATGGTTCCCCTCTGCCAGAAGCCTGGATCACCATCCGGTTTTGGTTTATATGGCCAGTTGCAGTTTCAATCGGTGATTGCATTGATTGACCGTGTTCTATTATGGAGGTATAATACTTCTTCCAGTTTCAGGAAAATAGGAGAGAATAGAACTACAGCGAAGCGTTACCTTAGATGCAAATTCGCAGTGCTTATATGTATTAAGGATCTATCAAAGCTTTCAAATTCTATGTTGTTACCAACCTAAGGAATTTAAAGGTAGTGCAAGTAATTATATTGGAGAGAAGAATAGCCAAAGCCTGTAAACTGTTGGGGACTTGCGCGTTTCTTTAGATTTGAAGCAATGATTAGGTTTTCATCTCCAGGCATTTTTCATATCCAAAGTTGCAATTGAAGAGCATGAAGTAGACTTTAGGAACTGAAAGGGTGAGAGTGGAAGTGAGAAGAAGCAAACAATTAAAAGATAAGAAGGCAAAGGCCCAGGTTCTATGTTAAATAGGAGAATACATGTAAAATTAACATGTTAAGGACTAGATCTTTAAGCAAAGATCCAAAATCTTTGTTTGCGTGCAATGGAGATTCATGATCCTAACCTTTCGAATCACTGGCTTTTCACTTTGTTCCCAATTATATGCAGTTTCTCATGAACTCGATCTCTAAAAAATTGTTGGTATTGTTGTTGCTAATTCGTGATTGAACATTTTCATTTGTAAATGAGTCCAGAATCTGGAGACGACAGTAACAGGGCAAATTCAGTTTCTAGACCTGGAATCCTCAGTCTAAATCTGATGCAACTGATGAATAATGAATTAAAGCGAAACAAGATACAACTCAGTTCTTTTACAGAAAAAGAAATTTCTATCTGTTCACTGAAATCTACCTGCAACCATTTAAGCAAGAAAAGAAGAACTTGATCAGAGTTACAAAGTTTGAAGTGAAAAAAGAAAGAAAAAGGATCGACTACATATTTGCACCTGTTCCTGCCCTATGTTATAGGTTCTCATCTTTAGCTACAAGGTTTCTGCAAGTTACAAAGATCATCAACCCTGTCAAAAGAACTACTTACTTGGCTCAGCTCAGGTCAGTGAGCTGCTGAAACTAATTGATTTAAATGAGTCCATGCGCACTGGCTTGTCTGAGAAGCAGTGGTGATCACGTATTTGGCGAAATCTTGTCTCTGTTGCATTGGACAGTCACTGCCAAAATGACGTCTTAATCTCCAGTGTCTCAAACCACTATGCCATGCCATCAAGAGAATCATATGCCGCATGGAACTCTTCATCAGGCACAGCAACATCAGCAAAATGATCGGATTTTATGACTTCAGCTGCTGGTATGTCCTATTTAAGCTCAAGTACAGAAAGACACACTACTTACAATGGAGCTCAAGATCCATACACCTGACACTGACCAAAAACAAGAAACCAATTCTAAACAAACAAAATGGATCAATACTTTGATTGATATTTGATACACTACCATTGGTGAATAGATAGGAAGTTGTTATAGAAAAGAATCTCAATTGTATTATCAGGTTATACAGGTTTCTTGAAACCGAGAATTTTACCTTGTGGCTGAAAGGTGGGAGTTTAAGCCATCGTGGAACGCCGTAGGAACCTCTGGGACCTTAGGCATCCTTATCTTCATCCTCTCCTTGAGAATGGACTACGTCCACAACGAATTCTGAATCCAACGTTCTCCATGCTCTTATCAGTATTACGCAGAATAGCCGCGTTCAGGAACATGATGCAACTCTTCAAACAAACACCCGATCTTCTCATTGGATCTCAGAATCTCTCCAAACTTGTGCTCTCACTGATCTATCAAAATGAGCAACTTGAATGTGGAATTTACAACGGACAGGCTTGTAAGTCACATCCATGCAAGCCTCATACATACTGAACAAGATGAGTTAATTGAGAACATAAGAAGAGAAGTGGGAAAAACACAAAACCTCCCATCGAAGTAACATACTGTGTGTGAAATTTGTAAGTAGGACGGAATCGTATAAGTGCTTCAGGCAATCCCCGGAAAACTTTTCTGGATGAATGCTTCGGATTTTTCGAATTATGGGTTGATGTTTACGGTAAAAAAAAAAGTGAGAATTTGTGATTCTATTCAGAGTATAAAAATATAATAAAATAATTAGAACTTGATATTATGATTTGAAATAAAAATATCGGACTTGAATTGAAAAAAATAAGAAACTTCAAAATATGATTTGATATGGAGTTAAACAAAATGATGATAAAAAGGAAAGAATAGATTCTTAAAATGAAGATGAAATAGGTTCTTTTCTTGATTAAAAAAAAAATTCAACTTGATTTTATTAAAAAGGATTTCTTAATTTAAATTAAAAAAACTTTGCTTTAATTGGATTTTTGGATTAGGCTAAAGTTTTAGAGAATAGATCTTCTGTACTTATTAACATGTTTTATTGATTTTTATCCGCATATTTATGCAGGACCTATACAAATATGTGGATAAAAATCCGTGGCACAGCCTTGAAACATGATAAAATTTGCATAGGTCCACACAAATATGTGGATAAAATTCAGTGGCACAGTCTTGAAACAGGCTTAATGGCGTAGGGGATCTCGTGCCAAAGTTTTGGGCTAATCCATTAGACTAATTTGATTAGTTGATTGTGTTAGACTTTTCTGAATTGATTTTAGGCTTTTAATTGAATTGTATTTAATTTTTAGACTTGACAAAACTAGTTCTTTTTCCCTTCTTAGCGGTCAATTTAGACTTAATAAATTTAATTAATATAGGATTCTTTGTATTAATAAATTGAAGAATTCTCAATTTTTAGTTTTTATTATATCCATTTATATATATTATTAAGAATCGGCCAGAACACATCAATATTCATACAGTTTTATTAATTTCACTAACAATTTAAAAAGATAAAATTGAAATTCAAAAGTCAAGAAAGATATTTATAATTTGGAATTAAATTGAATAAAAATTATAGAGAGATATCGAAGATTAGTCACTAATCATTATAAAGAAAAAATTGAAATAAATATAAAAAGAGATATATAGGATTTAGATTAATATTTAAAATAAATAAGAAACATTAAAGTCTAAGATACAATAATAAAATTAAAAGGACCTGGAGTAGTATCCAGATAATAAAACTAAAATTGAAAGTCCTAGATAACTATCTGCAGCACAAGATTCACTAAAAAGTTTAGAGACATCGAAGACATAAGAATGAAATTAAAAGGTCTACTGAGCTATTTGAAATACAAGACTGAAAATAAAAAGGCTTTGATATATATTTAAAAACTAACATTAAAATTGAATATCTAAGAATTAAAATTAGGTAAACAAGTATCTATGAACTATTAATTGAAACTAAAGAGGTTTGTAGGATTTTAAAACTAAAGATGAAAGCCTTAAAGCAGTACCTAAGAAATAACATCTAAAATTAAGGAAATTTAGGAGTTTTTAAGATTAAAACTGATGATCCAATATAGATATCTAAGAATTAACAACTACAAACATAGAGAGTTTTAAACAAAAATAAAGATCTTAGAATTAGTAACTACAAACCTAAAGAGATATATAGGACGTTAGACAAAAAATGAGATCCTAAAGATGTAACTAAGGATTAACACAATAGATCTGGATAAGTATCCAGGATTTTAAAATAAAAGTTAAGGATCATAAAAAGGCTTTTAGGGATTAAAATTACAGACCTAAAGAGGTATCCAAGGTTTTAAAGTAAAATTGAAGATCTTAAAAAGGTATTAAGGAATTTAAAACTGAATGTAAGGTGTACCTAAAGAGATATTTATCAATACAAGAGTAATTAGAACTAGAATTAGAAATTCTAGAGATGTACCTGTATATTTAAAACTAACTTTGGAGACTATAAAGAGGTATCATATAATTTAAATTTATAATTGGAGAACTTGGAAAGGTTTTTAGGTTTTGAAACTAAAATAAATGTATTAAAAAGATATTTAGAATTAATCAACTAAAAATAAGGAGCCTAAAGAGGCTTTTAGAGGTTAACAAACTAATAATGAGAGCACTAACTAGATATCTAGATTAGAAATTATATAGGATTAACAAATATATTAAAGGTCTTAGAGATGTATTTAAGAATAAACAATTCCTTTGTCTACAATAGAGATAGAATATATGATGATGATGGAATCAAACAAAGGTGTCATTTGGTTGTGGGGCTTGTATGGTGAGCTCAATTTAGATCTAGGGTTGCATTTATCTTTTGTCATAATTAATATGTTATTCATTTGACTAAAGATCAACTGTTTCATGAAAACACAGCACATTGAAATCGTGCGTTACTTTATTCAAGGTGTAATTTTTTAAGGAAATGTTATAGTAGAAAAGATTGGTACCGAAAAAAGTCCAACTGACATATTAATAAAGTCTCTTCTAGTAATCAAGTTCAAGCATTAAATGAGACTTGATTTCTATCTACAAAAATGACGCCTTACCTGGAGTGAATTAACTTGTAATGAAAGTTCAAGCTAAGGTGGATATTTGTGAAGTGGCTTTTCACTTGTAACTATTTAGACATTAAACATAAGGCTTGGCTGCCAATAGGCATAACATTTTGCCATCCATATTCTTGAGTATTAACAATGTTTAAGATCATTAAAATTGTCTTTTTAGTTGCTAAGATATTCAGCCTATAAAAGGCTTATGAAATTGATTTCCAGATCATCCGAAGAATCTTACATACCAATGATACAATATTTGAGTATATTTTGTGAGTTGCACCAGTCAATGTCTTGTGAGAATTATAATTTTAGATATATCTGAATTTTGAGTCTGAGTGATATCTCCTTTTGTAATTATTACTTTCCTTCTTTAGTAAAATTTTCGTTGCCCTCCATAAGTTCGTCTTATTTTATTGTTGGTCTCACCGGACATCGAATATAGCTTATCAACATATCACAATCAACTGAAGGCGTTTAAAGATGACTTGCGATAAAAAATCAATAATTAACATAATCAAAATCATACATTCTTCTCCAACAAATCATTCCCCCAGTCTGGCCAAATTGACAGTTAATGGTTATCCTGATCTTATGTTGCACATTTGATGTGCATTTCCCCCATATTATATCAACTGCCTTAAAATAACTTTGTTAGAAACACCTATGCAATGACCATGGTTGGCTGCTGATAAGGGTAAAATAAAACAGCTGTCAAAACCTGGGCATTAAAAAGAAACATCTGGTTCCTTTGTAAGGTGAGTATTATACATCCATCGAGTATGGCTGTCTCAATATGTTAAAATCCCCAAGAAAACCTACAAACCCAGACAGACTCATCTTGAATCTTATTGAATACATTAAAAGAAAAGAAACTTGCTGTTTACTTGGAAATGGACTCATCACTCTGCAAGTCCTTTTCCCCGTCAAGCAATTTCTCCTGCACCGCAGAAGGTGACCCGACATCAACAGCAGCTATTTTGGGTTCTTCAACACTCTGTGATCCCGTTAGCCTTGCTAATATGACAAAGGACATACCACCAAGAAGATTATTAACACATCTAAGCGCAATGACTGATGTCTTGAATGCCAGTGGAGGAAGCCCCTTGGCCAACACATACTCGATTCCATTCAGAGTCTGATACCTTAAGTTGCTGCTAACACCCATGTGAATTGCCCAAGTTACTGCATTTAAAAGAGTAGGAGGAGCTTTGTTTGGAGTCTCAAAACGTGGATCCATCTTCTTCCTCATATTGATCAACCCATTGGAGATTGCAGTACCCACAAGCCCCGCAGCAAAACCAACAGCAGCAAAAATTGTTCCTTTATACACCAGAGTTCCAAACCGGTTCAGGAGACTATATGCACCAGGTTCAAACATATGGCTCTTTGGACAACTGGCAAAGAGGGCAGGGATACCAGCGCCAGAAGCAGATGCAGTTGGTGCCAAAAGATACATGAGAGTAAAATTCAAAATGGAACCAACAACTAAGGTTGAGAACACAAAATCAAGCTCATTAAGTCCAAAATTAGGTCGTGAAGCCATGTCACCGAGAACACAGGCAGACACTCCAACTAGTTCCTCCATTAGAACTTTAAAAGGGAACTGTGGGTCTGCAGCTACCCTGGACCTCCATCCATTCAAGAAGAGCCCTAAAATCCCAAAACCTTGCCATGAAGACGAGGACGATGAATTGTTGAAATTTGAGTCACCAGCCCAACCTCCACCATCCCCACCACCAAAGCCACCTCCTTGACCAGCACCATCGCTGCCACTACCTCCAGCATTGCAAAGCTCAGGTTTAGAAAGTTTTGGGTGCTGAAGATGGAGAGGATACTTTCGACGACTGGACAATGAAAAATGGACAGCAGGGCGGTTAGGATTGTTTATACGAGGATTCCTTTTCTCAATGGAGTTCAGGCACTGCCTTTCCGTAGAAAAACAACGAAATTGACCAGCCGTAGCTGCCATTTTTCCCAACCAATTGAAAACTTGCTGCAGATATAAAACCAGTAAGGAAGTTAGGATTCAATGTATCACTTATCAGTTAATAAACCATTGACATTTTTTAATAAGGTAAAGAAGAGTGAAAGGAGTAACAAAAATTGTGTTTTATTTTACATTAAGGCTACCGAAAAGGCAGTCCTAAATGACACATCCGATGTATACGCCAGACACACAAGGTATATCTACTATTATAGTTCCTTCCATTACTAGACAATACATAAGAGAAAGAACCCGCGTCCCCTGCTTGAGGCAGCAAATTTTCAGGTGCTGACATGCATTCAATCGCTAGTCTGATTCTCACTCGAGCACTTACTCGACAAAGCAATTATTTTCATAGTTAACCAATATAATTATACGTGAATAGAAACAGAGCAGGTTGGCTCACTCCTGTCACAAGCCAGGAACATGGTTAATTTCCCGCATTAAGAACAAACTGGATAGCCAGTAGTCGCTTAGTACATGCCATAAGAATTTAGAAAATAAAGCACAATTTGCGCATATAGCCACTGAAATTAACATTGCAAATAGTCACATAACAAAACAGAAACTAAAGCTCTTTCAGCATTTCGAGGCATAACCATGCCAGGAAATGATCGATGTTTAAAACTTTCATTTCTGGACAAAAAGAGTTGTTTTCAGAAGAAGCAAAGGACTTCTCGAGGCAAACGGCTGGAAACAAACACAATAAAGAAACCCAAAAGATAACATCTTGAAATCACTTTACAATATAATCTTCAAACTAAAAACACCAAGATAAGTACCTAAGGGAGGAGCAAGCCTTTTCAGTGTTTGGATTGGTCAGAAAAAGAGAGAAAACAGAACAATGATACCCAATAAACTTAATCAAACCAAGCTTCCAACAGAAGACTAATGAAGACCAGGAAGAAAAGTGAACCGAGATACGAAGACGGCAGTCGATCGGGATCAGCCACCTAACCCTTACACATTATATGTACATTAAGTATATAAAGCTAGTAGGTAACGTATATAGAGTCCAAGAGAGTGAACAACGGAGGGCACCTGAAGCTTCTGTTGTATATATTTGGTTTGTTGCTGTTGTTCTTATACCTTCAAGCGCACCAAATGTCGTAATTCATAAAACCCTAGTTAAGAACTAAAAATATAAAATAAAAAAAGTTAAGTTTGTCTGTGTTTGTTGAGAATAATGAGATGTCGAAGGTGATGGGCGTCGGTCCTTTTCATGTCTTACGGACCAAAAGAATTGTCCATTTGTTAGGACGGTGGTCTTAGGGTTGGTTGCCATCAGGTGAGTCATCAAACTTTAATTTTGAACCATTGACATTTATGTATAACAACTCAATTTCACTTCATTGACATATATATACATACATACATATATATATATATATATGGACACACACAGATACATATCATACTTTCACTTCAATTTTAAACAGTAAACATATACAGTGTATAAGATTCCCGATTTATGAGAATTTCAAAAAGATCATACATAATATACGTAACTTTTTCTATGTATTTTTATAAAAAGATTGTTTTTATAATTTAAACCTGTAATTTTATAGATACAAAAGAGTAACCTTATCAATTATTGGTTATTTTTAATTTTATGTCTAATTTGAACTTAATTGATATCATATAATATTTTAATTAATGACATTAACAGAAGTTTTAAATTATAATAATAATAACTTTTAAGAATTAAATTAGAAGAATTATAAAAAGAAAATAAATTAAATTAAGATATTAAAAATATATCTCTAAAATTTTCTTTTTTTTTATTAAAAGAGTTTTGAAACATCATACTTGAGTTGTGTTTGATTGATCTAGATCGAATTCTTGTCGCAGAATCTAATTGATGGACTAAATTATGTGATCTTTGAAATCTATTGAAGGCCAGAATTTGGTTTCCATATACACATGTTGAGCTAGTACGATAGTCCTTGTAATCTGTTCCGATTTCAGTCAAAGCTTACTAACAACAAGTGCAGCTTATGGTGAATATAAAGATAAGGTTTGAAGCATAAACATCCATAAAATACAATCATCACCAACAGCAACAGGCAAGAAACACCTTTTGAACTTGTTTAGTTAATTGATATGAATAGAATTGTACGCTTTACACATTATCAAAAGCAAAACATCCATAACATAAATCATGCACTAAGAAAATTTTTTCAGTTTTCCCTTGAACAAAATGGTTATTATCATAATGAGGAATGGCTTTGAAACCTCTTCCACCTTCCAAGCTTCTCTCTTCCCTGTTGTTTACGAAAGCTGTTACTCGTACACTATAGACAGCTATGTGATTCACTAAAGCAGAAAGTCGCCAATTCAGTCAAATCAGAAAACCATCTGGCTATACCTTGCGAGCACCAACTGCCAGTTCATTATTAGCAATGGATACTGCTTTAAACCCCATGGGATGCAAAACCTCTTCATAACTGAAAGACAAGTAGAGCGACACCAAATCAAATTCACAAGATAAGAAGATCATTCCCCCTAAAAACACTTCTAGCAATGGTATCTATTGGAGCTCATAAGGCATTAAACACAATACGGAAAGAAACTGAAGGTAAGAACTAACTCTGCAACTGATACTTTGTAAGGCGGTCCACCAACATGATCGCTGATCTGGGAACAAATTTATATTCACAAGGGCTATATTAGGTATGAGCACATGCATAATTGGGTCAGAACTGCATAAAAAAATCATTTAAAATAAATTCCATAAGGGCAAGAAATAACGAAAAAATGCAAAAGGTAAAATCTAGTACTGGAAATATCAAAGTTATAAGTTCCCCGTCAGGTTTTAACAGATCTCGAGCTTGTCGTGCCCAATCTGATCTCATCTGTGGTTCAATGGCACAAAAGAACCTACATGCACAAAAATGCTCTATTACTACTCCAATCTCATTCTGCCAATTGAAGGAGCTCGTTCTCTAGTTTTACTCACGTATAATCAAAAATGAGATCAAACAACTTTGGTGGGCGCCAACTGAAGAAGTCTTCTCTAATGAAGGTAAAGTAATCTGCATTTGGCAGCAATGAAGACAACTGCATTGGAATTCAAATTGAAACAATTCAGACATAATTACACATATTCCATAAGAGTCTGGAAAGGACTTACATTGCAATGGCGACACATATCCAAGTAATGTAAGCTAGGAGAAAATATGAATATTTATAGTTCCCCTACATTGCAGACGCCATTTGGATTATACTTATCTTTTCAAGATTAATAGGAGCCATGTCATAAAATAAAGATCCACCCAGGTCCCCGTAATAAAATCTCATAAATATAAGGCATTTCCTTAGCTAGAAATTAAGGTGTATTTAACCAATTTTCCACACATTTAGATTGATTGACAAGCCAACATTACACAGGGCGCATTGCACAGTTCAATTTCCATTACAGGAATTTGCATTTGATATTCTTGTTATATTACACAGGTAAGGTGCCTTTCCATGCACATTGCAGAAGAAATGATTAAGGTTAATAGCCACCTTCCCCATGACGTCATTTCAGTTCAAAATATATCAAAGAAGAATCAATATTTAAGTTATAGTACCTCCTCTGCTTTCTTAATGGCCTTTTCTGAGATGTCTAATCCAACAACATAGCGATCAGGACATGCAATTGCTACGACATCATAACCCTGCTAATTTTCAGTGTGTCAACGATACAGAATTAGGAAGAATTAGACTCTTTTTGTGCAACATGTTTCAATCATTTTTGGGTTCTAATGTCAATAGTCCAAATAAGATAATTGAACACAAAGCAATATCATGAACAAAGAACAATAATAGTCCGTCCATATCAATTTTCATACTCATCAAGAAATATCCACCCTTTTCTTTTGATGATTTAAACCAATCTTTTGACAGCAATATGTATGTTACTTTCACTATACCTGAAAATATTAGAAGTCACTATACATGAAAATATTAGAAGTCATTATACTATGGATAAATTGGCGTAGCGCATAATAAATGAATGAAACTCAATACATGTGAAATAAGAGAAACAAATCAAAATAGTGGAGAGAATACATGTGCAAAATTCTCAATTTGCACTGAAAGGTAGATATATTTGTCAGCAAAAATCTATAAACTTCTCAAAACTACAAAGGGAATGATATATAGCAGCTCAAACTTACACTTCCACAGCCTGGCACTAATGCTCTTCCCTTAGGGAGGGATCCTGTTTCCTGGAGTTGTATAAGAATTGGTGTCGGTTGTCCTAAATCCCACGGGGTCAGCCCCTCTTCCCAACACTTCTCCCAGCCAACTGACAAAATTAACGGCAAGTAGTGTGCGAGAAAGATGCATGGTAAACACAGGATCCCAGGGAGACATATGAGAGCATGGTAGATAATCTAGAACATTCCGATTAAACTTCTGTACTCACCGGTAAAGGACTAACTTTACAAGTACTCACTATGAAAGACAGCAACTTTACTGGAATCCATGCAGGAAAAAGGAAACCCAGAAATGGATTTTGGCAAAGGGATAAGAATTACCAGAAGGGTCACTGTCTAAAATGCCCTGCAATCTGTTAACTTCAGGCTTGAATTTGATGGTCGTACTCTGTTCTACACTTTGCTGATGTTGTTCATCACTATTATTCTTCTCCATCCTCAGCGTGGTGGCGGAGATCCCAAAGCGTGGTGTCTTGACTTCACAATGCGTTGGTAGAAGCAGCTTGCTCCGCGCAAAGAGGAGCGAGCAGACTTCGGACCTAAAGACGCGACAGCGAACGAGGTGTCGCATAGCGTTTTGTTCTTCTTTAAAAGGATGTTGGAGCCTCACCTTCCGTTTATTAACTCATGTAGTTTAACCGTCAGTAACCATATCTTTCATGGTTAACTGAAGCAGTTGACGGTTGACGGTTGATTACGATTCAATGCACTCTAACTCTGCGTTTTGTTGCTATCTCTGATTTGTGGAGACGGAACGGAACATAAATTTGGAGACGAAACGGAACAAAAACTGGAGACAGTGAGCTGTTTGGTTGTAGTAGACAGAACAAAAAAAACTGTCTTTGTCTCGAGAACAGAATGTGTTTGGTTGCAAGAGACAAAACGAAAAAATTGTGTCAATGCCGAAAATGCCCTGATCCTTAAGATGATTGAAAATATGTAATTCATTGATAAGTTTATTACGAATGATTTGTTTTAGTTTAAAAATTAACAAATAATAATAATAATAACAATTTCAATTATTACTTAATTAATTACATTATATTTAACTAAAATATTATTATTCATTAATA
>JAOSBN010000001.1:15025864-15057898 GCA_027563595.1 Erythroxylum suave | reverse complement strand
CTCAGAAAAGCTCTACTGACAAAAGCTCTATTGATAAAAGCTCTACTGATATAAGCTCAACCAAACAGGCACTTAGTCTGTCTCTCCTTCTAACACAAGGACAAACAAAATTTTTTCCCAAGCGCCAGTAGCTACTGCATTGAAGATAGTTTAGGATCTGCCCCACTTGCAAAATCAAAGCATAAGAATCCAAGTTTGTATCTCCGTGAGTCCAACAGCTCTCGATTATTTGCAATATATCAAGTAATAGATATCTAATACTTTAATGTTAATAACTCTTCTAAATTATAAGCTATCTTGTCCATGGAAGAAGTAAATTGATCAGATTTGAATCGAAAACAGGAACGTAACTCGTAAGCGTAAGGGAAAACATCAAATCTACCAGAAAAAGAGTCTATTTAAGCGGTGAAAAAACAAATACGGTCCACAACTTCAAGCAAACTACATAAATGTTGCGCAATGTCCCCAAAGATCAAGTCAACAAAAAAAAAAAAAATCCAAGAGAGAGGTTTCGCAATCTTCCGGTATGGTTTTTATCCTCCACAGTAGGCAAGAAAAAAAAACACAACGCTTTTCGGATACAATGCAAAAACTCGTGAAAGTCAAAACCCACAAGCCACATCCCATATTTCGAACTGCTACCAAATTACGTGAAACCAAAACGAACAGACCCATATCGTCCACGTGTCCAAACTCCCAAAACCAGCACAAGCACATACAAACACTCAGAGACATGAGAGAGATTAAAAATTGAACCTTTACGTCAGGAGCAGCCTTGAAGTGCAAGCTGGGACCGACATCGAAGGAGGCCTTAACAAGGGCATTATGATCTGAAGAGACAGCAGCTTAGAAGAGAGTTACAGATGGGGCTCAGAGACTTCTCCTTTGTTGTTGTTCTCGAAGGTGAATTTGAGTTTTGCCAAGCTATCAAACAACTTGCAAGACATCTTATGGAAGAGCAAGGAACTTCGCTCTCAAACTCCCAAGTCTCCGAAGTCACACGAAACGAGGCCTCTTGGACAAGATGGAGATCATAGGAGGTAGTGATAACTCAGGCGGCGGTGGCGGAGAGAAGCAAGGGAGTATTGGATTCGGTGGCGGGATTGGAGGGACCATCTGATTAGGTGGTAAATCAGACATTCGAGGAACTTGTTGAATAGGAATGAAATTTATGAAAATGAGAGGAATGTGTTGCTAAGTAAAAAGAGAGAGGGCGAGGAATTGTGGTTTTGAAGGCTGGGGGGAATATAGGTGGTGGGGCCGCTTGAAATTTTGGTTTATTTTATATAAAATAATAGGAACAGTATTAATTGGCCCATGCAGGTCTCGAACCTGCGACCTTCGCGTTATTAGCACGACGCTCTAACCAACTGAGCTAATAGGCCTTCTTGCTCGGCACGGTTTTAAATAAGTAAACTAACTATGAGATCAACCTCGTCATGATTCTTCTGCACTCGTGTTACCGCCTGACAAGTGTGACAAGACAAACTGCATTAGAATGAGACAACTCTACATAACCAAGCCCAAGACAGAGACACCTGCAAAAGTCCTATGAAATTTTGATACAAGGTATTTTATTAAAACATGCATTGCAAAGGGATGAGTCGTCCTGCATGAATTCACCCTATCTAGCACATCATAAGCACAATCCATTAATTGTTTATTAGCATAGATAGCCTATAAAAATTCTTAAATGACACATAATTCCAACCAGTCAAACTCAAATTTCCAGAAAGCACCTTATTGTGTTCGTCAAAGATTCACCTGTTTCAGATAATTAAAGCATCACATGTCTATGAAGAAACTGAATCATCTCTGAAAGCAACAAATAATCAGTAGTCTCACAGAATAGAACAAAAAACAAGTCAATACATCATTTTTATTGCTGAGATGATGATGCAGTTCCAGATCCGGATGGTGGCTGCCCAGATGGTCCTGAGCCAGGAGGTGCTGTCCTTGGTGGTGGCACAGTATGCTGATACTGTTGGGTTGTATGTGGAGGAGGCACAGATGCGGGATATGAGGGAGGGTACTGTTGATAAGGTTGCTGGGGCACCAAATAACCATACGACGGATAATAGGGTAGATGATGTGACCCATGACCCTGCTGCTGATATTGTCCAGGCGGAGCTGGCATACCATGGTAAGGATAAGGCTGGCCTTGCTGCTTCTCTAATCCAGACTTGTTCTCACTGGATCCTGATGACCCATCTTGGGAAGGTACAAGTGCCCCCATACGTTGAGGATCCATTGATGGATAATAAGCTCTTTCCTGATGAGGGGGAGGTGGAATGTTGAAATAGTGCATCGGTGGAGGTTGGTCCTGAGTGCCAGGTGGATGTAAATGGTTTTGTTGTTGAGATATAACTTGCCGAGGCAACATTCCACCATGAGCCATTGCTGCATGCTGCCTAGCTTCATCTGAAGCTTCGGACTCAGGTTTTGGTGCTTGGGGTCTACCCCACATCAATTTCAGTCTAAGACCTTTGATAACTAGTTTGTTGACGAGCTCTTCAGCTGCCTTCTCTGCACCTTCTCTGGTAGTGTATGTTACAAATGCAATTGCTCGTTGAGGCACCATTTTTATGGACTCAATTTCACCATGGGCATAAAAGTTGTCCCTAAGATCCTGTTCTGTAATTCGTTCATCAAGCCCACCAACATAGAGTGTTCTAATGCTTTCATCATCAGGAGTTTCAAGTGAAGGCATCTCACCAGCCTTATTGAGTAGCTTCAAAGCAACTGGATCATTCACTCTGCAGAAGTTACCAAATGAAATGAGCACAATAAGTATCAGATGAAGCTCTATTACTTTCATATCTTATGCTTATCTGCCCATTCCGGCAGCTGGAAAACCACATCAACCGTTAATCAGAAGCATACTTAAGCATCTTCAATGAAAAATATCCAACCATCAAAATATATATATGTTACATTATATAAATAATTAGCTAATTATTTTTTATTCTCTATAAATAATTAGTTGATATTAATTAGTTGAGATTTTATCACTTAGAGAATAAATAAATTCTTTTTAATTTAAAGAGATAATTAGGGTTGCATTGTCCTATATATTCCTTGTATTATTCACCAAAAAAATTAAGGAAGAATTACTGTCTTCTCTTTATGGTATCAAAGTCACGGCTCTTTTATAATATTTTTTCCTTTCTTTGTTCAAATCAGTCCTAAATAGACTATCGCTTGACAATGACTGGCTAACGGAGAAACTTCTCATACTCCAGCAATGATTTCAGCAGTTCAAGTGTGACTAATCTTGGTGTTATGACAAGAAACTTACAATGTAATTGTGATCTTCTTGGCTCAAATTTGCCTTTTCAATTGATGAATCACAGGTTGAACGGTCAGAATTACCTACAATGGTCGCAAACAATAAAGTTGGCCATTGACGGTAAAGGAAAACTCGAGTATTTGACTTGAGAGACAACACGGCCAGCTTCGGATGATCCAAATATTGACAATACGGAGGTCTCAAAATTCTTTGATCACATCTTGGTTGATTAATTCCATGGAACCTATAATCAGAAAACCTCGTATGTTTCTTCTGCCAACAGCTAAAGACGTATAGGATGCGATTTAAGAGATGTATTTTGATATTGAAAATTCTTCTCAAATTTTCAAACTTCAAACAAAGCTATGAAAGGCCAAGCAAGGAGACCATGACATTACATTGTTTTATAATAGACTTGTAGCTTTGTAGCAAGAATTGGACTAATGTTATGAAGATGACTAGGACTATCGAAAGGACAGTGATCGACATAAAAATGGGAGGAAAATGGTAGAGTTTATGATTTTCTTGCAAGATTGAATCCATAATTGGATGAAGTCAGAGGCCAAATTTTGGGAAGAAAGCCTTTACCCTCTATCAAAGAGATTTTCTCAGAAGTAAAGAGAGAGGAGATGAGGCGGAAAATGATGATTGACAACACCAATTCAAAGGTTGAAGCTTCTGCACTCATGTCGAAAGGAATAGAGACTAAGAAAAAAACAACAAAAAGATGTGGAATGATCACTATAAACGGGATTCACACACCCAGGAAACATGCTGGAAAATTCAGGTGAAGCCAAAAAATTGGAAGAAAAACAATTCGGAGACAACCGTACCTTCCAAGCCAACACTATTGAATCTAGGCCCAAAATGTCTTCTGGCACGCAATCTTTCACAAAGGAACAGATAGAATTTAAAAATTTTTTCATTCTCAAAATTTCTCCAATCCAAATCCTACCTGTTATTTAGTTTAAAAAGGTAATTATCTAATTGCCTCTTGTTTTAGTGTCAATTCAGATCATTCTTGGATAACTAATTTTGGGGCAACAAATCATATGATTGGGTCCTCTAAATTGTTTTCTTCTTGTAGTCCTTGTGCAGGAAATAAAAGAGTAAAAATATCAAATGGTTCCTACTCAGCAATAAATGGGAAAGGATCTATTGTTCTTTCCCCTGATCTAACACTCCACAATGTTCTTCATGTTCCTAAATTGTCCTGCAACTTGTTGTCAATGTGTAAAATAACTATTACCATAATTGTAGAGCTAAATTTTCATATGATTGTCAATTCCAAGATTTAAACACGGTGAAGATGATTGACAATGTTAAACAAGTTGAAGGTCCCTATTTCTTCAAAGATGGATATGATTCAAATAGGCAATCTGAAAGAACTTGTCTTAATTCTATTTCAATATTTCGTGAGAATAAAATAATGTTATGGCATTTTAGATTTGGACATCCAAGTTTCCATTATATGAGATATTTGTTTTCGAAGTTTTTTACAAATAAAGAGAACATCTTTCCTAGCATAACCTTACAAAGCCACAAAACACTTTGCTACAATCCATAGTGATATTTGGCAATCTTCGAGAATAAAAACAATAACTAGAAAAAGACGGTTCATACTTTTGTTGATGACCGGACTAGAATCACTTGGTTATTTTTACCCAATGAGAAGTCAAATGTTGTAACATGATCCAATAACAATTTCAAACAAGAATTCAAGTTTTTAGAAGCAATAATGGAAAAGAATACTTCAACAAGGTTTTAAGGAATTTTTTTGTTGAAAAAGGTATTATTCATCAAAGCTCATGTACAGACACCCTATAACAAAATGAAATAGTAGAAAGAAAAAAATAAACATCTATGAGAAACTGCAAGATCTCTAATATTTTCAACTAATACTCCTAAGTACTTATGGGGTGACGCTATCCTAACAGCTACATATTTGATCAATAGGATGCCTTCAAAAACTTTAAAATTTCAAACAACTCTTAATTGTTTTAATAAATGTTTTCCTTCATCTTGGTCATCACATGATCTCCCTCTTGAAGTGTTTGGGTGTACTGCGTTTATTCATATTCATGACAACAATTGGGAAAAATTTGATCCCAAAGTGCTAAAATGTGTTTTGTTGGTTATCCTTCCACCCAAAAAGGGTACAAGTGCTTTGATCCAAAAACCAAAGTTTCTTATTTCCACGGATGTCACCTTTTTTGAAGATAAACCTTTTGTTTTCTCACCTCATCTTTAGGGGGAGACACCTGATGTAAATTTTTTATTTATTTATGAAAATGAGATATATTTTCTATAATTCTAATTCAAACACTAATGGTGTCTCAAACACTGAAAATAAGGATTTATCTTCAATGCCTTTACAAATTCAATCTCAAGAAAATAATGAAATGTGTGCAAGATAAGATGGAATCATTTTAAGGGAAAGTCTTTTTGAGAAAATATCCAGAACGACTAAAAATCACAAAAAACTTGTAGCATGGTCAAGAGTCTAACCTAGAAACAAATCCAGAATTAGAGACCAACCAGGTAAATCTCAGTTTCAATGTATTTCTATTAAGTCAGTATCACTGAATTAATATCTATTTCAAACTCAGACGAAACCTTAGATTTACCCATTGCTCTTAGTAAACGTTCTAAAACTTGTACCAAATAACCTTTGTATAACTTTTTATCATATCAAAGTCTATCTCCATCATTTCAAGTATTAACTTCTAAGTTATCCAATGTTTCCATTCCTCATAATATACAAGAGGCTCTAAATATTCTTGATTAGAGGGATGCAATCCTAGAGGCAATGAGAGCTTTGGAGAAAAAATGAACGTGGGAGGAAGTTCATCTTCTGAGGGGGAAAACACTGGTAGGATGAAAATGGGTGTTCATTGTAAAATAAAATTATGATGGATGACTTGAAAGATATAAGGCTTGCTTCGTTACTAAGGGGTTTACTTAAACCCATGACATAGATTATTTAGAAACTTTTTCACCTATTGCTAAGTTAAAATACTCTGAGAATGTTGCTTTCTATAGCAATTAATCTAGACTGGAGTTTACAGCAGTTGGATGTGAAAAATGCCTTCCTAAATAAAGATTTAGAAGAAGAGGTGTATATGGAGCCTCCCTTGAGATTTTGTGAACGCTTCGAAAAAAAGGATATGTAAATTAAAAAAATCTTTATATGGGCTAAAACAATCACCAAAGGCATTTGAAAGATTCTCAAAATTTGTGAAGTCTCAAAATTTCTTACAGGGGCAATATGATCATACTCTATTCATAAAAACTTCTACAGAAGGAAGGACTATGATTCTAATTGTGTATGTAGACAACATTATCCTCATTGGCGATGATTTTGAGGAAATTTAAATTCTTAAAGAGAATCTCTCAAAGGAGTTTGAAATCAAAGAAATGGGGTTATTTAGATACTTCTTAAGGATGAAAATTGCTAGATCTAAGAAAGGCATAGTAGTCACACAATGAAAATATATCCTAGACCTTCTGGAAGAAAATGGGATGGGTGGAAGTAAACCATCAAATACTCCTATGGAATTCAACTCAAAGTTGGGTGAAGTTAAGGAAGCAATTCCAATAGATATAGGTCAATATAAATGACCGATAAGAAAGCTAATCTATTTATCTCTTAGGACCAAATATTTTCTTTGTTGTTAGTGTAGTAGGTCAGTTTATGTACACTACTTATGAAGAACACGAAGCAATGTACAAAATCTCAAGTTACTTAAAGAAACTCCAGGGAAAGGATTATTCTTCAAGAAAAGTGATTAAAGGAGAGTTGAAGTCTACGTTGATGCAGATTTTGCAGGGTCTCTTATCGATAGAAGATCAACTTTTGGGTATTGCACATATTTGTGAGGAAATATAATAACCTAGAAGAGTAAAAAACACAAATTGTGGTAGCCAGAAGGAGTGCGGAGACAAAATATAGGGCAATGGCTCAAGGAATTTGTGAAATAATTTTGTCTTAAAAAAGTAATAAAAGAACTAAGAAACTAGTGGAGCACCCAATGAAGTTGTTTTATGAAAACAAAGCAGCTATTAGTATTGCCAACAATCCAATTCAACATGATCAAACTAAGCATGTGGAGATTGACAGACATTTGATAAAATAAAAACTTGAAAGTGGACTCATTTGCATACCATTTGTACCAATAACACAACAAGCTACTAATGTCTTCACCAAAGGGCTACTAAGCCACAATTTTGAGTTCTTAGCAAGCAAGTTGGGCATGATCAATATCTATGCACCAACTTGAGGGGGAATGTTGATAAAATAGAAATAATTAGCTAATTATTTGATTCTCTATAGAAAATTAGTTGATATTCTATTAATTAGTTGAGATTTTATTAATTAGAGAATAAATTAATTCTTCTTAATTTAAGGAGGCAATTAGGGATGTACTATACTATATATTTCTTGTACTGAAAATTAAGGAAGAATTACTTTGCCTTCTTTCTTCAATATATATAGCTAGAAAGAAACCTAAAATTTTGCACTTACCCATAGTAACGATCTTTTATATTTTGTTGTGACAATTCCCCAGTAACAGGCATCTCATGTCTGTAAGGACACTCAGCGCCTCTTGTACATTCACCACGTATGTAGAAACTGCAAACATGTGCTCTATTTCTTTTATAGTATGGTGTCGTCCTTTGTAGCTTCAGAATAGTGTCATTTGGCCTTGCCTTTCCATATGAAGATTCATAGTCTATGCCTGCTCTAGCCTGCATCATTGCCATAAGCACACAAGTTTTAGTCACATCAATATATAACGATAACATGCTCACATCTGCATATCCAAATGAAGCAAATCGAAGAACGTAGGAAAATAATCCTAACTGCTAATCTCTCTCTCTCTCTCTCTCTCTCTCTCTCTATATATATATATATATATATATATATATAGTAGAGCTAGATCATGTGACAAATTTTGGAGAAATTAATTTCACAAGAAATATATTAAATTAATTAAAATTAATTTCTAAGAAAATAAATATCTATTTATAAAATCAAAATCAATCACAAATAGCAAAGATGCTTAATTACTGATAAACTTTGATTATTTTAAAAGATGTGCACATTAAGTACCTATGATGTTAAAGTAATACATTTAGCTCACATTCATTAAATATTTCTAATTCTTAAGGTATTTTAGCCATTTTAAAATTCGAGTACATTAATTATCAAATCAAATTAATACATAAATATCAAAGATAGTTAATTACTAGTATATTTTAATTATTTGAAATATATGCACATTAAATATATATCATATTAAAATTATATATTTAATCATTCTCGAAATGTATAATACATTTTGATGAAAATAACCATTATAGATTACAACTTAATACATGTTATAAAAACTAAAGAATGATGTAAAAGTATTTTTAATATGTATTATAAAAAGGTTATCATATTTATTAAAAGACATGTACTTATGATAATGTTCTCATAACTATTTTTCACATATGTTCTATCAAAAAAGTTATTCAAGTACTTTTACCACAATAATTAAAATAGAACATAAAAGTAAAAAATTCACATCTATTTATAAAAAGTGCAATTGAGTGCAAATACTATCTTCATGTATTTCCAGGATTACCATAATTATTCTCCCCTATGAAAAATGTATTATACTTTTTTAAGTAACACTTTTAAGTTTACAATACATGAATTTTTAAATTTTTCACACAATTGTCAAGGTTATACATTGTAGCTAATAATTATACGTGCATTTTTTTTGGGGATTCTTAGATTTTTTTCCATACATCTATCAATACCATTTGCATCTCCACAATTGAAAAAAGTATGAAAAATTATACTTCTATGTAAGTTTAAATTATTGTTATAATATTTTTTAAGGTTAATTACAAAAAAATCATAAACTTTACTCCATTTTACAATAGCCTAAACTTAAAAAAGTAGCAATTAAACACTAAAACTTTTGATTTTTTTTAATTCTAGCCCAACGTTAGTATCTCCATTAATGTTGCCAACGTGGCTTGCCACATAATATAGGAACTCTAAATACTTATACACGTCAAACTTAATTAAACTAACTAATTAAGTTTCATTAAATTGTTTAACTACACCACGTTGTTTTTAAATGAAGAAAACCCTAAATCAAACTCAGTTCTCGCACCAAACTCAATTCGTGTAAAGAGATACCTAGGGTGGAAAATTGGGATTTCATTTAGATTGTTAGAAACTTAATGAAACTTAATTAATTAGCAAGGCACGTTCAATTGTGTCATTCATAAGCTACACGACAAGGATTGGAAGCGACAGTTGGATGAGTTCCAGTGTCAGAATCCTAGAGTCGTCTTCATTGACTCATCGTCCGCCATTGAGCACCTTCAGAACTGAATATCGATGCTTCGGGTGGATTCGGAGCTAAAGATCGAGTATGGGGACAATTCCCTTGGAATTCCAAAATGTATTGTGATTTACGACAAGGAAACGTTGTTTGATCCCCAGGCTTGGGAGTGTCTCAAGTATCCAGTGATTTACGACAACAATGTGAAGTCTGATGCTAGTCTTCAACCACAAGGGGTTTAACAAGCTAAAATCCCTAATTGTATGGCAGGAGTTTGCAAGTCATGGTGGTTTATATTTAAAGTGTATGTGGTGGGAGAATATGTGAAGTGCATTAAAAGGAAGTCACTACCTGATGTTCCTGATGAGAAAATTGAAGAGCTTGCAGGGTTCTTTGTTGTTTTCTCGAGTGTCGAATTTGAATGAGAGAAATGACAATGATGACAAGTTCTACCAATCAATGGATTTGGAGGACACTAAAATGCCTCCCCGGAGCTTTCTTCATCCAAAAATGACATAGTTTAGTTAAAAAACTTAACAAAACTTAATTAGTTAGTTTAATTAAGTCTAACGTATATAAGAGTTTAGGGTCTCTGTCTTATGTGGTAAGCTACTTTAGCAACGTTACTAGATATACCAGCGTGGGGGTAGAATTGAAAAAAAATTAGAAGTTTGAGTATTTAATTGTCACTTTTTTAAGTTCAAGTTATAACTACAAAATTGAATCAAGTTTGAAATTTTTTTTCTAATTAACCCTATTTTGTATCATATTTCTTATTAGATAATATTGATACTCTTATATTTTTATTAGTCAAATATTATTAAAAAGAATTTAATATCAATTCCGCTTCTTATAGTTTTTCAGCAAGAGTTGATAAGAATTAAATTAAAATAATACAACTTACCAAGCATGCATATTATCAAACATAAGCACAAAAGTAAAAGCTTCTTTTAGTTTGAAATTTGGTAAGTTATTTAACTTTAAATTTTTATTTAAATGTGAATAACTAATCTGCTAAGGGGCTATTTGGTTTCACATTTTTTTTGGTTATGTCGTTTCCTTTTTAAAAATTTGTGTTTTCTAAATAAAAAGAAAAACATGTTTGGTTATTAATGTCAATATAATTATATTTTTATTACTGATAATAATTACAAATTGGATAAAATTCAAAGATAAATTTTTTATGAATTTAATTAATTATATAAATTTATTTTAATTTTTATATAATATTTATTTATAAATTATTAACAAAGTTATTATATTTTATTTATTTATGAATGAATACTTATTTTAATTAAAATTTTTAACTTTTAAATATGTCATGGAATATATAAAATTAAAATTTATCTATACAAAACATGATACTAATTTGATATACATTATTTATAACAATTGATATTGAACTACAATAAAAAATATTGTATACTTGTATTGATAAAATATACATATCATATAATTAACCATATCTATTTTTAATAAAATATAAAATATTTAGATGAAATTTAGAGAAAAAACGGTGCAAAGCACCGAGTTTAATTCTAGTTAGATACTATATTTAGTCACCAAATTCATTAGACCTGCACTGAAAAAGATAACAAGGTTCTCGGGGTATATGCATGGAGATGCAAAATTAAACAATGTTCAACCACAAATAACAGTACATAATGCCCAACTTGAAACAACAACAGTCAAGTAAACAACCAGCGGGCACAAGAAATACGAAGACTAAGGACACAACATAAGTAATACCAATATCATAACACAAAAAAGGCTGTCTAGGGAACCATGAAAAATGAATTTGAAAACACAGCATATTAACCATATACAAGCATCATCTGAACATCTCCCATCTAAGTTACAGCGATATAATCTAGAAGAGCAAACATATAACCAAAATACTGTCCACTAACTGGTACAGGTTTTGTGAGAGTAGCTCGTGCAATATGACAAGTTTCTTCAAATACAGATTTAAACAAAAAAGAAACGCTACTGAAAAGAATTTAACACTGCAAAATAATCGTAAACATACCCGGCGGTCATGCTCCTCAGCAAAATACTCCCTGTTCACGTCACTCTTTGGAATGGCGTCATTAGAATCGATACTAAGAGCAGTATCCCGAACTTGCACAGGCAAACCATACTCAAGATCCAAAAGACAGACCTGACAGACATTTTTCAATTTACTGCATGTTTGGCAAATCTCAGTCTTCTTAAACCTTGCATCACGGCCAGGCCTCCACCGGAAAACCGTAAATGGGCGTGTACATATCTTGCATTCCTTATCAAACTCAGCTCTTGTCTGCATACCCACCCATCCAACCATAAGATCCGTATATACATAAACTGAAATATTCATCTCTGAAACAGAAACAACAATGATGACATCCCCCATAACAAGAATCATACCATGCGGACATATGGATTATCCCCAAGGCAAGACTCGCAGATGATAGGGAAGTCAGAGCGTTCCCAACCATCAGCCTCCACATCCCTCAACAATCTATGCGCCATTTCCTCTTCCGCCTTTGCTCAGACAAACCCTTAGCTGTCTTAATGGAGACAGGAAAACGTTAGCTTCCACGGTAAAGTCGAGAGGAACTTGTAATACAAAATTAGTTAAATTGCATAAGGGGTATTATTTCAATTAAGAGAAAATACCACTGCTCAAGTTCACAAATTTTGCAGTTTCTGGCAATTTATTGATACATTACTCGCATACCTATATCGAAAAGATTCCTTCCTACTCCATCAATAATCTATTCCTAAGGCCAACAAACCCTAAAAGTAACGATTATGTGCACACATAACTCCATTAAGTAATACAAGTCGGAAAACAAAAAGAAACCCAACACAAGAAGTGGAAACAAATAACGAAAGCAGAAAAGGATAGATGAATGATTGAATGTCTGAAGAAACCGTTGCAAGAAAATTTAAGAATAGAACCAGATAAAAAAAACGAAATTGATTGCAGATTGTTACCTGGAAGGACGACGACGGCGCTACAATTATTCAATCTCCGTCGAATAGAAGAGATTGAGTTGGAATTCGGGCGGTAGAGCCGAGACTGATTTGAAGGTTTGAGCTTTTAAAGTCTCGGAGAGATAAATAGAAACGCGATTATAGAGGGGGTCGTACAAACGTCTTAATAGTATTTACCTCTGATTTGAAACATGTGTTAAGAACAGTTAAATATATATACCGCAGGCCCACAGATACCGTGCTTACTGTACTAGTTTTTTTAAGGCCTTACTATATAACAAAAGAATTACAATCATATCTTAAAAAAATCTTACTATTTACAAAAAATGAAGCATCTTTCCTATCCTTATAATGTATCTTTCCTTTCTAGCTCACTTTAAGTTCATTAATTGGACGACATGATTTTTTTTGTTTACAAATGACATATGTTTTCATTTTCATATAGCGTAAATAGTGGCACAAAAAGTTACCTCTGTTTTCTCCTATTAAACCTATTTAACTCTACATCAAAATCAATCAAGTGTATTACCTTCTTTAGCACATCTTAAGAAAAAACTGGTGATTTCTAGTTTCAAGTATACTACTATTACAAAAATAGTAAAGATCCTCTTGAAGAAGTTGCATTTTTTAAAAACCATCCAAAAAATAAAAAAGACAGATTTTCCAAACAATTATATGCCAACCCACTTCTTCTTTTACTAATATGAAAAATATCATGGATTGTTTGTACTTTGAACTTTGCAGGCTACAACCTTAATAGTCCAATTTCAGTCAGTGATGACTTATCTTTAATCTCATCTTTGATGTTTACTAGCTGCTTCTATCACCATGAGTCATTATTTTGAACTCTAAGTTTGCAATATTGAGCCTCCTTTCAATTTATATGCTATTATTCATCTTATCAATAAATAATTTATACCAGAACTGATTTCAACGAGAAATTTGCTCAAGTCTTCTTTGTTCTATGCTTATAATTATTTGTATCCCGGTGTCTATGTTCTTTAGGCTAGCAAACACTTTACAAAAGGGCTCTTTTTTCTATAAACATCTCTAACCATAAGAAAGGTCTACAAATGCTTTATATTTTTCTGTAAAGGCCTATCGAGGAAGGGGAAAAATTGAGCTCTAAAATCTTTTAATACTCATAAAGCCAAAAGCTATAAGTTGTGCTTTCTAGTGTAAAATTGTAAATAAGACTTCTTGATGTCTAATGTTGGATCCCAGACAATAGCTTGGCAAATACGGGCTTATAATATGAATTCAACAATCTTTTGGAATTCATTAGGACACCAAGCTACCTAATTGGTAATCTTCATAGCCTAGTATCTCCAAGATTTTTTTCCTTGATAGGATCTGAAGCACCACCAATAAAAACTATAGTTTTGTTTATGCTCACTGTCAAACTTAAGGCAGATGAGAATTGTTTTAGTTACAAAATATAAGTAGATCGTCAGCAAAACTCAGACGACTGAGGTGGAGTTTCTTACGCTTTAGGTGAAACATTAACTCCTATGATTTGATGAGTTCCTTCAACAACAAGAAGGACAAAAAGGTGTGACATGTGGATACCCTCTCTCAAGCTTTTCCTCAATAGAAGTTGTTGATTTATGCCCTATAGCTAATTACTTTGATTGTAGTTTAATGACAAATTATTTAAAGGTATTATTTATCTTGTACATGTTTAGATATATATGATAAAGTACATGGGATAATTGTACGTTGCAAATGAAATTATAATAAGATTATAATTATGAGATTCATATCGCATTTATGCATTATTCCTAAATGCTCCTAGTCATTGTTCTATTAAGATTGGATATTAATAGAATGTAAAAATACTAGCACACGTTTTTTCCCTTTTGAAGGAATAGTCGATCTTATAGGCTAAAGTATAAAAATGCTTAAACAAATGTGTGAGTGTTTGTTAGAGAACAAGTTCACTAAATAGACCCAATATGAGAAATCCATTTGAAATATTACTTGTACGTCTATTAAATTCTCATTGTGATGATTGTATAAGTGATCATTTGACTTGAGGTCATCAAAGTTATCTTATAAGGGGATTGCTACGTTTTGATATTGCTTATGATCTATTTAATTATGGATCGTTTAATCGATAGTTATTGGATATAACATCAACTACATGGAGATAGTTGAGTGATCAAGATAGGATTCATCACATTAAAGTAATTAGAGAGAATGTTTTGTTATTCTCGATTACTATTGATTCAGAAAATTCTTAGCCAAGTTGAAATGATGCTTTGTAAATAGTTTACAAATGTCATTAATTGAATTGATAACTAATGACGAAGAACTAACATAATTAGACTCAAAATAAAGTAAATATTAATTTCATACTCTATGTCTAATTGGAACATTATATGATGAAAAGATTGAATTATATGGAAAAATTATACACGGAAAGGTTAGTCAAAACTACTTTGACATTTCTAAATATTTAGATGATCATGATGTGTTGTCAAACGTCAATCTTAATATATGATTATAAACTTTTAATTAGAGAATTAAAGATAAATTAAAAGGAGTTTTAATTTATCTAATAATTTATAATCATTGCCAACATATTTGGAAACCTAATGGATCTCACATATAAAATGGGTTAAAGAGAGCAAAGTTAATTTAATCAAGTTGGACTTGATTGTAAAGTTTGAGAAACTTTATGATTAAATATGAGATATTTAATAAATAAGAATTAATATGAGATATTGAATCTTATATGGGCATAACTGATATTTAATTACAATTATTTGTAATTCTGATTAAGTTTAATTGAAATTACAGTTTAATTTCAATTAAATTACTAAAACGTCCACAGCTTATTATAAATAGGCTTAAGCTTTATAGAGCTAGCACTTCTTGCTTAACCCTCTTTGTAAGTGCTACAAAGTTCTCTCAACTCATTCTGTGAATACGATTAGAGGCTAAAAATTTGTGTAACTACGATGGTTGAAACGAATCAATTTTAGGAACAGTTCAAAGGATACGATAAGATAAAGATCATGTTTCAAAATAAGGTAGGAATTAAGTATATGCTTTATTACAATTTATGTTAATCATTTTATAAAATTAAAGTGATCTTGTTTTCGAAAAATCAAAAGTTGTGAAAAAGTTTCCTAATTATTCCCTACGGTTGGGATCGGATCCCAACTTTGTTTCCCAACAACGGTGTCAGAGTCAAATTTTATTTCTATAATTTGATTAAAATGTTTGATTATTATTGGTTATACTTTGGAATTGAATTGCAAAAGGTTTGCAACCAAAATCTGAAAGATGTTTCAGATTAATATAGTATGAACCCTAAGCCACAAAATCAGATATCCAGATTAAGAATTCTAAAAAACTCGATGGCGGTTGGGTTTGTTAGTTATATGCTTCTAAGCACTAAATAAACATGTCTAATTGTTTTGTTCTAGAACAAGTGAGGCATGGAGATGCCTAACAATTGAGAATCACGATTATTTTTGTTTTAGAAAAACTCGTTTTTCATAAGACACAAGAAACACATATCGTTATGAAAACACATCCCACGTTCTCCTTATTTTTCCTACATGTTTGTAATGTGGATTCTAGAAATTTGGTGATGGAGATCGTGCTTTGAGTTTATGATTTCTAGAATGGATTTTTGTTTGTTTGTTGTTTTTATGTGTGAATTTGGCTATTGGGTTTTGCTTGAATCTTAGAGAAGGCTCAAAGGTTGTGTATTGTGGCTGGATTTTTTAAAAATTCATATTGAACACTTGAAAACTAGAACTCAAAATTTGGGATTTCTTGGAGTTGTGGTTGTATTAAACGTTGCATTTTGGTGTTATTCGATTGTTGTTTCTTTGGGTTGCGTGTTCAAATTTGGCTACTGGAATTTGCGTCTAGGTTTGTGTAAGGAGTATGCCTTGGTACGGTCACCAATTGTTGGCGATTGGAATAAGGCTATACCACATAAAGAGAATGGGCATGTCTGCCAATTATGGAATTTATGTATTTTGAAAAATAAATTAAGTATGTCCCTTTGGCTTTGAGAAACTCATAACTAACAAGTTTCGTAGTTTATACAATTTTAGAAAATTTTTTTGTCATCTGTGTGTTTTGCTTTTTAAAATTTTGATTTGCTTACGCACTTCTCCTACCTTGCGTGTGCTATGTAGTTCGTGCAAAATTATGCTTGATTTTGGATATGAGAATTTGTTTTTTCTTTTGCGATTTTTGTCTTGTGTTTACTGAATAAAATGTGCGATTATCGCCCATCTAGAAAGTGTGGTCGCTTGCGAAGCGTCCACACGAGGTATCGCTCCTGTAGCCCATTACGACGACACTCGCGACAACATGGATGGCATTGCTGACAAAACCCATCACGATGCCATGGATGTTTTCAGTTGGGATGACGGTGGATGGTGTAGTGATGGAGGATGAAGCAGGCAATATGGGAGAAACGTGGAAGCAACACGTTCCATGGAGAGCGATGACTGACAGTTTCCAGAAAAGTGGAGATGTTTCTGGAGAAGACGATGGGTGTGTGTAATTCACCCGCGTCACCATCTTCTGGGAACACGTCCACAGAGATGTGATTGGCATACGCCAGACACTTCGCTTGTTTTATTTTTAATGCTTTTAAAACTTTATACAATTAAATTAATTTAATGGAGATTAAATTAGTTTATATTTATAATAAATTTGGAAATTTGTTTTTCTAATTTTGAAATTTTGTTTTCAAGGGTTAATTTTATTAGGAATGGTTTAAAAGTTATTTTAATTTTTCAAGATGTTAAATTATTAAATTAAATTAAATTAATCATCAAATCAATTCCAAAATTAAGATAATTATTTTCTTAATTTGATTAAGATTAATAATTATATTGATTCTTAATTAATTTTAGAAAAGTAGTTTCTAAATTTAGAATAAATTATTTATTGAAATTAATTAATTAAAAAAGTAGTTTCTAAAATAAGAATTAATTAGTTTCAATTAGATTGAAATTAATTAATTAGACTCCTTAAAATTAAGAAATTGTTTTTTAAGTAATTGAGAAAAATGTTTCTTAATCAAAATTTATTTATTTCAATTTGATTGAGATAAACTAATTTTATGATTTTTATTTATTTAGATAATTATTATACAATTTATTAAGAAAAATATTTCTTTATGAATAATAAGTTTCTTGATTTTTAGAAAAAAGTATTTTTCTTGATTAAAATTTGAAAAGTATTTTCATTTATTAATTAAGAAAAATGTGCTTTCTCTAATATTTTTGAAAATATTTTTCTAATTTATTAAAGAAAGATTTTCTAATTTATTAAGAAATTAATCTCTAAATAAATAATATATCATGACTTTCTTAATTAAATTTAAAAATCTTTTGTTTAATTTTGAAAGTAGTTTCTTTTAATTTTATAAAATAGTTTTCTAATTAAGGAAAAGTAATTTCTAATGAAATTAGAAATAGTAATTGCTAATTAGATTAGAAATATTTTAATCAAATTAGAATGCGTTACTTATATAATTATGAAAAATAAGTTTTTCTAAATTATAATAAGTAAGAAGAATAATTTATTGAAAATTGTTTTCAATTAAATTTTGTTAAAGAGCCAAGATAAATTGGAAATAGTTTCCAATTAGATTTGAAAATTGTTTTCAACTTAAATTAAATTTCTATTTGGAATTGGAGTTTAATTTATTTACGAATCAATGTTATTAATTTACTTTATTTTTTCCAAAAAGTCAGAAATGTTATTTTAGATTATGAAGATCAATAACTAAAATCAAACGAAGCTTGATGTTTTATGCATATGATTTGATTATGAGTGCATAACATGCATACTTTATTTATATGGTTGATATTTATATTAGATGTATGTTAAAATGTATGGTTTATATGTGTGATATTTTACATGCAAATTTATGTTTGACGAGACAAATGAAATTAAAAATCCCCCGTTAAAATATTAAGTATACGTTGAGAACATAATTGTTGCCTTCTATTATTATAAAAATAAACCAGACTTTTGTTTATTGTAGGCTTGTTGTGCAAACTCAAGGCCACTTTAACCTAAACATGTTTAGTCTTATGATAATGGGTTCTACTTAACTAACTTTGTGTGATTTGGATGAGCAAACTTATGATCACATGAATTTAAAAGCAAGGTTAGGAACAATATATTAGATATGTTTTTGCAAGAGTTGTCACCTATTGGATCTAGGAGTCCTATGAGATGTGATTAATAAAATTGTTTTCTACCTAATTTACTTCTAGTTGATTTATTGAGTAAACTCATGATCAACTATATTTGAACGAGATCCTAGCCCAATAGAAAGATTGGAGTAATATTTCCGAATAGTAGTGAGGGCTATTATTTCGAACAAAATTGTGGGACTAACCAAATGCATATTAAAGTCCTAATCTTATTTGATAGTCATGGCATATAATTGATTACTTGTTTCTCTTACAATTATATTTTGTTCTTACTGAAATTTACCTTATTTAGTATAGTTGACACTAAATTAGTGAAACCAAGTTCTTAGACATAGGATTATGTTTGAGAAGAGTTCTAAAAAGTTAGAAAAGAAAAGTAGTATGTCCATTATGTAATTTTGCTATAATCTCTGTTAAAGATTTGGTGACAAAGTTTTAGAGATATGTCAAAAATCTTATAGATAACAAAATGTATCGACATTTTGAGTAGATGAATGTCTCGTAAACTTTAATGACAACGTGTAAGATGTATATTAAAACCATGATAGCAAGATGGAAGAAGTTGTATAAAGTAGAGCTAAAAGGTATAGTATCTTAATGAAATTGTTTCACTTAATTTAGCATACTAAAAGCATAATTGTGGACTACAATTAAAGGTTTTGCTATAGTATACTAATACTTTTCATAAGAAGAAAATGATTGCATGACTTTTCTTGCCTATTTGTGATATTATAAAGATCATATGTATTTCTAATTCATGCTTATGAGGTTTTGATACTGAATTTGGATTCAACATTATTTTAATGTTCAATGCATGGTTAGAAATAAATTATTAAGTAAAACTAGTTGATCTAATTTTATACAAAGAGTTTGTATGTGTTGGATCAAAGGAGACTTATGCTTAACATAAGTGGTAAGAATTAAAAGTTGGATAATCGAGATTATCCTTTTATGCTATATTGGTTAAATCATCATAACAAGAATCATAAAGTTACATACTAGGATACATGTATCCTTTTGATTATGAATTGTATGGAACTTGTGAAACTTGTAAAGTTGCAGAATAACCAAATCAACCTTTGGTGAAAGGATGATCATGGTATTGAATTGTTAAATTTTATACATGTGATGGATTGGATAAAATAACAATTTATAAAAGGATAATATTATATTTCATTATATTACTAATGACTTTATGTGATATAGTCATATGTATTAAATGAAACGGTGATTTAAATTTCTAAAAAGTTCAAATTGTTTTTATCTAAGTAAAAATTAAGCGTTGAGAATGCTGAACTACTTTGATGAGATCGTTTTGGTTGAGTTTTAAATTTTCGGTTATCTATAGGGAATGATATTCTCTGGTGAATTCACAAAAAATTCCATAAGGGCATGGATTTATGTAAGAAGTAAAATACAATGTGAGATATTGTATAATGCAATATTATTTCTTCTATAGCTATACCTAGTACTATAACTCACCTTCTATAGTTTCAATCGAATCAATAAACAAGATTTCATGTTAGAAATGAAATGCTAAGTCTTTGAAAGAGTCAAAGTTAATGATTTAAGGATGTAAGTAGTTGAAGCATATATATTATCTGTTAAGTTTAGAAGTAAATTGGGTAGTAAAAGGTTATAAGATATCCAAAGAGATGGATATAATCTTACAAACCAATTAAACAAATTGTTTGATTCAATGTATATTTATAGGAGAATGGTTCTCAAGATAAGTAGAGGGAGGAAGATGAAATTTAAAAAACTCAAATCTCATGACCATGCATCAAATTGGAATTATTCCTTTTATTGATACATTTGATGTATAGTTGAAAGGTTATGAGACGTTGAAAGGTTCACTTTCATGATGAATTCAAAAAGTTTTTTTTAAAGATGATTATGAATTTATCATGTCTACAAGAGGGTTAGTGGGAGTATAGTCTTCCTCTTTAGTAAGAGTATGTGGAGACATATTGCTTATAGAGAACAATAATTCTACCCTTCAATTGTTGAAAACATAATTGTCTAAGAAAAACTCTTGTTGGATATGAAAAGGTAACAACTTAATTATGGGAATTAGACCTATAAAGATAGAGTGGATGTTGTTAACTTATTTTAAGTCCAAGTACATAGATAATGTACTAAATATGTTTAGCATGTATGATATGTCTGATACTTTTGAAGTATTAAAGATATCAATTGTTCTATATATGAGTTGATTTTTGAGTTCAAGGTGATAAGGATAAAAATTTAGATGTAAATCCTAATTAAGGTTTATTTTATTTAGAACAATATCATTTAGGATTGGACAGGTTCCAATGTAGCAATTGGTTGCTAATTAAGACATAATACATTTTTCATTTAGTGAAAATGGTTAATCGAATCAGTAAGTTCTTTAGTGAACTTGATATAATTCCTTGCATTATTTAAGATAGTAATGTACTGTAGAATAGTAAAGCCATCAGACATACATAAGGAGTTAATGTCTCATCAAAGATCCAAGAATGTGTTTAGGCAAAATTTTTTAATTATGAAGATAATTAAGATGGGAGATGTAAGATTTAAGCAAGTGCTCCCTATAGAGAATGTTGTAAAATTCTCTCATTAAGCCATTGTTACAATAGTAAAATAATCGTCATATGTTGATATGGTATGGGATACTTAAACAATTGGCTTAGTGTAAGTGGGAGATTGTTGATTTATGCCCTATAGCCAATTGCTTTGATTGTAGTTTAATGACAAATTATTTAAAGACATTCTTTATCTTGAACATGTTTAGATGTATATGATAAAGTCTTGGGATAATTGTAGATTGCAAATGAAATTATAATGAGATTATAATTATAAGATTCATATTGTATTTATGATTATTCCTTAATGTTCCTAGTCATTGTTCTATTAAGATTGGACATTAATAGAACATAAAAGACTAGCACACGTTTTGTTTTTTCTTATGAAGGAAGTAGTCAATCTTATAAGCTAAAGTATAGAGATAGTTAAACAAACATATGGGTACTTGTTAGAGAACAAGTTCACAGAACAAACCTGATATGAGAAATCTATTTGGAACATTACTTATATGTTTATGGAATTCTCATTATGATGATTGTATAAGTGATCATTTGACTTGAGGTCATCAAAGTTATCTTGTATGGGGATTGCTATACTTTGATACCAATTATGATCTACTTAATCATGGGTTGTTTAGTTGGTAGTTATTGGATGTAGCATGAACTACATGGAGATATTTAAGTGATCAAGATAGGATACGCCACCCTAAAGTAATTAGGGAGAATGTTTTGTTGTTCTCAATTAGTATTGATTCAAGAAATCCTTGGCCAAGGTAAAATGATGCTTTGTAAATATTTTCCAAATATCATTAATTGAATCGATAGCTAATGAGAACTAATATGATTAGACTCAAAATAGAGCAGACATTAATTTTATGCTTTATGTCTAATCGGAACATTATATGATGAAAGGATGGCATTATATGGAAAAATTATGCACAGAAAGGTTAGTTAAAACCACTTTGACATTCTTAAATATTTGGGTGGTCATGATGCGTTGCTAGGCAACAATATTGATCTATGGTTATAAATTGTTTAATTAGAGAATTAAAGATAAATTAAAAGGAGTTTTCATTTATCTAATTTTAATTATGAATTAGAATTAGAATTTATAATCATTACCAACATATTTGGGAACCTAATGGGTCTCACATATAGAATGGGTTGAAGAGAGCAAAGTTAATTTAATCAAGTTGGACTTGATTATAAAGTTTGAGAAACTTTATGATTAAATATGAGATATTTAATAAATAAGGATCAATATGAGATATTGAATCTTATATGGGCATAATTAGTATTCAATTAGAATTATTTGTAATTCTAATTAAGTTTAATTGAAATTAGAATTTAATTTTAATTAAATTACTAAAACATCCAAAGCTTATTATAAATAGGCTTAAGCTCTATGGAGCTAGTACTTCTTACTTAACCCTTTTTGTAAGAGTTATAGAGTTCTCTCAACTCATTCTGTAGGTACCATTAGAGGCTGAAAATTTATGCAGCTACGGTGGTTGAAATAGATTAGTTGCGAGAACGATTCGAGAGATACGATAAGATAAAAATAAAGTTTCGAAATAAGATACGAATTAAGTTTCTGCTTTATTAAAATTTGTGTTAAATCATTTTATAGAGTTAAAGTGATCTTGTTTTTCAGGAAATCAAAGCACTATAACAAACACTACATTTAGCGACATTTTCTTTTGCGGCGTAGGAAAATTCATCACCAAAAGTCACATTTTACAACAATTTTACAAAATCGTCATCAAAAATAAGCATTTAGCGTCCAAATTGAAAAGCATGACAAAAGGGAAAACATTTTGCAACGAATGACATAAATAGTCGCAAAATGTTGAACATTTAGTGACAATTAAGAAAAATCGTCACAAAATGATGCACAATGGGTGACGATTTCAAATATTCGTTGCTAAGTATACTTATGGTGACATTTTTCAAAAATCGTAACCATAGTTTGTAAAACATTTGGTGACTAATTCGGGAAATCGTCGTCAAAAGTTTTCATTTGGCGACGATATTTTGAATCGTGATCAAAAAGCCAATATTTGGTGACGAATTTTGTGAATCGTCGCAAAAGGTTACACATTTAGTGACGATTTTCACACTATTTTTAGTGACGATTTTTAGAAATCGTCAACAAATGGTTAACATTTTCCAAAATTGTTAAACTAACAATTTTATAATCTATCATAATTAAGATATGTTTTATTAGAGATTTGTTTTAAATGTTTATAACGTATTATTGAAAAAAAATACACAACATAATTTTAAGTGTTAAACGGTAGTATTAATTAATCATTAATATTTACTAACATTGAAAAAATTAGTTATAAAAAATTTAAATAATTTTATCAATATAATAATATAATATATGAAGTAGTACAAACTTTGAATTAGAAGTTTAACAATTCATACAATTATAGAACCAGAACAATAATAGTCCATAGTCAATAGTATACAGCTTGACCCTTAACTAGTAGAGATGTTGTTTGACAAATTCTTACAGATACAATAATAAATCAACTTTAAAGCTGAGTCCAATTGATTGTATTGATAAATGAAAATGATATAATTATTTATTTGCATTCAAGTGACATGAGAGGTGGTAAAGGTAAATGAGTCCCCGATGTCTGGATTCCTGAGAAGGGTCCTTGTATGTTTGAAGGCACCAATTGAAACAGTAATAGTTCTTTCTTCCCTCAGGTGTAAGGTTTTTCACATCCTCTTGCAACAACTTTTCTGTTATAGCTAAACTTGTAGAGGATACAGTGAATGAGTCGCTAGATTTAATATGGAAGATAAGTTCACCAAATGAACTGTCAACATGAAATGGTTTACCTAAAACACAATCAGTATAGAACTTAGATATTATTAGATTAGTAAACCATTAAACAAACTGAAATTGGAGTGACATGCATACGTGAATGAGCAAACGAAGTAAGTGGAATTGACGAATATTTGAAAACAATCGATTTCCTTAATCTTTTACGAACTGTTGTGACATCACTCCCACCTCCATAGGCATATATGTCATCTTCGAGACTCAAGGAAGCTTAAAACAAGATGTAGTATATCCCATCAAATGTGAATATATATAATAGCTTCATAAAAGGGAATGAGATGTACATAATAAGGAAAGTGACATTGTTCGGATGATACTAAACACCTTGAAGTAAAAGATCGGCTATAGAAGGCAAACGATGACTAGTACATGAAGTGGAGTTACCTTCTGCATTGTTTATTTTTTCAGTAAGGACAATTTTGCCACATTCCTCCCAACAGAATGAATTAGGGCCATCTAGAACTAGTCTCCATGTTGACATTCATTGATTAATTTGCAAATGTCAATTCAGAATTAAATGATGATATATTCAATTCTAATTTCAATGATAAGTGAATTTCATCCAATTTATCACTTATACATCTTCGATGTGCCGAATGATATGAAAGTTACCCTTACTAAAATTTCAAAAATCTATTGTGTAGTTTATATTATAAACAAAATTTAGAATTGAAAGTAAAATAGACATAACTATGTTCTTGATGTACAGAAATATAGTATTATCTATATTGGGTTATATTACTTCAAAATACAACCATAAAATGCATCAAAGATATAACAAATAAAACACAACCATAACAAATAACAAAGATAGACGGAAATAAACGACAATCAAAGATAGGCAATGAATCATCTCTAAAACACAACCATAAACAAAACTTATACATCAAACGCATAATTAAGAACTCACAACAAACACCTAAAGGTATAAGTTAAACTTAGCACAACCTTGTTGACAAAAATAAAAGAATATTATCGATTTAGTTAACAATTGTTCTTCGACGGTGATGACCACGATACAGATGAAGAAACAGAAAAGAGGATTTGGCTATTGTTGACGGCTTGAACGAGAATAAAGTAGCATTTTATGTTTTTGTCTTTAAAAGCCTAATAAAAAATGACGTCATTTTTCTTATTTAGGTAAATGATGTCGTTTATTGTTTACTGTAGTTATTTGAAACTAGTATTAATTAATTTGGTATGATCTATTGTATTTGGTTGACAAATATCAAGTGTAGTGACTAGTACATGGTTCTTTGCCAAAGCCTGATGGTTCATAAATTATTTATGATCATATTCCAAATAAAACATAATTTGAATTTAAAATTAAATTATTCAATTGAAAACTATTTACAAATTATTTTTTTACCGTTCAAATAAAATATAATTGACTTACAATTTTCAGAAAATTATACAATTTCATTATTATAATTTGAAAAAATGTGTTTCAAAAAATTATAAATATTATTTTTGTAATTTAGAAAAATGAAAATATAATAATTTAACAAGACATTATAAAATAATTAAAAAATTATTTCTAACAAATTATATTTAAAGATTAGTCATTCCAAAAAAATTAAGCAAATGAAGAACAATTGCATGTATAAGTGAGCAGATTACCTTGTTGCAAAAACTGAAAAGATACATTTAAATTAAATGTATCTTTTTATACAAATAATAAGGTTAATGGTACATTAAGGGCTAAAGGGTATATTTTGTAATGTTAGTGATGAATTTGGTTTAAATGAAATGTGGATTGCACTCCTTATTAATTTAGCCAATAACAAAAAGAAGATATATTTTTTTAAAATTTTCCTATTTTATTTTGTTTATCCACCAAATTAAAAACATAGATTAGTAATTCCCAAAAATTAAGCAAATAAAGAAGAACTCCATACGTAAGTGTAAAAGACAAAATTTTCAATTTGTTATTGGTAATGGGAAAAACTCATAAGAAGGAAAATGCTTGGGCTTTGTGACATTTTGTATAATTGGTAGCGAAATGGAAGTGATAGGTGATGAAATTTTTGAATGTCAAAAAAGGTACATAGTATTGACGATGATTAATCAATTTGGTAGCAAAATGTTGTACATTTTGCAACGCTATCCTGTTTTCGTAGCAGTATTTTAACATTTGGTGATGAAATATAGATTCGTTGCCATTCATTTTCCTTGTATTGTGACGGTTATGGAATATAGTAGGTAAATGTTGGGCATTTCATGACGAATCTGAATTTCGTCACCAAATGATGGAACTACAAAAAAAAAAACAAGAACTTAAGTGAGATGACGTCATTTGTTTAATGACCAACGATGTCGTCCCAGCATCTGTAAAATTAAACCCAAATCCCACTCACCTCGCCTCCGGCCTTGTTTCTTCCTCCTCTCTCTTAATGTTTTTTTTACCATTTATGCTCTCTTCATCTGTTAGTTGCCCTCCTCTTCGCCATTTCGCTATTGTCCTCTATCATCTCCCTATAGTGCTACTCAACTTGGTAAGAACTTCCTAGATTTTGTCATTGTGTTTGTTAAATGCGATGAAGAGGGGTCAAACTTAAGATTAATTGTTGAGTTGTTTGCTTGGATTAGTTGTTGAGTTGTTTGAATGTGTTAATGATGGTGAAGAAAGGCAACAGAGAGAATGAATGCTTGAAGAAGACTTCAGTTATGTTATGGTTGTAATGTGTTCGATGAAAGTCCTCTAGATATGTTATGACTAAATGTTTTGAAAAAGTTACAAAATTGTTCCTTCCACAGCTGGCTAGACATTTGTTGACTGATGGTTGATGTATTATTGACTGCTAACTGACTGTTCACTGTGAATCAATCGATAGATTATGAATGTGAGCAAGCAAGATTTTTTGAAGTTGTAAAGTTCAACCGGTTGGTTATTAAATGTCAAAAAGTTTTCTTCTATTTTGTAATATATATATATATATATATGTATGTATGTATGTATGTATGTATGTATATACTTGAATTAGTTTTTATTTTTTCTCTCACAACAACTTGTGTGATTATCATACAAGTTGTTGTGAGAGAAAAAATAAAAACTAATTCAAGATCATCACATAATCACACAAGTTGTTGTGAGAGAAAAAATAAAAACTAATTCAAGATCATCACAATTGTGATGTGACACACTTGATGATTAAAAGTTCATTTTATCAATATGCTTACTTCCAAGATGAATTTACATTGCATTAAGAATGAACAAAATGCCTAAAGTGTGTTAATTTTGAATTTGATTTGAAAGTGGAGAAAGTATAGCAATTAGTGGAAGTGGAGAAAATGTAAAAACTAATTAATGTGTTACAATTAATTTCTTTTAATTATAAATTAAATTAATGTTAATATATCAATGAAAAGCAAATTTTTAACCGACTATTAATATTGGAAGTTAGGAAAATTTTACCCTTTCATAATACAAAAGGCTAACGATTTTAACTTGTTTCTTAAACTAGTGTTTAGAATGCTGGACCACTATTTTGTTTTGCTTGATCTTGTCCATATACTTACTTCCAAGATGAATTTCCATTGCATCAAGAACGAAAAGGGCATTCTCATTTATGTTTTTGAATTTGAGACAAAGGCATTAATCATTATTCTTTACATCCTATCTCATTTTCTTAGTTAACAAATCAATAAACATATAGTCTTAAATGAACTAAATTTACCAAGTCCACAACAACTCCACTCTATCACCATAAGACTTGGTTTTTTTAGACATTAAGCAAGTCAATTGAGCTACGTAACCAATGAAAATTAACCACTAGTCATTGCAACAGCTGTTTTTCCAATTATATGAATCCCATTTTTCTATTTTTTCAATTATTGATTGTATTTATTAACTCCTTAAAACAAATGATAAAAACAGAAAAATAATATCTTAATTGAAGACAATAATAGAAATTAACAATGGAATCCAAAATGAATAAAGAGAGATGAAATTGTTATCTTGTTCCTCTTCAAGAATTTTCAATTGAAGGTGAGAAACAACACTTGTAGTTAAAGGTATCAGTAGTTCGTCATAATTTGTATTAATCATAAACCATGAATTTATCCTTTAGAATTAGATTTCATCTTTCCATACAAGAATTGATAAAATTTATATAATCTTCATCTTGATAATTGATTGAGAAGCAATTATCAAATTGTTCAACATCCTTTGCTTTAAATATGCTTTTGTAGTGCAATCAAGAAGATATTTTATATTTAGTTGGTGATTGTGTATATGGTATATTTGCAGATTTTGTGTTCCTCTGTTTGGTTGGAGTCAAAATCACAGATCTCGTATGACATCTTTAGGTATGTGAATTAGTAGCAACCATTATTGTTTTATATATCCTTTGTCATTTCATTTTGTTGTATATTGTTTACTTAATTGGTGCGTATGAACTGATACAATGTTGTTGAGTGCATGTAATATTAAATATAGGTTCTTTTAATGTAATACAAAACGAAAAATACATGTTATAACTCAATTATCTTCTTTTATTGCATAACTAAATGGATAAGAGTTGGATGTGTCATTGAAAATGATCAACTGAATACGTTGAAAGAGTTAAGAGTTTCATGCAATTTGTAAAAGATTAAATGGGTGATGAATGTAGTATTCGTTGTCCATACATCGATTGCTTTAATGTCAACTTCCAAAGTCAAGATGTGGTATATAATCACTTGCTGATCCGAGGCATAGAAAAATTCTATACTTCATGGATTTGTCATGGTAAACGTAGGGAAGCAAGTTGCAGTAGAAATGGCGGTACATCTTATGATGACAATTATAATAATGATGTTGATGATTGTGATGTGAATGATGATGGTGATAATGGGATTGATGAGATGTTTGATGAATGTCAGAATTATATGGACACTATGAATGGAACAGGAATGTCTAACATAATTGGTAGTTTTACAGAAGATAATTATAGGAAGTTATTGAAAGTTGCTCAAGAACAATTATACCTAGGGTGCTCTAATTTTTCTCAACTATCATTTGTTGTGAAGTTGTTGCATTTGAAGGTTTATAATAAATGGAATAACAAGTCCTTTGATATGTTAATTGACTTACTAAACGATGCATTACCTTTTAGACATAAGTTGTGGAAATCTTCTTATGATGTGAAGAAACTGCTAAGGGACCTTGGATTGGGATATATTTCTATTCATGCTTGTAAGTATAACTATGTTCTTTATTGGAAGGAAAGTAAAGAACTTCAGGAGTGTCCTATTTGTGGTACATCAAGGCGGCGGGTGGATGATGGGAGAGAGAAAAAGATACTGATCAAAATCATTTGATACTTTCCTATTAAACCATGATTACAAAGACTTTTTATGTCAACCAAAACAACCATAGATATGAGGTGTCAAGAGAAACGCATTGATGATAATATTATATGTCATCTAACAGACTCAATGGCATGGAAAGAGCTTAATAAAAAGTTTCCACGATTATATTCCTATTCAATTTACCTCTATGGAACTGTATAAAAGAGCCTTTTATATTGTTGTCTTTGCTTATTCCAAGACCAACTGCTCCTAGTAAGGACCTCGATGTATACATGCAACCATTAATTGATGTCTTAAAGGATCTATGGGAATTTGGAGTATGCAATGCATGCTGCTATTTTGTGGACTATAAATGATTTCCTAGCTTATGGGAATTTGTCTAGGTGGAGCACTAAAGGGTATATGACTTGTCCTGTCTGTAATCATCAAACATATTTAAAAAGGCTACGAAGTAAAATATGTTATACGAGTCATCGTTGTTATTTAGAACATGGGCATAGATGGTGAAGAAGTAAACAACTTAATAGCACAATTGAGTTGGTTGAAGCTTAGATGCAGTTGTCTGGTGATGATGTTATTTACTAACTGTTACATTTGGGTGACATTACACTTGGCGAACACCCAAGTAATAGAAAGTGTAAGAGAAATGATATCGAATTGAATTGGAGAAAAAAAAGCATATTTTTCAACTTGCCATATTGGAAGCAATTACCATTAAAGCACAATCTTAATGTCATGCATATTGAGAAAAACATTTATGAGTCCATTTTAGGGACTACCATGGGAATTGGTGGGAAATCCAAAGACACAATTAAGACTAGACTAGACTTGGAAGACTTGAATCTTAGAAAGGATTTGCATTTGACAAGAAGAGATGATGGCCCATACTTTATTCCCCCTGCTTGTTATAACATGTCAAAAGTGATAAACAATCATTATGTCAGTTCCTACAATTAGTCAAATTTCCTAATGGGTATGCATCTAATTTAGGCTGTTGTGTGAATGTTAAAGACAAAAAAGTGTCAAAGTTAAAAAGTCATGATTGTTGGAATACATGGGTGTTTGCCGAAGGATGTGTCTATTACTTTAGGTTAAGTGAGAGAGTCTTTTAAGCAATTATGTTGCAATACACTTAAAGTTGAAGAGCTTGATAAATTAGAAATAGACATAGCATTGATTCTATGTAAGTTTAAACTATTGTTCCCCCCATCGTTTTTTGATGTTATGGTTCATTTGACAATTCACTTATCATATCAAACAAAACTTTGTGGGCCGGTTCAGTTTCGATAGATGTTTCCGATTGAAAGGTAATTCATATTAAATTCAACTAGTCTTTTCTATGTTATTTGTTTATAACAATTCCTAAGTTTATAACTGTTTATGTTTAGGTTTTTATACTCTCTTAATCATTATGTACGTAATAGAGTTCGACCAGAGAAGTCTATTGCAAAGGCTTATATAGCAAATGAATGATTGACTTTTTGTTCACTGTACTTAACTGATCTGGAGATAAGATTTAATAGACTAGAATGTAACTATGATTTTCATGATGATGGTGGGTTATATATTTTCTCCCAAAAAGTGGCATTAGAAAATGAGGTAGAGGTAAGAAAAAAGGAGCTGAGTTGTAATAGATGAATGTTGCAATGAACAAGTTATCTATCACCATTGCTCCCACTCAACATCACCCGCTGGATAAGATCCAATCTACAAAATTGGCCAGTGAGTTGGGCGTCGTTGTGAGGAATGAGTTGTTGTGCCTTTAGCATGTCAGACAGTTGAAGGAAGACAACTTGCTCCAAAATGCTTTGGACAAAGTTTCGGTAATATTCAATTCATTTAATTATATGTATTGTGATTTTACTTAACAAAAATAATAACTTAACTTATTCGTGTTTTTTACAGATGAAGCTCAATATCGTTGATATCGACACACCTGAGGTTTCAAGCAGTGTTAATTCATTATTGAAACAAAGGGTAAAGGGTCATCGATATAGACTTCATAAATATTACTAGTCTTTCCCTTCTGATGAAGAGGCAAGGAGATATGTTCCAGAGCGGGTGAGTCCAGAAAATTAGAGTCAAATGTGTGATTATTGGGTTTTAGCGAAGGTTCAAGTTTGTTTTTTCTATTCATATTTTCCTTCCATTAATTTTGTTTATACAATTCATAACTGCTTCTCGTAATTTAGGAAAAGTGTAAGAAAGCCAAGGTGAACAAAGCATAAATGAAGACTCCTCACAACACCGGCTCCTAATCATTTGTTATCATTCGACAAGAATTTGTAAGTTTAACATTTTTAATTTATTATTCTATTTCTTAATGCACGAAACTCTAATTGGTTATAATTTTTTAAATTCATATAATAGAGCCAAACACAACTCCAAAGACAAGAGTGTGATAGGATTACACTGTACAAATACACATATTACAAGGACAGTTAAGGCTGGACGACTGAAGAGACACAAAGTAATTTTGTAAGTACAAACAAATTAATATTAC
>JAOSBN010000001.1:15010864-15020864 GCA_027563595.1 Erythroxylum suave | reverse complement strand
AAGTTATTTTACTTTGAACAAGCTCCTTTCCACAACGTCTCTCTCTTACACACAATGATTTTACATGTGTGTTGAGATTGTTGTGAGACTTGTACAAAAATAACTTTATTAAAATTCTTATTACTTTGTGATGAAGTTAACCAAATTGAACTTTTTTGTAGTGCTCTTCCTAAGATCATAAATATTAGATTCTCAATAATGAATCTGATATACTTCTTCCCTGTTGGTTCTAATGAGGTACTTTATTTATTTATTGTTGGCAAGTCTTATGGAGCATGGTAGAAGAGCATAAATATGGTCTTTGTAGCATGAATCTCTCATTGTGACAAACTAAAATGTCAACACAGTTAATGTCTTTATTGACTTTCTACTTTGAGTAAGACGTGTGGTCGACAATTTCATGCTGAAATAATTTTAATGCCATAAGATCTTTTTGAATCCTTTTATTTTAGGGTCCCTGAAGTTTTATGTGACATTTTCTTCTGATCAAACATAGGTCATGAAATTTGAAGATCTGAAGGAGCTTGGTAGTGAGTCAGTTGTGAAGGTACATACTTTTATTAGTAGAATTATTTAACTGCAGGTCTTTTCATTTAACTCAAGGATCCAAAACTAGGTCCTCAAGAATTTGAGTTGAGTGTGTAAGGGTTGACTAGCCCTCCTCCGGATATATTTCCTATGTTAGTCCAAAAAGAGATTATAAATTGTTAAGACTGGATGTTAATTGATGAATTCACTTGTTCATTTACATTTCAATTTTACTAGAATTCTACAATACTTCTGCAATTCTGTTTAAAAATGAAAAGAAATAGAACAAAACATATATATTTTTGTTATGTAACTTTCTGGGACCCAATGATAAATGGAAGATGTTGAAGAATGTTGCACCAAATCTGTCCTGTTTTCTTGCTGATTGAATATATCTTGTCATTTTGTACAGGCCTTGAGTCATCTTAGTCTCTAATGTTGTTTTTCTTTCTTAAGTGGTTGTGACGCAGATAATAAGGAAGGACTGTTCATCCCTCTCTGAATCTCTTAAATCTAGATGGTTTGTAGCTTCAGCTAAGTAGACAGTTCAATCACTCAACTTTGCTTAAAGAAGCTTCTGTTAAGATAATTATTTAACTAATGTTCCTTTGGTAGACTAGGATTCTAGCTATAATTGATTTAACGGAATATCAGTGCCTACAATATGAGATTTAATGAATGCAATATGAGAATTAATGAAATCTGAGATGGATTTAGTTTCACTAAATGAAGTCTGACAATACTTGGGATAAATATGGATTTGCTGTAATTTTACTGTATCAACCGAAGTATATTGTAGGTGTTGGTAGAAAGTAGCTACTCTTTGTATTTATTACATTTTACTTCATTTATAACTTCATTGATTACTCAAAGCTACTCCAATGTCTCTTCTCATGCTCTTTTCACCTTTTTAGAGCCCTTACGCTCTCACTTAAGTGTGTAATAAGTGGTTAGATTCTTTTGTGTACATAAGTGAAGAACTCACCAATTTATACCCCAATTAGTGCCTTCGGTTACGATCATGACCTACTTAAAATCAGACTCACCTTCGGTCACGATCGTGCCCTACTTAAAAATAGACATACACACTATATTTTTCATCTGATCTTTTATGCATGTGGCCTTTAGGTTCCCGATAATTTTAGGCACTTGAACTAACTCTTTATTCAGGCAAATCAGGAAGGGTTTTATGATGCCAATTTACCGGAATATAAGTGGATTAACACACGAACTTTTCGATAGTTAATTATCCAACTTACGAACCTTTCTATAGTTAATTACTGTGCAATTCGCCCTTTCATTTAACTATACCCACTTGGTTCATAGTATGGACAATGTATCAACTCCCACTAGACTAACTATGTAACATCTAGTCCAAATGGTATTAGTTCATATCCTAGGTTCTCATTACTCTACGTGTTATTGAAGACTCTCTTCATGACACCTAACTGCTCTGACTAGAGAATCTTGAGTAATGACCCCAATAAGAGGCCGTAGGTACCATCTTGTTTTATCCAGAGTGGTGAATCCTTTATTAGCTACCTAATTAACTTCGAATACCAATAGCTGTACCTAATCATCATCCTAAGAGCGACCTCATCTTGAGGTGACAATGAATGATGTCAAAGCATAGGATTAGTATCCATGATATCCTTTAGTACTTTAAGTTTAAGGATATTTGCATCATTACTACGATGAGATTAATCATTAACATTTGATAGATCATCCATATGATAATCTCATTGCGAGTCATATAATGCACTTACTATTCTTAGTAAGCATCCACATGTTAACTTTAAATGCCTCATGCTTACTATTTGTGAGATTCACTGCTTGATCAAATCAAGTAGTATAGCATGTATTAATCTATCTAGATTAATAATGTCCTATCTTATTAACCCTATGACTAGGGATTATTTAGATACTAATATAATTACATGTGAAAAGAATGTCATTGTCATGATCTTATCATGATTTCCTTCATGTTATATTTTGTATCATGGACTTCATTAATTTGATTTAAGAACAATATTAATTCATATATTAACGAATATCAAACTAATAAAAATTGTCTTTTGCTTTATTAATAAAAATGAAGTTTATACAAAAGTGCTAAAGGTGATTGTCTTTAGCGCATTACTTTAACAATCTCCCACTTGCACAAAAGCTAATCGCCTTTATATAATACCATATGTGAGTACACTATGATTAAATTTTATTTGAGAAAGTGGCTTAGTTAGAGGATCAATAATGTTTTGATTTGTGGGCACTCTCTCTATCTTCACATCACCTCTATCAATTATCTCCTTGATCAGGTGATATCTCTTGAGTATATGCTTGGACCTTTAATGAAACCTTGGTTCCTTGGCTTGAGCAAAGCCCTATTGTTGTCACAATATAACAGTATTGGGTCTATTATGCTTAGATCCACTCCAAGTTTTATAATGAACTTCTTGATCCAAACAAATTCTTTCGCCACTTCCGCAGCTGCAACGTACTCTGACTCGATCGTTGAATCTATAGTCATCTCTTGTTTGGAACTCTTCCAACTAACTACTCCACCATTCAGTGTGAAAACATAACCTGACTGGGATTTAGAGTCATCCTGGTTAGATTGAAAACTAGCAACTATATACCCACTTACTTCAAGATCTCCATTTCCATATATCAAGAATACATCATTAGTCCTTCTTAAGTACTTTAAGATATTCTTGACAGCCACCCAGTGACCCTCACTAGGATCCGATTGATATCTGCTCATAACACTTAAAGCATACGATAATCGAGTGTACATAGCATAGCATGTATAATTGATCCTACTGCCAAAGCATACAGGATCATACGCATGCGAGTCCTCTAATCTTGCATCTTGGGGCACATAGATTTCGAGAGTTTTATCCTACGAGTCATAGTAAGGAACCCTCTCTTGGATTGCTCCATGCTAAACCTATTTAGCACTTTGTCTATGTATGTTGATTGTGAAAGACCTAGCAACTTCCTTGATATATCTCTGTAGATCTTTATTCCCAATATATAAGTTGCTTCTCCAAGGTCTTTCATGGAAAAATTTTGGGACAACCAAACTTTGACTGATTGCAAACCTAAGACATCATTTCCTATTGGTAATATGTCATTTACATATAACATAAGGAATATGATAACACTCCCACTAACCTTCTTATACACACAAGGTTCATCCGGATTTTTGTGAGAAACCAAACTCTTTTATTGTCTTATCAAATCAAATGTTCCAACTCCTAGATGCTTGCTTTAATCCATAAATAGATTTGTAAAGCTTGCATACCCTTTTGCCATCTCTGGATATGAAGCCTTTAGGTTGTATCGTATACACATCCTCAACTAGGTTTCCATTCAGGAAAGTCATCTTTACATCCATTTTCCATATTTCATAATCATAATGAGCATCAATGGCTAGGAGTATTCTAATGGATTTAAGCATCGCTATAGGGATAAATGTCTCGTCATAGTCAACTCCTTGCCTTTGACGATAACCTTTAGTGATTAGCCTTGCTTTATAGGTAATCATATTACCTTCCATGTCTATTTTCTTCTTGAAAATTCACTTGTACCCTATGGGTTTTAACCCTTCGGATGGGTTAGTACTTAGTATTCGTACATGGAATCCATTCGGACTTCATAGATTGAAGCCATTTTTTAGATTCTGAACTCTTTAGAGCCTCTTCATAGGTTGTAGGCTCATCGTCCTCTATGAGCAATACATCATTTTGTTCACTTACGAGAAATCCATATCTCTTTGAAACATTGCATATCCTACTTAACTTACGAACATTTTGTGTGTCTTCAGACAAAAACCTGTTGTTTTGAAGCATTATAGAATTGATATCCAATTATTTCCTTAGGATATCCTATAAATAGACATTTATCAAATTTTGCTTCAAGCTTATCTGATTGAATCCACTTCATATAAGTTGGACAACACCAGACTTTCATACGAGAAAGGTAGGACCTTTTGTTAGTCCATATCTCATGTGATAACCTAGAAAAGCATAATCACACATGCATACAAAGATATGTAAAAGAACATGAAATATAAAAAATTTTTATCTTTTGTTTCTCCTCTTTTCTTATTTCTTCTGCTTCTTTGGGTTGTTGCAAACACCAACCCATCCTTAATTACCCAAGAACACGCAAAGATCAAGAAGAAACAATTTTTAAGGGCGATTTGGGCATCAAACTAGATAAGTTCTAGTAGAAGCTCAAAATGAAAAGAAAGATCAAGAATCTCATTACATGCACTTTGATTCATGCAACAATTGCATAAATTGCAAGAACAAGACTCTTGACACCTCTCTTTCACTCTAGAACTCTTCTAGAGCTTTTATGCTCTCACTTAAGTGTGTAGGAAGTGGTTAAATTGTTTTGTGTACATAAGTGAAGAACTCACTTATGTACCAATTCATGCCTTCGGTCACAATCATGGCCAATGAGCCATAATCGGGCCTACTTAAAATCAGGCTTATCTTTGGTCACGATCGTAGCCTACTTAAAAATAGTCGTACACACTATATTTTTCATCCGATCTTTTATGCGTATGACCCCTAGGTTCCTGATTATTTTAGGCATTTGAATTAACTCTTAATTCATACAAATATGATTTATTTCCTTTTATAGATAACAATATATTTCTTAAAAGGATATAAAATCATAGGATAAATGTTTCCTTTCTCCTTTGCAGTAACCTTCTTAATAAACTTCCTTCTTTATTAGAAATGATTCCACAATGCTCTGAGATATTGTCAAAACTTTTTTCTTAACATCTGGATACTAGAAATTTCTAGCAAAGATGATATCGAAGATTCCTCAGACTTAAAGTCAACTCATAATATAAGTGGAGCAACAACTAGTTGAAGAAAATGTCTATTTAAGGGAGAGTCACCGCATTTGTAAGTACGTCAAATTTTTGAAATACTTCAACAACATTAATATTATTGAAAGTCATATCTTTATCAAACTCCTTGTACCTTAGAAAGTGAAAACACTTATTGAGAAAGATTATTATTCCTTGAAGCTTGCATTGGCAAACCTTATATTCAAATTTTTGTTGAGAGCTTGTAAAGGCTTGTTAAACACAACGAGTGTGGAAGGTTGAAGAATATTGAAAAAATGTACTTGTGAGCTTGGAAAGGCTCGTCAAAATTTACTACTTGGAGTTTTATAATGAAATACTCAAGTTGGATACTTGGGGACTGGACGTAGGCTTCGTTATAAGCGCAACCAGTATAAATCAACTATGTCATTCTTTCTCTCTTTTTAACTTTTAAATTTTTGCATTATAGTGTTTTTGTTCAATTTGCAAGATGCTCCTTCATTTTTAAAATAGGATCCTTTTGTTTTAATATTGCAAGAGATTTCTTTTGTTTTAAACTTTTAGAAGCTCCTTTCGTTTTGAATGATAACAGGCTCCTTTAGTTTTGAATGTTTACATGCTCCTTTTGTTTTGACTATTAACAAACTCCTTTTGTTTTAAACAATTAACAGGCTTTCATTTTGAACATTAATAAGCTCTTTTCATCTTGAATGTTAACAAACTCCTTTTGTTTTTTTTAAACTTTAACAAGCTCCTTTTATTTATAGATCTTTTTATTGAAATGTAGCAAGTTTTTATCGTTTGCACGAATTGATAATAACTTACAAAATTTTTAAGTCATAGGTCTTATTAACCTTATGACTAGGGATTATTTAGATACTAACATAATAACACATGAAAAGAATCTCATTATCTTGATCTCATCACGATTTCCTTCATGCTATGTTTTATATCATAGACTTCATTAATTTGATTTAAGATCAATATCAATTGATATATTAATGAATATCAAATTAATGAAAATTGTCTTTTACTTTATTAATCAAAATAAAATTTGTACAAAAGTGTTAAAGGTGATTACCTTTAGAGCACTACTTCACTTGATTATTCCTTTAAGGCTTTAAATGCTAAATTATTTTTCTTTGAAAGTGTTGTTTCTTCTTATATCTTTTAGAGCTTATTTTGTATGTAAGAAGAGATCTAATAAACTCCTCTAATAGTAGGGTTATTAAATCTTTGTCTTCTTGTATCGTTGTATTTTTTATTTTTTAATACTTGTGGTACATTGATATGTATATATATATTTTTGCTAATATCTATTCTCTTTACTGTTTCATATTTGTGCATTTTTTCCTGCTTAACGATTGTTTCTCTATTTTTGGTAATGACAGTGGGGGAGAGTTAAGAGTATACTTCGGGGGAGAGCATATACTTTGCTCAAAATAATTTGCTTATGTTGTTTATGCTCTTGTTTATACTGTTTATGATGATATAATTTTGAAATCTTTGTCGTTGAAATTCTCTTATTGCTATATCATATAGGAGAGGATCCTTCTACTTAAGAGTAGTAAGAGGCTCCTGCTAAATCACGGTTACTACTAAGGACTTAAAAAATGTCATCATCAAAAAGGGGGAGACTATTAGCTTGAGGTTTATTATTAATGATTTTGATGATAACTATATAATATTTCAAAATTCAAAAATGATTTATTTCCTTTTAGAGATAATGATATAATTCTTAAAAGGATATAAAATCATAGGATAAATATTTCGTTTCTCTCTTGCAGGAACCTTCTTAATGAACTTTCTTCTTTATTAGAAATGATTCCGCAATAGCTCTAAGATATTGTCAAAACTTTTTTCTTAACATCTGGATACTAGAAAATTCTAACAAAGATGATATCAAAGATTCCTCAGACTTAAAGTCAACTCACAATATAAGTGGAGCAACAACTAGTTGAAGAAGATGTCTATTTAAGGAAGAGTCATTGTATTTGTAAGTACATCCGATTTTTGAAATACTTCAGTAGCATTAATATTATTGAAAGTCATATCTTTATCAAACTCCTTGTACTTTAGAAAGTGAAAACACTTATTGAGAGAGATTATTATTCCTTGAAGCTTGCATTAGGTAAACCTTATATTCAAATTTTTGTTAAGAACTTGTAAAGGCTTGGTAAACACGACGAGTGTGGAAGGTTGAAGAATATTGAAAAATATGTACTTCTGAGCTTAGAAATGCTTGTCAAAATTTACTACTTGGAGTTTTATAGTGAAATACTCAAATTGGATACTTGGGGATTAGACATAGGCTTCGTTATAAACAGAACTAGTATAAATCAACTATGTCATTCTTTCTCTCTTCTTAACTTTTAAATTCCCGCATTATAGTGTTTTTGTTCAATTTGCAAGAGGCTCCTTCACTTTTAAAATAGGCTCTTTCTATTTTAATATTGCAAGAGATTTCTTTTGTTTTAAACTTTTATAGGCTCCTTTCATTTTAAACGATAATAGGCTCCTTTAGTTTTGAATGTTAACATGCTCCTTTTGTTTTGAATGTTAACAAACTCCTTTTGTTTTGAACGATTAACAGGCTCCTTTCATTTTAAACGTTAACAAGCTCTTTTTATTTTGAACGTTAACAGACTCCTTTCGTTTTTTAAAAAACTTTAATAGGCTCGTCAAAATTTATTACTTGGAGTTTTATAGTGAAATACTCAAGTTGGATACTTAAGGACTAGACGTAGGCTTTGTTATAAGCCAAACCAGTATAAATCAACTGTATCATTCTTTCTCTCTTCTTAACTTTTAGATTCCCGCATTATAGTGTTTTTGTTCAATTTACAAACTGCTCCTTCACTTTTCAAATAGCTCCTTCTGTTTTAATATTGCAAGAGATTTCTTTTGTTTTAAACTTTTATAGGCTCCTTTCGTTTTGAACAATAACAGGCTCCTTTAGTTTTGAATGTTAACATGCTCCTTTTGTTTTGAATGTTAACAAACTCCTTTTATTTTGAATGATTAACAGGTTCTTTTCATTTTGAAAGTTAACATGTTGTTTTCATTTTGAACGTTAACATTCTCCTTTCGTTTTTTTTTAAACTTTAACAAGCTCTTTTTATTTACTAATCTTTCTGTTGAAATGTAGCAGGTTCTTATCGTTTACACAAATTGATAATAACTTACAAAATTTTTAAGTCACACACAATTCTTCCACACCCCCTGCCCTTTGCGTGTGTCTACTTTATCGTCAAAGTTCACATCGAGATAACAAACTCGTTAGTAAGATTTACGTTTTGTTATCATTAAAACATTATTGAAATTCCTCTTGATTGAACAAAGCAATTACAAATTTGTTTAATTTTTTAATGTTTTAATCAATAAGATCAACTTCTTCTTCCATAAAAAGGAAATATAATGTATGACAGCCTTTTTATTTTATTAATATCAAGTCTTAATAGAGTATGGTTAAGAACGATTTATAGATAATATATAAGTGTAATATCAATATCATAATTATAATTTCATCATAATTACATTTATAAAATATAATTGTTATATCAACTTTATCTTATGACCTAGTTAACTAAATAAACATACATAGGATAAATAAAATTATTTTTAATTAATTATGTCACGAATATACAACAGTTAACTAGTTATAAGATAGTTAAATTATTGATAATATCCTAAAAGGCTCTAAAGCTAGGATATATCATTTTTTATACATGTTTACTACTTGGTTGAAAGTAGAAGTTCACGGGAATGACTTGTCACATTGAAGTATGTCTAAATTAGTTGCTATGTGACATTCAATCTGATGACTTATATACACCCATGATGGGTATAATAGTCATCATTCTTGAATAACTACTAAAGGTAGTTATATAAGAAATATATGAAGGCAACGTTTGAAAAATAACAATATATCTCTGAGTGGATTGGTTTCATGCGATAGAGATTTCTACAGTGGAAAATCTGGAAATAAAAAGTGCTTTAATCGATGGAATAAAAATGATCAGCCAAGTATGTGTTTTTTGATTTTCTATGCATATAAAATCGATCCTATGTTTAACATAATCTTTGTGACTATGTTTTGATCTGTTAATATCTAACATTGGTATCAGAGCATGGTTAAATATTTGTTTATGTTATATGCATGTGTTTGGTAAGATGACTATTTCGGTATTGATGTTTTTTTGTGAAAATGATACTCTATTTTTCCAAAGCCATTCGCAACTGTTCTTTTTTTTTTAACAAGTTTTTATACGGTTTCTAAGAAATAGTTTGATGAACATCCCTATTTGTCTTGACTCTTGAGGGTTTGTGTCTATATATTACATCTGCGTATATGTATTCTCATTACTCTTCTAGTTTCAAACCTCTCACATATGTACTGTAACCTTGATGTGACCAATAAACATTTGAGTTTATGATCCAAGGCTGATAACTTCTTCAGTGTGGAAGGTTAAGAGTGCTGAAGGTTGATAGGTTGTAAAACATGGAAGATAGAAATGTTAAAAAAAAAACACTGCAGAAACAAAATGCAGAGAAAGAAACACAAGAGGAAGAAGAAGACTTCTTGAAAAGCCACATGGTTTTTTCTTGTTTCCTTCAATGACA
>JAOSBN010000001.1:14983403-14995435 GCA_027563595.1 Erythroxylum suave | reverse complement strand
TGTAATTATTGAGTCCGTAAAAATCATAACAGAATGACAGGCATACATCTAAATACAACATGAAAACCACTGAAAAATACCCTGTATAGTTTGAGAATCTTTCGGCACCAACAACTTCTATAGCTTCATTGTCTTCCATGCAAGGCAAGAAGAGCATGCCTGCAATCAATTCAGGACTGATCATAAATCGGATTTCTTCCTACAAAAGTAGAATGCAGAAATGTCAAAACAACTATATAACAGGACATGCTTAGACCTAGTTTAAAATTAGATAATGACCCTTGTCACATATATCAAAACAAATACTGCAAGAAAACCGAATGAAGGTTTTCAGGCATCAAAGAGGCATTCTCTTTTGAGAATATCAGAAAACATCGAAGTAACTGGTCATAAAATTTATTGTACCTGCACACAACCTCTATTAAGTGCCCCACCTCCAAGATACTTATTAGCAAAATCCACTTCAACAGCTGCATTGGCATGATCTTCAATGAAGCCTGAACTGTGGACCTACAGATCAAAGAGCTATCTACAAGGTCAGTATACAAAACTTATGAATTCAATAAGAACAATTCCCGTTTTTATATATAGCATCAAATGAAGTTAGATAACGAACAGTGTATGTCATTCAATACCTTACCTCAAAGGGGCAGAGTGGAGTATCAGATTTGCTCCAAAACTCAGGCTTGGGATAAGCAGTATGTAACGGAAGTTCCTCAAAAGGAAGAACTTTTCTCTCAAATGAGACAAAACCTTTAGGCAAACAACAACATATTCTCTCAAAATAGTGGATGATGCATTTTATTTTGTTTTCCTGCGTTTCACTGTAACTTTCATACAAACTCCTGAGTAATAATACAGTGTCAGAAGCATACATATTCTAAGAAACCCAAAACATTAAATGTAATAAGAGATTGAAAAAAAAAGAAGTAAAACCACAGGGAAAAAAATTAAGCAACCTTTACCTTTGCTAGCAGATAAGCGTACATAAAAATCATTGAAACGAGAAATATCTTTGGGACCTTCTAATTTCCATTATGATTATTTCCAAGATTGTTAAATTCAAATATGATTATAAACAAGTATATCATGCACGACAGATTATCTGAGATATAATATACACTTAAATATGTTGTATACTAGGCACAAGCTAAATTAATTATGTTTTGTTCTGCAGCAATGAATACATCTTATCTTATGAAATATACAGGAACTTCTAAATGGAAACTGTAAGGTATAAACAAATGTACATTCCAAAGTCCTCAGTAATGGACCAATAGTCGGGTTATGTCACTTGGCTCCTGTTTAGTATAATGCAGGTAGTCTATAGGTCATAACACGAAGATAAATTAGCATATAAAGCAAGATGAGTCGACATACTCGAACATATTATCAAAATTGATCATCGGAAGACATTTTGCAGCTCGGTCAGCAACTGGAAACAAACAAAAGAAAGCACATGCAAGAAGTGCACCGATCAATTCCTGAAAAAAATGCCATTACCAAAATTATAAACAAAAGATAAAAAATATGTGTTCAAGAAGCTTCACAGAAATAGTGGTTGTTACGAGAAACAGAAAATAGGACAATCACAAGTTCACGACTTTCCATTAAAGCATTGCATGGTCTACTCGTTCAACCCAAATGCAACTACATATTACAAACCTGACTAAGTAACACTATGCCAGCTTTTTGTGAAGGCAATGACAGAAGACCTACTCTCCGACCAATTTTATCATCGTGAAAAAGGTCATCTGCATGTTGATAATGAGCCTCTAATAGTGAAGGAAAGCGCAAGAGCAAATTAGCTAACGCAGGTACAACTTCTCCAAACCATTTTGCTGACTCGGCTCTAGAGATCAACTGAAGAAACAATCACAAGCATATGCTTCTTCAGCTCAAACAAAGAATTCTTCAAACAATTTGCATGAAAAATTACCGGAAAATCCTCCAATTAATTGCTCTTATTCAATCCTAAAAAAAGAACCGCATTTTTACATACCTCGTCGAAGAAGAGGGCATAACCTTCATGAGAAAAAGGGGCGAGAGGATTGGCAGGAAGGGTTGGGATTGAGCTCCTGAGATCGGAAATGGCAACGAACAAGGTTTCTCCAGTGTTGACATTGGAAAAGGCGGGTCCTTTCGAGAGTGTTTTAAGCAATTCCACAGCTTGAGACGGCCAAAACACGTTTGAAGATCGAATTAGCAGCGGCAAGAGTGAAACAATCGACCCCAAATCTTCTCTCGTCTCCATTAGTCTTCACGTTTTGAAGCGTTTTCTGTGCGCAGCTTCTGGTCGACACTGGAAAGATCAATAACTTCAATTTCTTTCCTTGTCTGTCCGGATAATATCATCGACCAATATTTACAATATTCTCCTCTTTCCGTACCCCTTACGATGTTATTATTATAAATTATCTATAAGTAAAGTTAGGGATGTAGTCAAGTCAGGCCGGGTCCTGAGCCACCCTTGGCCCAGCTCTGGACTATCTTGCCCCGTGGCTCAACGGAGTCGAGATGGGTCGGTCGGGATGGGTGGCCTCATGGGCCTGCTATGGTCTGACGGCTAACGACCTACCCGTGGCCAACCAACCAAAGCCAAAAATGAGCTAGTTGGGCCAAATTTGAGATGCCTATTTAAATTTGTCTCAATATTCTTTTCTTTCTTTACACTTTAAAATATTCATCAATATATTATTATTAATTATCTACAAGTAAATTCATCTATCTTACTAATTTCACAGAGAAATAAATATATTTGTCTTAAATTTTAATATTTGTGAAGTGATGCAGGACAAATAGAAAAATTATTAACCATTAGTTAAAAGTACAAAATTAGAAAGTATAACTAATATTAGGCTGCTAGAATATTAGGTTTCAAGGTTAAATTTTGGCTAAAATTTCAAATTTTGTAAAGTTTGTGTAAGGAACAATGATTCTACAGACACATCTCAGTCCATTAGCCCACAATGACACAGGCCCATCAGCTGAGGAATAATAAACATTCTAGAAGATACATCATATCTGTTTTTCTCTTTCTGTTGTAACCGTATAGATTTTCCGGCTGTAGAAATGATTAGAGCAATTATATATAAACTCTTACTCGACAGTGTATATGGGTAATAAGCAATACACTATTTTACAAAAATCTCTCAACTTTACATGGTATCAGTTGATCAGATCTATAAATCTTCATGTTAATATGCACACTCTTAAATTTTGTGATACTTGTAAAGTTGGAAAGTTACATCAACTTCCCTTTCAAAATCACGCAATTAATGTTACTAAACCTTTTGAAATTGTGTATTCAAACATATGGGGTCCTTCCCCAACTCTATCAACAGAAGGACATAGATATTACATTGTTTTTATTGATGCATATACTAGATTCACTTGGTTTTACCCTCTAAAACTCAAATCCGAAGCCTTCTCCACCTTTCTAAAATTCAAATCACATGTGAAATTACAATTTAATCACAAGATAAAGGCCTTTCATACTGATAATGGAGGAGAATACCAGTCATTTCTACCTTACCTTACAGCCCAAGGCATCACTCCTAGACTATCCTGTCCCTATACACATCAACAAAATGGTGTTTCTGAAAAGAAACATCGTCACATCACAGAAATGGGTCTCACCCTACTCTCCCATGCCTCAATGCCTCTCTCCTTTTGGTTAGAAGCCTTTCTCACAGCCACTTATCTCATCAATCAATTACCCAATCCCATTACCAATTACAAATCACCTTAAGAACTTCTATATAACAAACAGCCAGCCTACACTCATTTGAAACCCTTTGGTTGTAGTTGCTACCCTTATCTACGACCCTACTCTTCTCACAAATTCAACTTTCACACTACTAAGTGTGTTTTTCTTGGCTACAATCTTTTTCATCGTGGGTATAAATGCCTTAATGCTCATGGACAAATCTATATTTCTCGTCACGTTATTTTTAATGAATCCGAATATGCCTACCCTCTCCTTTTTCCAAAACAATCAATCTTACCTCTACCATCCCACAAAGCTTATTCTACTCTACCCATTTCACTTCTCAAAGCTCCTTCCTCTTTTATGCAGCCTACTGCTAGCAGTTCCCTGCCGAAGGATTGGTCTTCAGGAGCTTCTCCAAACTTACCATCATTACAGGTAAATTCTTCTCCTCTATCTTCTGATTCCCATTCACCATCTATTTTTCCTCACAACTCACCACCCCACTCTATTTCCCCTTCACCTCCTCCTCTCCAAACAACCATTGTACCTACTGGTCATTCGGTCCCTCTCACAAATACTCATCCAATGCAAACTCGCTCCAAGAGTGGCATTTTAAAACCTAAACTTTACCACACTCCTCTATCTCCCTCACCAATCCAGGAACCACAATTTGTTTCCCTTGCCCTACAGGATCCTATTTGGAAGGCTGCTATGGATGCTGAAATGCATGCTCTCCATAAAAATCAGACCTGGACTCTTGTCCCTCATCATCCTAGCATGAATGTTTTGGGAACAAAATGGGTGTTTCGTGTCAAATATCACTCAGATGACTCTTTTGACAAAGCCAAGGCAAGTTTAGTGGCAAAAGGGTTTAATCAAAACCCAGGTGTGGATTTTACTGAAACTTTCAGTCCAGTAGTCAAATCCTCCACCATTAAAGTTATCCTATCTCTAGCTGTCTCTTTTCAGTGGGATATTCAACAGATTGACATCAATAATGCATTTCTTAATGGAGTCTTGCAGGCTGAAATCTACATTTATCAACCACAAGGGTATGTCAATTCCTCCTATCCTAATCATGTGTGTCATCTTTCTAAAGCTCTATATGGCCTAAAACAGGTTCCTCGAACCTGGTTTTTCACCCTTAAACAAACTCTTCAAAGTTAGGGATTTACACCCTCTAAATGTGATACATCACTATTCTATCTTCATCAAAACCATAGCAAGTTATACATTCTAATCTATGTTGATGACATACTGATTACTGGCAACAATAGAGAGGCCATTCAACATCTCATTCATCGTTTACACAAACAATTTGTTCTAAAATCTCTTGGTTCTTTGCACTACTTTCTTGGTTTCGAAGTTCATAGAAATTCTTCAGGTCTATATCTATCTCAACAAAAATACATCTATGATCTTGTACAAAGGGCTAATATTCTTACCTATAAGCCGTGTTCCACTCCTGTATCTTCTGGACAGAAGTTCTCTGCCTTTGATGGTGCTCCAATTGCTAATCCTTCAGACTATCGTAGCCTTGTTGGTGGTCTTCAGTATCTATGCCACAGTTGTCCTGATATCTGTTTCATTGTCAATTTTTGACTAACCCACTTCAACCGCACTGGATTGCTTTAAAAAGGGTTCTTCGACACTTACGGGGTACTGATAAAACAAAACTGCTTTTTCGTTCTTTCATTCCCTTTGCAGATCCATGACTTTTTTGACTCTGACTGGGCTGGCTCTATTGATGATAAAAAATCCACCTCCGGCGGCTGTGTCTTGCTGGGTGGCAATCTCATCCATTGGAGCTCCAAAAAGCAACCAGTTATAGCTCGCTCCAATATCGAAGTTGAATATCGAGCTCTCTCCACTCTCTCGACTGAGATTATCTGGCTTTTATCCTTTCTCTTTGAGTTAGGGTTCTCACCCTCTCATTGCCCTGTCATCTGGTGCGATAACAATGGAGACTCGCGCCTTGTCTCAAAATTCTGTGTTTCACGCTCGCACAAAGCACATTGAAGTTGATGTGCATTTCCTTCGAGATCGAGTTGCTGCTGGAACCCTAGAGATCAACTACGTTAGTTCGGATAACCAACTTGCTGATCTCTTCACTAAACCTATGCCAATCGAACGACACTTCAGTCTGTGTAGCAAACTCAACCTTCACGGCCCACAAAGCTTACGTTTGAGGGGGCATGTAAGGAACAATGATTCTACAGACACATCTCAGTCCATCAGCCCACAACGACACAGGCCCATTAGCTGAGGAATAATAAACATTCTAGAAGATACATCATATCTGTTTTTCTCTTTCTGTTGTAGCCGTATAGATTTTCCAGCTGTAAAAATGATTAGAGCAATTGTATATAAACTCTTACTCGACAATGTACATGGGTAATAAGCAATACACTATTTTACAAAAGTCTCTCAACTTTACAGTTCGGAATTTAAGGTTTGATTGTTGGAAATTTAGGTTTTGGATTTCATGATTTAATATGGCTAGAATTTAAGATTGAAAATAGTTTCTCTACTAGTTAGGGATAAAGTTGCGTACAATTGGACATTTCCAGACTTTGCGTATTAATATGATTCATATTGAGTGTCATTGTTGTTATTGTTTCTAGGTTTGAGTGGGTTGGAATTTAGTAAGGACCACAAATAATGAAAGGTAGGAAACTAGGAAGTAGGAATCACTCCTAAGGGTCTAAGAATTATTTCCAGAAGAAAGCATCAAACCTTCTAGTTGAAAACTCAAAGTTGTAGAAAAATTCCAAATTCCTTGTTGTTGATGAAATGTTGAATAAATATGTACAGAGTTCTTAAAATCCTTATTATAGTAGGAAAAAGATTTCTAATTTAAATCCTATTCTAATAGAAATTCTATAAGTCTTATTCAACTAGAATAACATATTTAAAATAGAGTAAGATAATACTACTACTTCCTATCTGATAAGGAATCCTAATGCAATATGAATTTCAGTTTTTATCTTTGATCTCAACTAAATTCTCAATCTTCATCCCACTAAATGAAAGGTTGTGATTGATTAATCTTTCCTTCTTCTTCTTTTTTCCTTTTATAGACTTTAAGTTCTTTTGCATCAATTCTCTTCGACTTGTCCGAAGTTGTCATTGACATAGAATGTAATAAATACTGATCATATAAATCTGGATTCAACTTATGAAATTCAAACTTTAAAATCCAAGTGTTGTTTAAAAATTATTCTTCCTTTCCACTTAATAAGAAATTTTCGACATCCTCTATCTTTGGTAGCTACAATTTGTTCATCTAGAACATCTTCTATCTCCTCTTTAAGATGAGGAATGATTGGAATTCTTGCAACTGCAATAAGGGATTGCTCATTACTAAATCTTCATTTATGTTCAGCTGCCCTTGAACAACTTTTACGAGTTAATTTAATTCAGTTTTCTAAAAGCATATGACAATACAAAAGATATTGATAAAAGGATTAGTCTACATTTATGAGTTGCATGTGGTAGCATTAAATTCCAAGCAGATGTTGCAAAATGAAATGAAAACAATTAACTAATGAAAGTGAATAACAAAAATAGCATTTTGAAATGAGAGGAGATATAGAACTAAGACCCTAACCTTATCTTTGCTGTTACCTCCCCTTTCTCAGTAGGAGGATCTACGAGGAAGTTCCACAAGAAATCTAGGACCTCAACTGTTTTTGCTATCTCAGCCTAATATGTATTATAAATCTATTTGTCGTTTTTGCTATCTCAAAAATTCAAGCATGTGAAGCTTTCTTCCTTTTGACCTGAAGTTTAAAAGAGATTTTTGAGCCAAATAACAAATATGCAAAAGTCACAAAGCTTGAAACTATAGGAGCCAAAGCCAATTAGGTGATCTTCCACCAATGAAAACATGCACATAGATTAACTCAAATGGATAATGACACCATATATACAATCTGTTGCAACTCGAACAAAAATGCTATGTCATTGATGTGATAAAGAAGCAGTACAAGATGCCTATCCATGATGAAGTTCTTAGCTGTCTCTGTTGGATGATCATACATTTCTACTAACTTTTGTATTATCGATTTAACCAAACAACATTGTCACAAATACTTTGGTTTAGACCACAGACTAGCCCAATAGTTATAACTTCCAGAAATAGAGGAGGGGGCAATGTTTAAAGACCTTAAAGATCATTTCTTGACTATTCTTTTGAACGATTTTCTTAGTTGGTCGAGGGCTTTGGACGATTTTCTTAGGACTGGTCTAGTATGGCTTCTGATAGGTGTGCATTAGGTTATGTTTTTATAGGAATTTGGCATGTGTTTTCTAGTATGATTGTTGTTTATTGTTCTAGTTTATGATTTATTTTGTATGTTTTCATTAAGTTTGATTCCGATTCTTATTCTTGTGTGTTTGATGCTAATTAAGGGTAAGAATTGACTATTTTGTGTAGGAAAGAAGAAGGAGCAACTTGGAGGTTGAACAAAAGAACAAAGAAGAGAAGACAAAAAGAGTAGTTCTGTGCCCAATTCCCACGTTCGTGAGAATCATGCAAATTCCCAGTGGACGTGGGAATTATAGAAGAAATGAGGAGTGTCTGTGACTAATTCCTACCCTTGTGGGAATTATGCAAATTCCCATGGATGTGAGAATTATAATATGAGGCAATCTGTGAGGCTTCATTAAACCTAGGGTTTTTGGACTATTTAAAGAGAATTACGCCTCCATCTTTAAGGGAGACGATAGCCACTTGTAGAAACACCATCTTTGAGTGAAGAACACATGTTTAGAGAATTGAGGAAGGATTGAAGACAAGGATCATCATCAAAATTAAGCAAAATAGCACATCATCACCAAAATTCCAAATTTTGGCAAAGAAGAGAAGGAGTCTTACTATTCAATTTTCTGTCATTTAAACCTCTTCCTTTCTTTGTAAAAATGGTTTATTTGATTGTTAATAATGTTATAGAGACGATATTAGGTTGATTTTATTTCAGGGATTGCTTTTGAGCTATTTTGTAGAACTCCTATTTTATTGAATTGAATACAATTGTCTTTGTTGATTGTTGATTTCGATTGTCATCTTTCAACAAATCAAGAAAGCAAGTAAGATGAAATTCATGTAGGATTGTACAATGAGAGTTGGCGACCTATAGATTAGCAATCATCTTGTTAATTGAATAGTGAGAAGAGAGATCTCAACTAGTTAATTGATCACTCATAGGATAGTTTAATAACTAGTTGAATCGGTAGAGTCTTTAGGTAGGTTGAGAGATCGTCCAATTGATTCCCATAAATTCGATTTGGAACAAATAGTTATATCTTGAGAGAGGGTAATTAGTACATTCTAAAATCTAAGGTGAGATATAATTCAATCAATAAAATAGGAGGGAGACAAAATAGGAAAAAGATAATCTCTAGTATTTCGATTTTTGAACTCAAATTTTCTGCAATTTCGGTATTGTCCATTGTTTGCATTAGCCTTTTAATTTTAATTTTAATTTAATTTGCTAGATTATTTGCATTTAGCAATTTCATTTTTTAAACAAAGTTGTGTCTAACTTAAGCGATGTCTAGGCATCAATCCCTGTGGGATTGATATCCGCTCTTTTTAGTTACAAGTCACGACCCGTTCACTTGTAATATTTGAGCTCAAAACAAATAGATAAGTTTTACCTTCAACAGTTTCCCAGGAATAAGATTTTGAGACTTATTACTAAGCTTCAAAATCTTGTCAGTTTCAAGATCAGGATTATTAATAACTTCAAATTGTAGCATTATTCATGAGATGACTTGAACAAAAAACAATTCTGCACTAAAACTAGTTGTTTATTGATTATTACTTGCTTACTCCTTTTTCTTTTTTGCTACTTGCTATTAACCAGCTGATAAGATAGTTACATTCCAATATAATGATCTTATCATTGCGAAAGGTTCAATCCAATATTAAATAAAGCATGTGTTTTTGTAGTTGTATATGTATATCTATATATCCTATGGAGACAACAAGAAAAAAAAACTGCTTACTTTGTTTCCAATGGCTTGTTAAACTAACTTGCTTGGCCTTATTGAGTAGTTATACTAAGAGCACTGACTCCACTAATCTCAAGCCTAAACCTTGGGGATGATTGTTTTCGACAATTATAAGCATATATTGTTACCCTTTAGTTTCGAACTTGACCTAGTAATTCCAAGCACCAATTCTAGCATTCCTAATGCAATTGGTTTATGTGAAATAAACTTATAGTAACTCAACTACTTTCCTAGGTAGGTTATGAAATAATATTTATATTAGCATTGCACTAGCTGTTAAAATATACCAAATTCAAGTAGCCAATGAAGCTTAGCAAGTCATAACTAAACCAAAAAGCAATAGCATTTCATCTCAAGTTGCTTTGTGCTCCATATTCATCAGACATGGCAAATCAAAGAGATAACTATGCCTTAATTATCATTGATCATGTCCGAATATGAATAGGATGAAATGCAAAAAAGTTAACATCAACCAGAAAATAAATAAATGTGTTTTAGAATGGATTAAGAAACCAAAAGCATCAAAATTTCACACTCAAACAATTGCAGAAACTGCCACATGCATTGAAAACACAAAATCTTGTTCGTAAGCAAGTTATTTCCAAGATCCAAATCAGTAATGCAGAGATTACGATATAAGTCATCTTTAAGATCATAAACACTCATCTCATGCTTTAATGACAACATTCAATTGATTGTTACCACAACAGTGGAAGCCATAGGAAGCTTTGTTTCTCCTACCCAATGCCAAAAAGTAAGATATGAACCCCTTTAAAGATCCATCTAGTATGAAGGCATTTAGCTTTACCATTTTACCATACTTTGCTATAAAAGTTACCATGAACTAGCTAACTGGATATTCATTATATAAACAATCCAATTATATAGAATCCCCCAAAGTTGATAGTTCCTAGGACCATGAGCTTTCTTTTCCTACACCAGGTTCATAGCTGCATAATAACACCAAAAGACACCTATCCCATCCTTGAGCTCTTTCTTGGCAGATAAACAATTCCTATTAATTCGACAAATACAGCATTTGTCCGATACACATAAACTAAATTTGCCTATGGTTAAACAAACGAAGGAAGTGAAATGAACACAACCTAATAAATATGAAAAACAAATAAGAGGGTCATCTAGCAATAGGGATGGTTCGGATATAGCAACTAAACCAAGTTTTTTAAAACGTACAATGATCATAACTCGGCACCAAAAACAAATGTAGCATCCAATAGGAGGGTCATTTAGCAACTAGGATGGTTCGGATTTTCAAACATGTTAAAAGGGATTATAGAATTGGCAAAACAAAGCTACAGGTCAAGAAGTTCTTTATAAAAAAAATCAGTCAAACCCAGGTCTCAATGTTGTTGATATGCCATTGAAAGTCCTGACCTTCGGAATAACTATGCATGCTCTTGAGCTCTAACCTAGCGAGAAGAAGAACTATAAGAATGTAAGCAAAAGAGAGAAGAATTAGGTCCAATCAAGCATCATCGATAAAGGCGGGAAGCAAAATCAAAAGAAAAAGGGTGGGTTTATTAGTCGAAACCATCAATCCATCATTCTCCTATCCCGAGCCATGATCTTTGCTCTAACCTAAAAAAAAACCCTCTCCTCAAGGGAGACACTCTATGAATTAGCCCAAAAATTGGGCATTGCTAAAATCGGGCATTGGCTTGGCTTAGGAGAGAGCAAAGTTAGGCCCTTAAGTTTTATTAAAACGTAGACGTTTTGGTCTAGGAACAATGATATTGGAACAGCTTATCAGCTGCCTAAAAATTCTCGTTCTGAGATGAAGAAGCTAGCTAGCATCTCATATGTGACTGAGATATGGTGTCGAAGGTGTGGTCATGGGAACATGCAAATGTGTAATGATTGCAGTGGGTGTGCTTCACGAGTCCGGATTGTTTGTCCAAGTTAATCATGTCTTATTCTGTCCCATGTCCAAACGACGCCGTGTTGTATAAAAATTTGACAGGCATTATTAAACTTGGACAGATGTCTGTGGGACCCACCCACAGGCGCCGTTTTTAAGCCACAGCCAAAAGCCAGCTTTTGTTTTGGAAATCCTCTTATTTCAGAGGTTCGGAATTTTTGGTTGTTCTTGCTATTAACCAAATTAAAAATAACGTTTGAAATTTAATGATATTATTTAATTTCATTAAAAATTAATAATTTCATAATAATAAGAATAAGAGTAAGTAGATAATTAATAAATTAATAAGAACAATTAAAATTTTTAACCATAATAAAATGGTTAATAATAATAACCAATATAAAATTAGCACAACCTATAAAA
>JAOSBN010000001.1:14968845-14981866 GCA_027563595.1 Erythroxylum suave | reverse complement strand
AACTTCTATTTTGATACATTCAGCCCCAATACACGACCTCTTGGATATGACTGAACATACTTAGACTAATGGAAATGGTTAAAAATCAAATTTACATGGACAAGGTAAATTGGTTTTTCTTATATTTTTCTAAGTCATGTCCTTAGAAGTCATTTTACACATAAACAATTAATACTAAACAGCTAATTTTACCAAATATCTCTAACAAACAGATAATGCAATCTGCTGGTCAAATCAGCTGATAGAATCAGCTATCAGCTAACAGTTGACAGAATCAGCTAACAGCTAATACAATCAGCCGATTGCCAAACATGGCCATTACTTCTTTACTTTTTTAATGTTTTGTTAGGCAAGCTCGATCCTAAACAAGGGCAGATAAACACATCTGCTCAAAGTTCACTTTTGTTAAGAATAAAATAGGGTCCACTATTGACTCTTATAAAGAATAAAATGAGGCAAAGTAGAGTCTACTACTTACCTTCATAAATAGGAATGACAAAACCAGCCCGACCACTTTTGACCCAAGTTGAATGGGCCACCAGGGGGCCAACTAGTAGCCCGGTCGTTATTTCCAAAATGAAGTTGTTTTAAAAGTTTTTAATTAAAAAATAAATGACAAGCCAGTCCGACCTAATCTGTCGTGGCTTGTAGGGTCATATCGCAAACCATGGGCGAGGCTCGTGCTTATTCCATTAACAGCCCTACTCGTTAAGAACAAAATGAGCAAATGAAATCCTATGTACCCTTACCAATTCTAACCATGTTTTATTGATTTTTATCTAAACATTTATGTAAGATCCACGTAATTATGTGGATAAAAATTAATAGAATTGAATTACAGGAATAGAAGATCTGTTCCCCACATGAGATAAGATAAGCCTCACTCTTAATTCTCATAAAGAACTCTTTTTTATTTTGTTTAGGCCTATAAAAATGTTATGAATGAACCTATTGGTGGGTAAATACATTTTTCCTTTCTATATAGTAAGAGTTTCTTAGGATTAGATCTCCTGTTTTGGTCATAGTGTTTCTATTATGTTTCATTGAATCTTATCCACACGTTTACGTGAGATTCATATAAGTGTATGGATCAGATTTAATAGAATAGGGTTGGAATAGAGTAACTGGAATAGAGAATTTGATGTGGAGTTTCTCACGCAGATTATGATTTTTTTTAATTAATTTTTATATTTTTTGAAAAAAATTCTTCTTAGTACTAAAGTTTTAAAAAACTTTTTTTAAAGACTTTGAATAAAAAAATAACGATGAAACAAAAATAATTAGAACATCAACCGTTGACTAATCAATTATATAAGGATTCAACTTAGTTCTTAATTTCAAATTAAAATAATTAAATTTGATATAAATTAATATTTTTATAATAATCTTATACTATTAATTTGAATTGAGTTTAATTTGTTTAATTCAAGTTTAAAAACTGAATTATATTATCGAATTAATAATATTGATTAGTCATATTTAATGTTAATGTTACATTTATTCGTTATTGTTTTTTAACCGATATCTAAAAAAAGAGGTTTTTTAAAAAGCTGGAGGGAGACAATGAGATTTTTTCAAATTTTCTTAAACAAGTGCTTTAGGGATGACAGGCTAAATTTTTAAAATTAAAAATATAAAATATTTTATTTTTTAATTAGATCAGGTTGCTCAGTTTTGAATTTACCTAATACTCAATTCAATGTTATTTTATTTAAAATAATTTCATCTTTTAACTCATAAACTGGCAGATTGAAAACAAGAAAATTCAAATCATCGACCAAAAATTGCCGTCCCTATCTGCGTCTCCTTCCTCTTTTCACTTCTCCAATGACTTTCGTGCCCTCCAGTCTCCTTTTCTGTTCTCTCGTGTACCGTCCTTTGCCGCCTGCGCTGGCAAGTCTCCAGCTCTGTCGTGCGTCTCCAGTCTTCTCCTCCACCCTTTCCTCTGTCGTCTGTTCTCAAAGAGTGCTTATAGATTTCTTAAGTTAATCCTGTTGTTACAAGGCCTTAAAAGAGTGCAGCATCTGTTTCAGAGATAGTGACAATTAAGCATGGTCCATAGTTCTTCTTTCAACACTTCGGTTTGCTGTGCGTTGAACGACTATTTATTCTGATTTATAGGATTCGTGAAATCAGTCAAACAAGCAATCAACTCTATAGACCCACCAGCTTCGTTGATCCCAAATTGTTCTGCAACACTCACTTTCAGGTTTTTGCTTTTTCTCGCAGTGTTGCGATACCCTCTTTTTGGCATCTTTTTCATACATCTGGAGGAGTCTAAGCATATTTTTGTGAGATGAATGGGAAAAAAGGTCAAACCCACTTTGGCCAGCTTGAAGTTAATAGATTCGGTGCAAGTTGATCAGACTTTGACATAGACTTAAATTTTTAAAAAAATCAACTCAAGTTTGAGTCTAATTTGAAATTCAAAATTTTCAAATAAAAAAATATTTTTAATTTTAAAAGTTTTAAAAATAGATCCGATATAATTTTGAGCTGCTTAAACATGATTAAACTCAAGTTTAGACCTACAGTTTTGAGTTTAATGAAAACTTAAATTGAGTTCAGGCCCAAATTAAATTTACAAAAATATCTTAAATTACAATTTTTCAAAAACTTATCTAACATATCCAAACTAAATATTATTTATATAACGATTAAATTGAATATTTAAAATCAAATTCAATTAATTAAATTTAACTCAAGTTAGTAATTTTTATAATTATTATCAATTATTAATTTAAATTAAATTACATTAGCTCAAGCTTAATTTAACAGTTGAAGTAAAATATTATATTAGTAATATTTAATCAGTTTGCATGATATTTAATTAGTTCATGATTAATGTTTATATTTATATATTTTGTTATTTTTTTAATCTACATATAAGAATTTAAAAAAAAAACTACAAAACTAAAAATTGCACCAATCCGAACTATGTTTTTTTTAAGTCTCAAAAGTTACTTGTTTGCACCAATTTAACATCATTTCTTGATAATGAATTTTAATTTCTCAATTTATATGACATGAATCTTTGCATAAAGATATTGTTTGGTAAACATGAAATTGTATTAGCTGTTAGCTGATTCTATCAGCGATTAGTTGATAGTTGATTATATAAGCTAGTTTGATTAGCAAATAATATCAATTCTTTATTAAAGATGTCCAGTAAAATTAGCTGTTTGTAAAATGATTTATGATGGTATGATTTAAAAGAAATTATAAGGACATGAATATTAATATTCTTATAATAATTTAGGATTTAGATATTTGATTTTATAAAAATTAATAAAAACCATAGTAGTAGTAATAGTAAGTAGCAGTATTAGTAACAGGAGGAGGAGTGGTAGTAGGAGTAATAATAATAATAATAATAACAACAACAATAACAACAACAGTCTAACGTTAAATTCTCTATCAATATAAATGATGTAGCGAGCTATATCATATTTGTATTTTTCATATAATAAGAATGAATTTTGTTATTTAATAAATTATAATTATAGTATGACACAAATATGATATATAGTAGTTATATACCAAAAATATTAATTTAATGTGACTCTTTATGTTCAAAAACTTAATATTATGATATTTTTAAATGTCAACTAATATTATAAAATTAAATAAAGATTAAAAACTTTAATTAATCCTTTATTATATTTTTCTAAACTTCAATACGATTAAAAAAAGCTAACTTTGAAATCACATTAAACAAAAATAGAGAGTAAAGTGGAGGGTGGTATTGTCAATAGGCAAATAGCTAACCTCTAAACGCTCCTCTTATAAAGTTTTTAGAAATCAGCTTATTGGAGTTAAATAAACTAATCAATAAGTCATTCATCAAACACATTAATAATTTTTAAGATGGTCAAAAAGATAACTTTTAGGCTGCGTTTGGATCTATGGTGTTGTGTAGATAAGTACTTATTTACAGCAGTTTCTAAACGCAGTTACATGTTTGGATTTTACGGGTGAACAACTGAAAGTTGGAGGAAAATGCGAGACTACAGTAAAAATTGATAAGTAGAAAAAGGGTTGTGGTAGGAAAGTGCTTCTGCGGTAGAAATTATACTTTCTATTAATAACCTTCTAATAATTATTGTTTCCCATTATACTCTCAACTAATAGAAAGCAAGTTCAACATATCGTCTTCTTTGTTTTTTCTGACCTTCGTTTACATTAACATGAATAATTATATTTTATCAAATAGTTTATTCCCAATTTTTATTTTCTTTATTTTATATACTATTTTACTATTTTTAATTTTAATTATATAATATTAAATATACCTAAATTTTTCAAAGACATCATGTTATCATGAAATTTTAATTTAAATTAGCATTTTTTAATAATATAAATAAGTACATATTAAGAAAAAAATTAACGATGAATATGTTATATATTTTATTATTTATAATTTTAAATTTATATGATTAATAATATACTTTTTAATTATTTATACAATAATTAATAATTTATTAAATTAATACAATTTTTAATCGTTTTATCTTTTTTTAACAATTGCAATCGTATTTTTTTTATATTTCAGCAATTATCAAAATAATAATTCCAAGTACGTAATTACTTAGTCATTTTTACAGCTTGATCTCAGGAAGTTCCAAACCAAGCCTTATAGGCTGTTTGAAACACAACGAATTGAATTCATGAACGAATTGAATTCAATTACATTAATGAGATTGGAATTGAATTCAATTTACACTGTTTGGAACAAATCTAGTAATATTAGAATTGAATGCAATTACACAGTTTGGAACAAATCTAATAAGATTATAATTGAATTCAATTATTTTATATGACATATTTACCCCTGACAAAAATTAATGTTATTAACTAATAAACATTCACACTCCAAATTTTGATAACTACAAGGCACTATCAAATTTGATATTTCACTCCAAATTACATATAATATCATAACAAGTTTTTGTTGACCCTGGTCCCCGTACGTAATTGATGGCGACGATGTGTCACCGTTTGGAAATTTATTGCAATAATAATTTATGGCGACGATATGTCACCATTAAAAGAAAATTAATTTGCAATAATAATGAATAAATAACAATTGAATTTAAATTAAAAATCTAGTCACCAAAGATTTGTGATGGGAACATACAATAATTTCGGACATATAATCTAATTAGTCAAAACAAAACAATTAATTATTAATAAAATAATTATGGATAATTTTCAATAAAAGAATTTAGTACTAAATATATTGACTAAATTGATCTCATAGGAAAGGTAAAATAAGACTCACAATTTAATCCAAAATTTTCAATTAATAATAAACAAAAAATAAAGAATTTGATAAATTAATTAATTAGAAAATAAATAGAAAAAGGTTACTGCCTTAAAAAGTTGTGGATATTTTTTAGTTTCAATTAATAATAAACAAAAAATAAAGAATTTGATAAATTAATTAATTAGAAAATAAATAGAAAAAGGTTACTGCCTTAAAAAGTTGTGGATATTTTTTAGTTTTAATGTGAGAGAAGAGTGTGAAATTGTTTTGAATTTCAATTAACGTGATTTGTGGCATGAATTGAATTTACAAAGGAGGTGGGATTTAAACCCACACATAAATTAAATTCGTGTCATTCTTTTTTGTTCCAAACAAGCGAATTAAATTCAATTACAATTCGCTGTCTTCCAAACAGCCTCTTAGTCACATAAGCTAAAACATAGCTCAAACGCCTCCAAAATCTCTTCTGGTTCTTGGAAATTGCTGCATTCAGTGAGTGACCTTTGTTTTCTGAACATACATAGGTTTTATATTTCTTCATCAGCATCATCAAGGATTCCATTGCCTTCAACTTGTTTACGTCTTGGTTCTTTACATGATTCTGAGATGCAAAATAACTCATAAAGTTGATAGTATCAAGCAAAATCTAATGCCCTTTTGTTTTCTCAGAGGAGAGCTAGCTAGGGTTGTAAGTTCTAACTAACCAATTCGTCTCTAGAGCTCGGCAAAATGACGATTCTTGCCGGAAATTTTGCCTCTAAAATGTCTTGTTGTCTCCAATTTCGCGTCTTCTCGAATAACTGGTGAGGTCTCTTCCTCAATGTCTGTTTTATAAGATATTAGTGGAAAAGGAACAACTGCATTTCAGATTTTGCTTATCCCATCTAGTTATGCTTCTAATTCTAATCGGACATGACTTTCTGTTGTAATATCCGTTTCTTGGCTGCTGGAAATTGGGCATTATTTTTCTGAAGCTATAGTCTGATAATTGGGCGCCACTCCTTTTGTGTTTAAAGTTTTGAAATTTTCTTACTTTCCTTTTAGGGATGTGAAGGTTGGAGGTTTTAGGTTGTTCTTGATTATAGTGATTTGATTTTTAGGGGAAAGAGAAGCACGGCAATGTTGCGTTTGAAAGGCAGGGATTATAATAACTCTTCTGTTCCCATCAGATACATTCCTAAGATATCTTCGCAGGTTGATGACTCTGAGAATTCTTTACCCGTGAAGGGTTTTGAAAAGGTGGCATTTGTGCAAAACTTGAGAAGTACTGGCGAAACTTTTGGTTTGGATAAGAAGGCTCAGAAAAGGAATGAAATTCCCAGTTCACTTGATGAACTCGGTGATTTCAATAACTTCATAATACCTTGTCTTTTGTTTCAGTTTCTACTTGTTAATTTATTCCAATTTTTTTGTTCGAGGAGACAATGTGTTTAGATATAGATACCAAATACTAAAAATGTGTTTTTCTTTGTCATGGGACTTTGAAATTCATTAGCCTGAACTTGTTTGAACAACGAAGCTACTACAGTACAGTTCTTGCATTTTCTTATTTCCCTTTTTTCTACAGTTATTATTGCCTTTGATCATGTCATAAAGAAAGGAGCTGAATAAGCAACTTTCTTAGTGTTTACCAGTTAAGCATCATATCTATAGTATTCCATCATTGAAATTTTCAGGAAAAGAAATAAATCTCAACTTCAGTATTGATAACAACAAACTCATGGAAGAGCCAGAAGATGTGAATGAGGAGATGAGGATTCATAAAGCAAGTTCTTTTGATATTAAAACCAAGCAAGATGCAGAGAAAGTGGCAGTTGAATTACTTGCTACAAGGTTAGAACATGGTTCTTGTGAAGACATACACTTTCGTATGTTTCTTTGATATCATATAAGATCACTCTTCTGGAGTTCTTTAAGCACACATGTCCAATTGCTATTGTGCACATGTACATTGGTGCAAAGAATATTCTGGATATTGTGAGCACCTAACTACAACTATTTACATTTGTTAATGTATATTGTATATCTTTGAATAAGTATGCTGAAATCATCCATTTGATTTCTCCACATTCTCTGTTCCTGTGTTGATCACAATTGTTGTTTGAACCCAAACAAGGTTTGTTGGGGGGAAGGAGGGTAAACTGATTTTGCTTCATTCTGTTCTTTTCGAGATTTTTTCTTGATTATCTATCTTCCTAAGCTTCCTTACTTCTTGCAGGGCATTTACATCAGTCGAGTTGAGAAAGAAATTATGTGGGAAGAAATTTCCTCCTCATCTTGTGGAGGCACTAGTGACTGATTTTCAGAGCAGGTGACTAACTAGTTCATATGAAGTGCTTCTAAGGTCATTATATCCATGTCTCATTTTTCTTTGTAGACTGCTTTTCTTTTTAGGAATGTAGATTCTGTGTTTTAAAGACATGATCCAGTTGCAGTTTTGCTAAGAACTGTGCTTCCACATGCTTTGGTTTATGCTATGAATAGTCGTGGATTGTCAAGTTACTGATTGTTTGATTTGTTGCAGAGGGCTGATAAATGATAGCTGGTATGCAGAAATATTTTGTCGTTCTAGATGGTCTTCCAGGAGCTGGGGACCTAAGCGGATAAAGCAGGTAGGCTCTCTTCTCTTCTTACCAAAATGTCTCAAGTCCAGCAAGTGCCAACTGGAGTCATTAATGTATTTCTGTCACCATATCCTGGATCAACTATACGCTTCCATTTTACCAATTGCTTTTGTCGGTATTTGATTGACATTTCTTTACAAATTGCTGCTTTGTTCGTAAATCTAGATTTGATAAGATTCTACATGTTAATATTGTTGGTCATACATTTAATATCACTTCTACTCAATAAAGTGTAGATTTTGGCATCCTAGTTTCCTTTAAATCTTTAGAATTTGCTAGGAAGAGTTAAACAGAGTCTATCTGGCCTACACGCATCAATTTAACTATAGAAGATTAGAAGTCTGTAGGTTCACTTCGGAATTGCAACCCTAATTGTGGTATTCTGTAAATTCATACAACCAATTCAGTTCATTTAAATATGAAACATGGGTAAATGCGCAATCTTTTTGACGTAGAAACTGCCTTTTTTATGTGTAGATCACCAAAAATATCTTTAATAGTTCTTTTATGTTTGATAAGTGTATCATGTGATTGTGGAGCGTGGCGGGTAAAATCCACTTGAAACAGAATTCAGGGGAAGGTGGAGGAATTGTTAAAACATAACTTATTACACATCATCTGTTAATTTCAAGAGATAGTATGGCCACTAAATGGTGCAGTCCCATTGTCTGACCAGGCTTTGTACAGCAAGGGTGTAAGTCAAGCTGACATGGAGAAGGCAATAAAACTAGTCTTTGAGGAGGGTGAACAGGAAGATCAAGATTCAAAGCTAGGCATGTCAAAGAATTCTATGGATCATCTAATGGCTCAAGCTTCAAAGCAGTGGTTACGTGGTCAGGATGTTCCAAAAGAGACACGGAAATCAAGAATTGTACGATGGCTCCAGTATCGTGGCTTTGACTGGGGAGTCATTAGCATTGTATTGAAAAAGTTGGAAGCTCAATATCCTCATTAGAGTGCAACAAGGATCTCTGAATGCCACACCTGAGATGATGGCCATTTTGGATTTAAACAATGGCCCATGCGATGGCGTGAGTTGTAATTTTCTGTGTGGATAGAGTCGCTGTATCCATTGGCAAGCTGTGTTGTGACCAAAAGCTTAGCACTTTAGCCCTTAACTGTGAATACAAAACACACGCAGCCTTTCCAGTTGGTGGTGTGGGTATAAAGATAAGAGATGTTATTATAATATTATAAGGTTATTTACAAAATATTATTAAGATATTGATACTTATCAAAATATTATCACTAAAATTAAGACTTTTCATATAAATTTCTTTAGTAATTATTTTATTTTATTTTATTGATACTTTTATTTTATCATTAAAATCATTTATAATTATTGAAAATTAATAATTTTATAAATCATTGAAAATTTTAACTAATTATTTATAAAATATAAAGTATTTTAATTAATTATTTACAAAATAAATCATATAATAACTAACTATGAGTAAAAAAATTTCATTTTTATTTTAAATATTTAATACCAAATATTGGCATAATTATTAAATTTGTTTACTATCATACAAATTACGCATAATCAGTAATTTTATTCCTATGCTATTATAACTTTTTATTCTAATTCTCATATTTTTATTTCGATTCTTTTATTACTTAACAAACTTGACTCAAGAGAAAGTGTATCCTACCATAAATGTTACTAACTATACCGGATTTGACATTAGATTGAAGTCTGGTACGGTATTGTACTGCTATCGATTAATACTGAGTATCATTTTAGGAAAATTTTAAATTTAAGAAATAGTTCCTGAGTTTTTTAAAATTTGTAAAATAGTCCAGTGTCATATTGTACAGCTGTACTGTATATTTTTAACCATATCTCTAAAAATTAAAATAATAAATAATAATCACAGTTAATATGAAATAATAATAATTTTTAGATATTTCATATATAAATAATAACCATAATTTATATAAAACAAGACAATCATTATCATACAAATATAAAATTAAGAACAATATAAATTATTTAAAATATTACAATTTCAATTTTCTTTATATGATAAATAATAATTTCGTCAAAATATCCAATAAAAGAATAATAAATATCCTTAACAACCAAATAGAATTAAAACATAAAATAAAAACATATATTATTAAATATATTTAATTTACTATCAATTAAATATATTATATATTTAATTAATTAAAATTAATTATTAATAAAATTATAAATATCTTAATTTAATTTAATAATTATTAATAAATATAAATAAAATTAAAAATATTTTGAAATATATAAATTTCAAATAAATTTTGATTTAATAATTAAAAATATATAAAATAAATATTAGTTTATAAATAATAATTTTTAAAATATTTATTTTAAAAAAATAAAAATTTTCATTAATACTTTATCAATAAATATTATATAAAAGATTAAAATAAATTAAAATAAAATTTATTTCCATTTTAAATTTAATGTATAATTATTATTAGAAATAAAAATATTTTTTATTTTAAAAATAAAAATTAAAAAATTACGATAAAATTTAACTAAATAACTAATTAAAAAACTTTGAGAAAAAGAAAAGGGGTGAGAGAGGCGAGAGAATTTTTAAAATTTTTTTGAAAATTTTGCTAATAAGTCCCTGTATTTTTCAAAATTTCCAGCGATATTATAAATACCGTGGGTATAGGCCAGTATCAGACGAAACATGCCAGTACCGACTAGTATCTACACTCGATACATAAACACCTCTATTTTGTACTGTTCTCTGGTAGGAAAGGAACGAAATTCAAAACCTTGACTCTGATCGTCACAACCACCACAAGAACATCTCGCTTCAAGTCGAGTTCAATAATCATGTCATAAAGCCAAATTGCTTCCTAAACACCCTCAGCAAGTGAAGTATATTCTACTTCGGTAGTAGGTAAGGAAGTGATATGTTGTAAAGAAGAGTATTAACTAATGGTCGAACCATACAAGGTAAAAATATAAGTTGATAAGGACCTTCTCTGATCAAGATCACCACCAAATAAGCATCCACATACCCAACCACACTACTAAAATCAACTCTACTCTTATTGAAAACTAAACCAACATTACTAGACCCTTTCAATTACCTTATAATCTAGTTGACATTTTCTCAATGCTCCTTACCAAGATTGTGCATAAAGCAGCTCACAACATTTTCCGCATAAGTCAAGTCAGGTCGAGTACATACTATAGCACACATGAGACTCTCAACTGCACTACTATAAGAAACAAAGGATATGTGAGATTTACCTTCATCTGTGTCAGGAAATTAACAAGATGATAAATGGAAATAAGCGGTTGATGGAATGGTGACAGGCTTACAATGGTTCATATTGAACCTATCTAGCATCTTCATAATATAACTCTTTTGTCACAAGTGTAGTTTCATTGCCCAACGATCCCTACTCATCTCTATTATAAGAATCTTCCTTGTTGGACCTAAGTCCTTCATATCAAATTCACTATTCAACTGGGCCTTCAACTTGCTGATAAGATCAATTTTTGGTGCAACAATTAACATGTCATGAACATATAAAAGTAAATAAATAACTGAACCATCATTAATTTGCTAAAAGTAAACACAATACTCATAGTTGCTCCTAGAGTAACCTTGCCCAATCATAAAAGCATGAAAGCATCAATACCATTGCCTAGGTGATTGTTTTAAACCGTAAAGGAACTTTTTCAACCGGCAAACATGATGCTCTTTTTTAGAAAATATGAAATCCTCAGGTTACTGAATATAAATCTCTTTATCAAGATTACCATGGTGAAGTTTTAACATCTAATTGTTCAAGCTTAAGGCTATATAAAGTAACCAAAGACAAGATAATTCTAATAGATGTGTGGTGAAGGACAAGATAGAAAGTGTCATTAAAATCAACACCCTTTCTCTGGTCAAAACCACAAACTATAAATCTTACCTTGTACCTTTTATTTTCAATCCCAGATATAAATTCCTTGACCTTGTAAATCTAATTGCAACTAATGACTCGCTTGCCCATGGGTAGTTTAACTATATCTCATGTCTCGTTCTTGTTAAGACACTCAACTTCTTCTTGCATTGCAACGAACCCCTTATCAGAATCTACATTAGAGATGGCTTCGAAATAACCCTTAGGTTTATAATAATCATTAGTCTCCTGTGCAGCTATCAAGGTGCATACAACTAAATTAAGGTGTATCAAGTTGCTTGCAACTAAATCACAATTGTAATATAAAAAAAACTTGGTAGGCATTTTTGACTGATTGCAAGCATGATCTCTTGCTATAGATGGTTAAGGTTGAGGTTGATGAGATGGACTTATTTGAGTTTTCTCTTCCATTTGATGTTTGCAAGACTAAGAGGTGGAAAATGATGGAGTATCACTAGCAAGTGATTGGGCAAAAAATTTCACACTCCACCTTTTCCCCGATACCCTCACCTATAATAGAAGATAGAATACAAACATCTTTCCCTGAAGATAATAAGCATTTTCATTAAAGGTTACATTTATACTAAGTATAACCCTACGAACACCAAGTTTATAACACCACAAGCAATAACCTTTAACACCAATTTATAGCCCAAGAAGATGCACTTTTTAGCATGAGGAAGTTGCTTTCCTTTATTGATATGAACATAAGCAGAACATTCAAAAATTTTTAAATTAGAATAATCACTAGAATTACCAGTTCGAACTTCCTTTGGAATTTTTCAATCAAATGATCTATAAGGCAAACGATTCACTAAATAAGTTGTAGTAGAAATAACTTTAGCCCATAGATCATATCGATGCTACATCTTAGTAATGGAGAGCATACGTTGAGCTTTTTCTATTAGTGTATGATTCATCCTTTTACAACGCCATTCTTCTTGGGCTTGCCAACTAGATTCTTATATCTAGCAATGCCTTCCTACTTGAAAAAAACTTCAAACTTATGTTCACAAAATTCAAGACCATTATCAATGCAAAACCTTTTCACCTTTTTACTAGTTTAGTTCTATATTAAGATCTTCCACTCCTTATATCATATGACCATAATTGATGATTTTTCACACAAAGTTTAGGTTTGTTTTTTAAAACATAAGAATGAAGCTTTCATCACTTTTAAGGAGTGGAAGATCTTAATATAGAACTAAACTAG
>JAOSBN010000001.1:14947483-14966904 GCA_027563595.1 Erythroxylum suave | reverse complement strand
GTTTGATGTTTATGAGGATACCATTAGATGGGTGTAAGAAAGTATTGGCTTTTATGCTTTATATTGTCTTTGCCTAAGGGGTTAACTGTAAACCAATCTTTGGTTTCTCTAACTAATAAACGATTGTAAGTGGTCTTAGAAGTTACTAAGAAAAGTCTTGTCAAATCATGCTTGATGATATGATATAAGTTGTCAATGAAATTGATATATTTTTAATGCCTGATTTATTGTAATTTGACATTTATATGGAGTTTGACGCTCAATGTTTAATGACTTTTGCTCAAGGTTGGGAGTTTATGCAAAGAATCCTTAGTGAAGTAGTACTGTAGTTAAATTCTCTACTTTTCATAAATGAATAAAATTTCAAAGGTTTAGGCCTGTGAAATGGTGGACCTAATTTCATGCCATTATACAAGAACTTTTTGTGTTCTTGTCTATTGCTTCATTGCATATTGAATTTGGTCCATATCCGTGGTAGGCAAAATTGTCTTTGCTGCTCCTTCTCGAACATTCATCATGCAACAAATTGAAGCATGTCATAACATTGTGGGAATACCACAAGTAAGATACTTTGTCCATTATTAGTACAATGATATCATTACATTTTGCTTGAATGCTTGGTAAGTCCCCTGTGTGGGTTATAGCAGTGTTCTCCAATGGAGAAACTCCAGTGGTAGCTATGACTTCTGACATGGCTCTTTGGCTAGATTTTAGCAGCTACCTTGTAGAAGAATAGAATTTTGGATAGAAGTTTCTTAAAAAGAGCCGACGGCCCCGTACCATGAAAAGCATAATACTTCTGTTATGTATTTACTTAAATAGTTTACAAGAATATGCATAGGAGATATCCCTAAAATATAACTTAGAAATTGGGGATATACACAATCCTATAACCACTTATAGTATATACATAAATTTACAACTAACTAATAATCTTATCCCATAAAATCCTCTAACTAATTATTTCCTATGCATAATATCGACAAAAATATGAGTGCATGTAGAAGTAGTCTTAAAAATTAATTCTAATGGAACGAGATTCCCTATTAAATTTTCTAAACAATAATAAAGTCCTATTTAGAAGGATTCTAGTTATTACTACCCCTAAACTATGTAAAAATTAAAACTAGAATACTTTTCTTTTTCTAACAAAAAATTAAACTGATTTTTATTTTTCGTCAATTCCATCAACTACACTTTGCTTATTATGTAACAACTTGATGCAGGAACTTGTTTGGCAAAATCTCTAGTTTGTCTGGTGATTGATGAAGCTCATCGAGCAATGGGAAACTATTCCTATTGCATGGTAGTTTGCCAGGTTTGTGTTCCTTTTTCTTTTTTTCTTTTTGTGCTAATAGAAAATAAAATGTACAATGATCCATATGCTATTGATATCTAAATTTGCAGTTGATGTCTATCTCAGTGCGATTGAGAATATTAGCATTGACTGCTATGCTAGGTTGTAAGTTACACCCCATTCCCTATAGTCTATGTAAAGTTACTACATGAGAGCTAAAATTCTTCTGTTTGGTTGTAATAATTTCAGCAAAGCAGACTGTCGTCCAGTCAATAATTGATAACTTGCAGATATCAACACTCGAGTATCGTAGTGAAAGTCATCTTGATGTGAGCCCATATGTTCATAACAGAAAAATCGAATTGATAGAAGTTTGTATTGGTCCTTCTTTTGAAATGTATTGTCACATAACTATATTTGTCAATAGCTTATGCATTCCTTATTATGTTGTAAGGTTGCACCTGGGAAAGATGCCGTTGATGTAAATAAATGACTATTAGAAGTGATGCGACCATATGTAGCCAGGCTTACTGCAATTAGTCTCCTTTAGAATAGAGACTATAAAATTGTAGGACTTCGTGAGATATGATCTCTACAATCTCCTTTAGCAATATAGTTTATCAATTATCACCAAAATTTATCAATTATCGTCATTGCATTTTCAGTTATTAGTTAATTTATCAAAATATCGTCGTTGCATTTTCAGTTATTAGTAAATTTCAAAATCATGAGTACAATTGTCAACAATTTCCTGAACAGAATGTTGGTTTTTTGGAATCTCCATCAATTTCATGAGTTCTATATTTTGTAAATCTAATAGAATAGTTATGGCTGCAGGAACCAAGGACTTTCAAAACTCGAGTTATTATTTTCTCCAATTTTAGAGGCAGCATAAGGTCAATATAAAAACTCTTTCTCCTGCTAAATTTCTTGTTACGTAACATTACTTTTTGTGATTGTTGTACAAGTTATAGTTTTTAACTCGGTAACATATGATATTTAGGGATATAATGGATGCATTGATGAATATTGGTGACATAATTAAAGCAACTGAGTTTATTGGTCAAAGCTCAGGTTTCTATGTTTATTCAAGTTTGTATTTTTATATTCTTGAATATTAAGAATGATGTATGTTTCAGCTTTTTACATGTTATGCATGCCATCAAACAGGAAAAGTATTAAAGGTCAGTCACAAAAGGTTCAACTGGCTGTTTTATAGGTATTAACGTAGATTAGGCTGACTTTTATTTACTTGACAATTCTATTTAATTTAGAGTTACGTTCGTCTTAGTTGTTGGAAAGTTTGAAACAATTTGAATTTTTAAATCATGGGGATCCATAGTTCATATATTAAGAAGTAAGATATTTCATTCATAAGAGGATACTCATATATTTACATAAATACCTGTTGAGAGATATCGCTGGTGAATATTTTAGTCCAATAAGTTAGCTAAATCAAATTATGTTCATATCATGTACAACTGTAATTATCTAAATCAAATCAGGACCTTATCATGTACAATTGTAGATTCCTAGGATCGAAACCTATAAAGTCTATATATTATACGACAATGTAAAGTGAAAAGGGTGTAATACCTATTCCTCTGTTCAGGTTCTATTTTCTATATGGTATCAGAGCGCCCTGATCAAGAATAAACCTTAGCCACGATTCGTCTAAGATAGTTATGTCTAACGTTAAAGAATCCTCCAGTCACCCTATTCAACCTATTACTACTCGTAACTCTACCTTTGAATCCCACTCCATTTAGGTTACTTCTATACGGCTAAATTCAGTAAATTTTCTTCGTTGGTCTCAATCCATATGAATGTACATTCGTGGAAGGGGCAAGATTGGCTACCTGACTAGAGACAAGAAGGAACCCGTTGTAGATGATTCTTCACATGCAATATTGGATGCGGAAAACTCTACGGTGATGATATGGCTGGTGAACTCAATGGAGGAAAACATCAGCTCCAATTATATGTGCTACTATATGGCCAAGGAGTTATGGGACAATGTCCATCAAATGTACTCTGAGTTAGGAAATCGGTCAGAAGTATGTGAGCTGACTCTAAAATTCAAGGTTAGGATAATGTTCCCAAGCACTTCAATTCCCTAAAGTGTGTATGGTAGGATCTAGATATGTTTAATGTTTGAGTGGAAATCTCCTGATGATTTTAATCATTGCCAGAAAATTGTTGAGGATAACAGGATCTTTAAATTCCTAATTGGTTTAAATGTTGAGTATGATAAGGTGAGAGGCAGGATCATTGGGAGACAATCACTCCCTTCTATTGGAGAAGTCTATGCTGAGGTGAGACGTGAAAAAAGTAGACGTCAAGTCATGCTTGGAAAATGGAAACTTCAGCCTTAGCTGCAAGTAATGTTGATAGTCATGGTACGAAACCTGAAGAGAAAGCACGAGTCTGGTGTGACTATTGTAACAAGGCAAAACAAACCCGAGAAACCTACTGGAAACTCCATAGGAAACTTGCCAATTAGAAGGGGTATTATGAGGGTACATTCAATAAAACGCCAGTTGCTAATGAGGTGGAAATTGGACCATTCAACCAAGAGCAAATTAATCAAATCCTAAAGTTGCTGAAACCTAAATTTGAATCCACAAGTGTCCCTAATGCCTCTATTGCACAAACAGGTAGTAATCTCAATTCTTCTCAAGTTCTATCGTGTTCTTTCCCGTAATATTCCACTCCTTGGATCGTTGAATCAGGAGCTTCTGATTATATGACTAGTCATTCATATCTATTTCATACTTACAATCCCTGTTCTGGTCATGAAAAAACTTCATGTGCCCAAACTTAGGTGCAATCTTCTATTCGTTAGTAAACTTACTTAGGAATCTAATTGTATTGTCACTTTCCTCGATTCTCATTTGGTGTTTTAGGACCAGACTATGAGGAGGATGATTGGCAGTGCTAAACTTATAAATGGTTTCTACTACTTTGTCGAGGAAGACTTTAAGCATAAAGAAGCTCAATGCCTCAGTAGTATTCGTTTTACCTCTGTTAAGGAACTAATTTTTGTTTGGCATAGTAGATTTGGCCATCCTAGCTTTTCGTATCTCAATAAAATGATGCCTCATTTATCTAAATGTGTTGATTGCTCAAAACTTCAGTGTGAACATTGCATTTTATCAAAAAGTCATAAAAATTTTCATACCTCTAAAACATATCAACCTTCCAAACCTTTTTATTTGATTCATAGTGATGTTTGGGGGCCTTTGTGTGTTCAAATAATCTCTGGTAAAAGATGGTTTGTGACCTTTATAGATGATCACACTATACTTTGTTAGGTGTATCTATTAAGAGAAAAATCTAAAGCTTCCCAAATATTTCAAAATTTTTATACTATAATTGAAACATAGATTCACTCTAGCATATTTTGTTCTGATAATGGTGCTGAATATTTCAAAACAAGTCTTGGCACCTTTTTGAAAGATAAAGGCATTGTTCATCAAACAATTTGTGTTGACATACCTCAACAAAATGGAATTGTTGAGAGAAAAAATAAACATTTACTTAAATTTCCCATTCTTTGATGTTTTGTATGAATGTTCCTAAATATTTATGGGGTGAGGCTGTGTTAACTGCTTCTTACTTAATCAACAGAATGTCAAGCTGTGTTTTAAAGTATGTTTCTCCTCTTGATATGTTTAACAAATCATTTCCAAACAATCGGTTGCTTTCTGCTTTACTTCTGAAAGTTTTTGGATGTATTGTTTTTGTGCATATATCTAAGGTCTAATCAAAACTTGATCCTAAGGCTAAAAAATGTCTTTGTTGGTTATGCTCCTTCCCAAAAAGGATACAAGTGCTATAATCCACAAACTAGGAAAATTGTAGTCTTAATGGATGTTACATTCTTAGAAAATAAAAAGTTCTTTCTTCAGGAGGAGATTCAGAGTGAAGAAGGGAATTTTTGGGACGTCATGCCTTTACCTATTGTAATTATGGATCATGATCTAACAAGCAATACTGATTCCAAGATAAGGGGAGAAATGCTATAGTCAGTTCCTAAAGAACTGACCAAAGAACTTCGTATTTATACTAAGAGAAAGAATCAACAAAGTCGTAGAGAACCATCAGCTCCAACAATACAAATGCAAGGCCACTCAAACTCCTCGGAGAAGGAACTTGAAAACACATCCAACACAGGTAACCCATCTGCTACCCTTCCGTTTGTTGTCTCTAAACCTGATCAATCCATCTTTTCTACTGACTTGATTGTTACTGATGTTCAGGATGGCTTATATGTTGATTTCAGTCTTCCTATAGCCCTTAGGAAAGGAAAAAGATCTTGTATTAATCATCCCTTGTCAAACCATCTTTCCTACGACAAACTCTCACAAAACCATAGTTCATATGTTTCTAAAATTATCACCCTGTTTATATTGAGAAACATTGAGGAGGAATTTGCAGACTTGGATTGGAAATAAGTTGTTATGGAGGAGATAGGGGCCCTTGAAAAGAATTGAACCTGTGAGATAGTTGAAGTACCTAAGGGGACAAAGCTAGTAGGATGCAAGTGGTTATTCTTAGTGAAGTTCTTGGCTGATGGAAGTGTGAAAAGACTGAAGGTGAGCCTGGTTGCTAAGGGCTTCACTCAAACATATGGTATTGATTATCAAAAAACGTTTGCTCCAGTGGCTAAGGTAAATACTATACAAATTCTCTTATCTTTGGCTGTGAATTTTGACTGGGCATTACTTCAACTTGATTTCAAGATTGCATTCTTAAATGGAGACCTTGATAAGAAGGTGTTCATGAGCCTACCTCCAGGATTTGAAGAGATCTATAGGAAGAATAAGGTGTGCAAGCTAAGAAAAGCTTTATATGGTTTGAAGCAGTCACCAAAGTCATGGTTTGACAAATTTGAGAAGGTTGTGAAAAGCTATGGTTACTGTCAAAGTCAAGTAGATCACACCATGTTCTACATGAGATCTAAGGAAGGTAAACTCTTTATCCTTATTGTATACGTGGATGATATGATTCTAATTGGAGATGATGTTAAAGAACTTAAGAGGTTGAAGATGAAGCTGGCTCGAGAATTTGAAATTAAAGATCTAGGACGTCTTAAGTTCTTCCTAGGTAAGGAATTTGCTAGATCAAAGGAAGGCATATTTGTGAGTCAAAGGAAGTACATTCTAGATCTTCTCAATGAGACTAGACTACTCAGCTATAGACCAGTAGAAACTCCAGTTGAATCTAATGTCAAACTCTCTCTTGCTAAACCTGAAAAATTGTTGATAAAGACCAATTCCAAAGACTTGTGGGAAGATTGATATATTTGTCTCATACCAGACCTGACATAGCATTTTTTGTGAGTTTGATAAGTTAATTCATGCATTCACTAGGTCAAGAAAACTTTGATGTAGTGTATAGGATCTTGAGATACCTAAAAGGTACTACTGGATAAGGCCTGATGTTTCGGAAAAGGAACAATCTCCAAGTAGAAGTATCCATTGATGCTAACTAGGTAGGAAACTCTATTGATAGAAGATCTATTTCAGGTTACTATACATTTGTTTGAGGGAATTTGGTAACTTGGCAAAGCAAGAAAAAAACCTTTGTAGCAAGAAGTAGTGCTAAAGTCGAGTTTAGGTCTCTAGCTCATGGAATTTGTGAAGCTTTATGGGTAAAAAGGGTACTGGAGGAGCTGAAGGTTCCTAGTTCTATTCCTATGAAGGTATATAGAAATAATAAAGCCTGCGATTTCAATTGCATGTAATCCTATCTACCACAACATGACAAAACATATAGAAGTTGACAAACACTTTATTAAGGAGAAAGTTGAAAATGGCACCATTTGCATTCCATATGTTCATACTTCTCAACATGTGGCTGATATTCTCACAAAAGAGTTACTTAAGAAGTAGTTTAATGATCTAGTTGGTAAGTTGAGCATGCAAGACATTTTTAGATCAACTTGAGGGGGAGTGTTGAAAGATATTTTGGGTGAATATTTGAGTCCAATAGGTTAGCTAAATCAGATCATGATCATATCATGTACTGTAATTATCTAAATCAAATCAGGACCTTATTATGTACAACTGTAGATTCCTAGAATAGAAACTTGTAAAGTCTATTTATTATATGGCAACGTAAAGTGAAAAGGGTGTAATACCTATTCCTCTATTCTGGTTCTTTTTTCTATAATAAGTATAGAAAAAAATGTAATGTATGCACAGGTTGTTCCTATTCTCTATATTTGTACTTGTTCTATGGGACAGAGTGTTGACGCATTAAATAATTGCATACTTATAAGCTAATGGTGATAGAGATGAGGATGCTCCATAGTTATTAGCACCAAAGATAGCTTATAGAGTTTGTAGTAAATATTGTTTTTAGGTTTTTCTTCCTTGTGACCTATCTTGTAAAGATAATAAAGGGCTCAATTAGAGAGAACCCAACGATCCCATAAAGGAAATAATTTGAGGATAAAATTTTGAGTTTTAAAATACTTTTTTCTTTTCTGCCCCATCCCTTACAAACTTCAAGGCTTGAATAGAGAACTTTGACAATAAAATAATGCAATAAGTACTACAACCACGACTAAAGACTACACCAACTTCTTAAAATAATGCAAACAAGGACTAGATAATGCAATAAGTACTACACCCACGACTAAAGGCTATGCCAACTTCTTAAAATAATGCAAATAAGGACTAGACGTGACAAGTTGACAAGACCATGTAAAGAGATAACAAATTCATGCAATCTATAGACCCATGTCTCTTAACAACAAACTACAACACAACTATGTAAAGAAATAACAATGCGTGTAGTTTATTCACCCACGTATACCCCCTATGTACATACTCGTATCAATCTGCTGGACTAAGAGCACTTTAAATTTCAGCTAGTTCCCCATCTTTAGATTACGCCGCTGATATAACTTTCCCATGAATATGTTGCCCACCTTGTCCACGTGATTGTTACTGTTGCTTATAATATTACTGCCCCGATAAAAAATGGGCTTGTCCTCAAGCGTTAATAAAGGAAAACGAAGGCGTAAATAGGAAATGTCTTCCCATGAAGCTTCAGCTAGTGAAAGGCCTTCCCATTGGATCAAAGCTTGAGGTTGGCCTTTAAATGTACGCTATGCTAGAGTAGCTTGGGGATTGAGGTGGATTTCTCCTCTTAAAATAGAGGGAATGACAGGTTCAACTGTAACAGTGTTATCATGGAATGGTTTCAAAAAGGAAATAGAAAATGGGGTGTAATTTAGAAGAAGGTGGGAGATTCATTTTATAAGTCACAGTTCTAATTCTGTCCATGACTTGAAAGGGGCCATAATATCAAGGAGAGAGTTTGGTGTACCTATGAGATGCAAGACTAAGTTGTCTGTAAGGATGGAGTTTAAGCAAGACCATGTTGCCAACTTGATATTGGACATCTCGATGCTTGGCATTATAGGCTATTTTCATGGAATTTTGAGCTTGAAGAAGGCGATCTCAAAGATCTTTTGACACCAAATCTCTTGTTTTTAACTCTTCATCTACTGCTTCCAATTTGGCTAACAAGAAAGCATGGTTGGAGGAGAATGACCATAAACCACTTCAAAAGGTGTAGCTTTCAAGGAAATGATAGTTGGTATTGTAACAATGCTCAACCCATGGTAACCATTAAAACCAGCAACAAGGTTGATCATTAGTAAAGCAACACAAGCACATTTCAATGGTTCGATTCACAATCTCAGTTTAATCATCATGTTGTGGGTGGTAAGCAGAACTGAAAGCCAATTTTGAACCATTTAAATGGAACAACTTAGTTCAAAAGGATCTTGTAAAGGTCACATCCTGGTCAATAATAATTGATTTAGGTAAATGATGGAGCTTGAAAATGTTGTCAACAAAGAGACGGGAAACACTTACAAGATTATAAGGATGAGAGAGAGGGATGAGATGGGCATAATTGGGGAAACCATCCACAACCACCAACAACACATTTTTACCTTGGAAAGTAGGTAGCCCTTTATGAAATCCATGGAAATATTTGTCCAAATTTGTAGAGGACTTGGTAAGTGTTACAGAAGGGAAGCTGGCTGCATGTGTTTCGATTTGTGTTTTTGACAAACACAACACTGCTGTACAAAGGATTGAATTGAGGTCTTCATACCCTTCTAATAAAAGTCTTTAGCGATGCGATGAAGAGTCTTTTGATACTCTTCATGACTACCATCATGAGCAGCAGTCAAGACTGGTTGAACAAGAGGAGAAGTGGGCAACAAAATATAGCTGTATTTTGAAGAAAATCAATCTATCTTTGTATTCCCATGGACCCATGACTTCACCTTCTTGGATTTTCTGAATTAGTTGTTGCATCTGATCAGATTGTTGGACTTCAGTGTAGATGGACTCAAGGATAGGCAATTGTGGAATTGTAATAAATGTCAACATTGATTCTTGTTATGCTATATGAGACAAGCATCTACTGTATTGTGTTTTCTATTTTTATATTCCATAGAAAAATCAAACCCCATTAATTTGCTTAGCCAATGCTATTGAGGTGAGGTAATGATACATTGCTCCAATAAAAATTTGAGGCTGTAATGATCATTCTAAATTAAAAAGTGTCTCCCCCATAAATAAGCTCACCAATGATGGATTGCCTTAACTAATCTAATGAGTTCCTTTTCATAAGTTGGAAGACCCTTGTAGCAAGAAGCCAATGACCTGTTGAAATAGGATATTGGCTGTCCATCTTGTTAAAGAACTACTCCCATACCCACATATGAGGCTTCACGTTCTAGTATAAATAATTTCTGGAAATTTGGTAAGCCAACACTAGTGCTCTAGTCATAGCCACTTTCAATTTTTTTTTGGTAAATCAGTGAATTTATAAATAAATATACAATCGAGAGATTGGCGAAGATGCCAATCTCTTATCTATAACAAAAGAAACCTAACATGTAAGCATAGGGAACCCTATAATTGTTACCTATGACTAAACAACCATAATAGCAACCTAAAACATAGGAACCCGCAAGATGACCATAACAAGGATCACCTGACCAAAATTACAATAATTCCTTGCAACAGGTTCTGTACCCTAAACTAATCAAGGCTACCTTCTAACCCATAATCAGAGACATACACAACAGGTTAGAATTATTCGCATTTCCAAATCACATTGTTATCTTGTTTGTAAAGAATTACCGAAGTGTTGAGGAAGGAGAGATAGATCAACTCTCATCCAGCTTCCTTTGTATATCCGATCTAGTCCTCCAGCTTTTAAGACACCAATCAGGGGTTAGTGCTCTCTTACCATTGAGTTGCCCACGGAGTGAATCGTTGAAGCTTATGACACCAAGCATTCTTTAAGACTTTTTGAAGATTGAGGCATTCCTACATAATCCTCTCTTGCTTGATGCTTGCATTCAGTGTATCCTTCTACCAAGATTACACAGCTTTACCACTTCTGTTCTTGTCTTTTTGAGAAGCAACCTATCTCTTAGCAAGTAACTGGGCTCGCCATTGAATTTGATTGCCAACAAAGGAGTGAACCCGACCCAACCAGCAACCTGCAAAACAAAAACAAACCAGAACCACAATTTACTTACTCTTAGTGTTTGAGCAAAGTTGTTCCATTACTTGGAAGATCACCTTAGTGTTGATGCTTCCTACTTCCATAGCTGTGTCTTTGAAGGTTCTAAGGTTTCTCTCGGACCATATGCTATACACAACAACAGATAGAAGGATGATAAATGTGTTGAGGTCAATGTTTCTGTAGCTTTGGGGTTGGTTGAACCAATATAAAATGGATTGAAGATTTAATAGGTTTGGAATGATTATCTGAAAGTGGTTGAGGTAGTGTAACCACACCGATTTTGAAAAGGAACATTCAAAGAAAAGGTGGTTAGTAGATTCATTGTCTGAGGGACAGAGTGAGCAATGGTTAGGAACATAAGTATAAAGTAGCTGATCCCTTGTTTGTAGCTTATTAAGGAAAGCTAACCACAAGATAAAGGCATACCTTGGGTTTGTACCTTTATGCCACACCAATTTATACCAAAGTACTCTCAGAGAGGGAGGTCTCATCAAAGTGTATGCTGAAACATTTGTGTAAGTTTTTGTGGGGTTGGCAATCCATTCTAGCCTATCCGGTTGAGACTCATCGGGTTGATACATTAATGGCTCTAGCATACAAAAGGCCTCAATTGTGGCACCTTGCCAGTTCCATATATTGTCTCTGATAACATTAGCTACTTTTGCATTCATTGGAAATTCTGAACCATTGATAATTCTTGAAGTTGAGAGATCCTTTAGGATTCCTCTATGATGCCACGGGTCCTGCCATAAGAAAGTTGAAACACCATTCCCTACCTAAATCTGAATTGGTTCCCAATAGTATTCCTGACCTAAATAAGTTCCTCCAACTGCAAGAGCTATTGTTTGTTGGTTGGGCACTCCAGAAGTTATTTCTTCTAAGAATAATGGTGTGAACCCACTTAACCCAAAAAGCTTCCCCATCATTAAAGAGAACCCAAATCCTTTTACCTAACAAGACATTATTCCAAGTAGATAAATGTTTTAATCCCCAAACCACCCTTCTTTTTAGGTCTACATAGATTAGACTACTTGACCTTTGCATGAGTTTTAGACACAACCTTCCCAAACCACAAGAAGTTCCTAAGTTTAGACTCTATTTCTTTAATGATAGAGGTAGGAAGAATGAAATGGCTAGCCCAATAGACCTGAAAAGTAGACAGAATAGAAATTACCAACTGAAGCCTACCAGCATCGGACAGGGCCTTATGAGTCCATTTGTTAACTCTGGAATCTATTTCATCCAACAATGGGATACAGTCTCTCCTAGTCAATCCTCCTGTTAAAAGAGATACACCTAGATATTTCATAGGGAGTTGCCCTCTTTTAAGACCCGAAAGAGTTTCCAACTGAATGGCCAAATGATCCATATCAGGAGATAAGAAGAATTGACTCTTGTTAATATTCATTTGCAAACCAGAGAATTTAGAGAAAGTTCTCAAGCAATTAAGCAAGGTATTCACCGAGGTCAAATCAGCATGACAAAACATTAACAGAACGTCAACAAACAAAAGATGGGAAAGTTTGAGAGCTTTGCATCTCCAGTGGGATTTTCTACCATCGAACCATTCAGACTCCTAGAAAGGGCCTCCATACTGATAATAAACAGGTACAGAGAGAGAGGATTTTCTTGTCTTAACCCTGATTTTGCATAAAAAATTTTTGTAGGAGGTCCATTAATGAGGATAGAGTATGAAGGAGAGGTGACACACTTTGCAATCCACTTAATAAACATTGGAGGGAGTCCTACAACTAGGAGCACCTTGAGGAGAAAATCCCACTGAATAGAATCATAAGCTTTTTCCAAGTCTATTTTAAAAGTTCATCTCTTATGGTTATTTGAAAGGTCATAGTTCTTGAAAATTTCTTGAGCTAAGAGATTGTTGTTCCCCATACAGAGGTTTTTAATGATGGGCAAAATATGTGTTAAGTCTATTAGACATGATTTTTGTGATCACGTTATAAATCATGTTACAACAAGAGATAGGTCTATAGTCCAACACAGTGGAAGGCTGGTTCTTCTTAGGAACAAGAGAAATAAAGGTTGAATTAAGCTCTTTGAGAAGCCTCCCATGTTGGAAAAAGTCTTGGATTGCCCTTGTCACCTCATTTCCAATAATATGCCAGGTTTGTTTAAAGAAAACCCATCCAGACCAGGGCCTTATTCGGATTGAAAGAAAGAAAACTTCCCTAATCTCCTGAGATGTAACTTCAGCTACAAGATTGTTTCTAAGGTTCTCAGGAATTGGATGGGGAAAAAGAGATGCCACATACTCCTTTGTTGATGCTAGGTCTTTCTTTTTACCAAGAGAGTTTTGAAAGAAATTCAAAAAGGAATTTTGGATTTCTTCTTAGTCAGTAATCCTTTGGCCATTTCTCACCAGTAAGGAGTGGATAGTGTTTCTGTTCCTATTTGACAGGATGGAATTATGGAAGAACCTAGTGTTCCTATCCCCCTCCGTAAGCCATTTAATGTGGGAAGATTGTTTGTAAAAGGATTCTTGATCATTTAAAGCATTAAACAGATTGGTCATAGCCTCATGCTCTTCGACAGCTAATTAAGTCCTATTAGGCAAAATCCTCATTTGGTCCTGGATGTTATTCAGGAAAACTTAACAATTCTCAACTCTATCATTAATATCACCTACCTGAACTGAGTCTAGGGATTTGAGATCATTTTTGACTAGTTTGAGCTTTGACATGACACAGAACATAGGGGTCCCTCGGATTTGAGTATTCCAAGCCTCTTCTACTGTCTGAAGGAAGTTAGACGCCTCTTCAATTTTTCAAAAGCATTAGATGCCTCCTTTGTCCACATGAAGGATTTTTGTGTAGCACTGATGTTAAGGGAGCTGTAGGGACACCATAATTTTACACAAATTTTCTATAATAGCCAGTAAGCCCTAAAAAGCCACATAGTCCCTTCACAGTATTGGGTTTTGGCCAATTTGTCATTGTTGCAATTTTTTCTTGGTCTACCGCCACTCCTTGGGCTGAAATAATGTGTCCTAAGTAGAACACTTGTGTTTGAGCAATCAAACTTTTTTTCTTGTTCAAAAATAATTGGTGAGCTTGTAGTAAGTTGACAATTCGCAAGTGTGCCAGGTGAGCTTCCTAAGTCTTACTGTAAACAAAAATGTTGTCAAAAAATACAAGTATGAATTGACGAAGGCAATCTTGAAATACCTTATTCATTAAGGCTTGGAAGGTGCTTGGTGCATTGGTGAGACCAAACGGCATTATCAAAAATTTGAAGTGACCATGGTGGGTGCGAAACTCCGTTTTCTTATTTGGAGGAAACATTCGAATCTAGTGGTAGCCAGATTGCAAATCAAGCTTGGTGAAGTATTTTGTCACATGTAATTCCTCCAATAGCTCTTCAATCGTTGGAGTGGGAAATTTGTCTTTAATTGTTTTGAGGTTCAAGGCCTTATAATCCATAAAAAATCTCCAAGTATTATCCGCCTTTGGGACTAAAAGCATAGGTGATGAGTGGGGAGAATGGCTGGTATGATTCCTTGCTTGAACATGAACTTGCAATCTCATCCTTCTGGGCATATGGATATCTGTACGGCCGAATCACTATTGGACTTGTTCGGTTAATCCGGTGATCATGTTCATGAGTTGATGGTAGCCCTTTTGGTATGGCAAATAAAGGTTCGAATTCACTAAGAAGTGAATCCAATGTCGTATCCTGTGAGAATTGAAGTTTAGCGGATTGAAGTTGAGCACCTAGAGTAGAAAGTGGACTCTCAATTCCTTGCAATTTCACAACTCTACCATTCTATCTATGCATCATGACTTTGGCCATAAAATCCCACAAAATCAGTCCAAGTGATTGAAGCCAATTAACTCCCAACACAGCATCAATTCCATTCAAGCTCAAAATAAATAAATCAATATAAATTAATTCCTTACCCTTAGAAATCGGTACATCACGAAATTGACCTGGGCATCTAAGTTTACTGCCATGTACAATTTTCACTTGGAGCCTTTTAGCTGGTTCACACACTAGACCCAACTTGCTTGCCCAGTCGACTTCAATGAAGCTATGAGTGCTTCTTGAATCAATCAAGATGATCAAGGAATGGCAACTGATTATCCATTGAGTCTGCATGGTTTGGCCGCTTGAACTTACCCTTGTCATGGCGTATAGCGATATTTTTGGTTCGACATTCTCCTCTAATTCATGATCTTCATCTTCTCCTTGTACTGATTCGTCAACCCCATCCAGCTAGAAGAGGTGTATGCATTAGTGTTCGTTAGTATAGATTTCATCGCAATTAAAGTAAAGACCCTTAGCCATGCGTTCATCCATTTTAGAACGGGTAAGACGTATGAAAATTTGTGGGTTTTGTTTGGAAGAAGATGGTGTGTTTTTAGAGGGAGAGTTTGTGCTAGAATTACTTTAGTAAGGAGGATTATGAATTTCCTTGATCTTCCCCGTTTCTCTTATAAACGGGCCAAGTTCACAGCATGAGTTAAATCTCTGGGTTTGTGTACTTCGACTTCAACTGTGATTTATTCCTGCAACCCACTGATAAAAATGTCTACTTCTTGCTCTGTGGTAAGTGGACCTGCTCGAGTTGTAAGTTGTCCAAACTTGCGTTGGTATTCTTCCACTATGCCCCATTGTTGAAGTTTTGCACGTTCACCCAATTTATTACCTTGGATTGTAGGTCTAAATTTGAGATGGCATTGCCGTTTAATGTCCTCCCATGTAATACTTGGTCTATCCCTATCTAGCTTGAGAAACCACACTTGCACATCTCCATCAAAGTGGCAGCAAGCATTCTCCACCTTCTCCTTAGGTATGTGTTGATGTCGGAAATAGTGTTCACAGCAGCTTAACCAAACCAATGGGTCATTTGTGCCATCATAGATTGGAAGTTCCAGTCTAGCATATCTTGGGATTTGCATTCGTCCTTCCACATGGTTGGCATCTTATGCTAGTTCCTAGGCTACTAGGTTCATTCTCCGTACATCTCCTTGTGTTTCTTCTGCTTGTGTTGCAACCAATTCTCGAGAAAGTTCTTCAATGCGAGTAGAGAGTTGTTCCCACTCCACACGATCACTCTGGCAATTTCCCTAGTATATTCTCATCAGGGTCTCTAATTGTTGTTGTAGGTTGTTAAGTAAATCGCCCATAACTTCAAGCTCTAATACTAGGCTGTTGTGGTCGCATTCTTGTGATCAAGTTGTAGGGCAATCAACACCAAAGTTAGCCTGTTGAGTTTGTAGTAAATACCGTTTTTTGGTTTTTCTTCCTTTGCAACCTATCTTTAAAGAAAATAAAGGTTGCAATTAGTGAGTACCTAACGATCTCATAAAGCAAATAGTTTGAGGATAAAATTTTGAGTTTTAAAATACTTTTTTCTTTTTTTTTCCATCCCTTACAAACTACAAGACTTAAATAGAGAACTTTGACAATAAAATAATGCAATAAGTACCACACCCCCGTTTAAAGACTACACCTACTTCTTAAAATAATTCAAACAAGGACTTACTTGTATCAATCTACTAGACTAAAACCACTTCAAACTTCAACCAGTTCTCTATCTTTTGATTACGCCTCTGACGTACCTTTCCCTTGATTGTCTTGCCCACCTTGTCCATGTGACTTTTACTATTTCTGATAACATATTTTTTTCTAAGAGTGATTCTTAGACTCTAGAAGTAATTTCTAGATTTCTACCCTCCTTTTTTTGTATTCTTTAATAAATTCTAGCAAACCGAACCCAAATTCTAATCATATTTCTTAATTTTTTGATTTTTAGCTACTATTTAATATTTCTTTTATTTGTCCTATAATAATGGGACCTTATTGCGATAATAAATTTTCAATCAATATATCTCTTAACTCAATACAACATGATTGAGAAAAACATATCAAAGTTGATAGACATTTTATAAAAAGAAATAGAGAATTATTTGATTTGCACACCTTATATGGTTACAAAGAATCAGCTTGTAATGTACTTATTAAAGGGTTAAATAGTTCAAGTTTTGAGAATATTGTATCCAAGTTAGGAATGTGGCACACATATTCACTAGCTTGAGGGAAGTGTGGGAAAACATAATTTATGATTAAGTCAACTAATTCAAAATTTTTGTATCTTTTTAGGATTCCCTATTTATTTATATGAGATCTAATTATTTTTGTTTTTCTATATAGTAAGGATATTCCATTATTATGAGATTTGTTTTTTTTTGGTTTTTTTTTGTTAGGGTAATCTGCATATAATTGAAACACTTATTCACTTGTAAATAATGCAATGCAAATAATGTTTTCTATCGCACCAAATGGAAAACAATCCATATTGATGTAATTGCAAGTGACAATACTCAAGAAATTGAAAGACGTGAACACTTTTTGAGACTTGAATTTCAACGTAAAGATTTGGGCACTTTGATTGAGTATGGAAATTGCCAAAAGCAAAGAAGGCGTTGTAATATTTCAAATAAAGCATGCCTTGGATCTCTTAAAAGAAACCAAGATGCTTGGTTGTAGTTCTATTGGGACATATTTAGAAAGAAATTGAAAATGTAAAGAAATTGAAAATGATATGCCTGTTGATGAGGAAACATACCAAAGGTTGGTCGGGGACTTATCTACTCTTATCTTACTCGTCTAGATATTAGTGTTATGAGTCAATTCATTTATTCTTCTACTAAGCGATATTTGGATGCAGTATTTCGCATCTTGAGATGTTTGAAAGGGACATGTGTAAAGGACCTAATATTTTGAAAAAGTGATTATAAAGAAGTAGCGTATCTTGTTGATTCAAATTGGGTTAGTTTTGTTATGGGCAGCAATTTAACATTATATTGGGCCAAGTTATTGCAATTTGGATATGGAGAAGTGAGAAGTAGTCCTTAATTTCATGTAGTACTGCTAAAGCAAAATTTAGGCTAATCATCTAAGGAATATGTGAGCTCGAAATGTTAATGGAGGATTTACAAGTGATAGTTACCTATCCAACTATGTTGTATAGTGATGGCAGGTTAACTATAAGCATTATTAACAATTGAATATAAAATGATCATGTGAAGGATATGAGGATTGACTGGAGTTTTATAAAAGGAATATGTTGACTAAGGCAATGCTAATTTAGGTATTCGAATCATTAATTGGCAAGATGAGAATGATAGACATATTTTCATCAACTTGAGGTGGAACACTAGAAAGTCTAAAATAATTTGAATCTCTAGGCTATAAAGATCAGTATTTCACTATCTTGGAAACTAAAATATTTCATTTGTAGTATAAGGAATATAATAGTTATAGAGGATTCTGTCAAGAGGATACATATGTTTGTGGATGAGTGTGTGTGTGTGTGTGTGTATAAATATAAATAATGATATGACAGTATGAATTATTCCTGTTCTCTAGTTAGTGGATTAGTTTTAGTAACAATCTAATTAGAGTTTAGTCTCAATTAGGAAATAGAGTTGTAGTTAGATTAGAGTATTTTTTTTATGTTGTATATAAGTGTTAGATAAGGTGGATCATTTTTAAATGAATTTTGAGATTTTCAAATGTGAATATGTGAAGGTTTATATTTCCTAGAGCGATTCTTAGATAAATAGTGAGTCCTAACCTCAGGTGTGGTTCTTAGACCCCAGTCCATTGTTTTCATTAGTTTTCCTCAACCCAATCCATTGTTTTCACACTTTCCTTAATTTTCAGCCTTAATTTGAAGCTTTAGCAACCCCTAGTTTCTATTTATATGCTTGTCCTACATCAGGTATTCATTCCACTTTGTTTTTTTTTTTTGCTTCCCTTCACATTTTCTTACAGCACTTTTCTGCATAAATTTTGAGCTGGTGGTTACAATGTCATTGTTGCCACATCAATAGGTGAAGAAGGTCTTGATATCATGGAAGTGGATCTTGTCATATGTTTTGATGCTACTATTTCACCATTGAGAATGATTCAGCGAATGGGGAGAACTGGAAGGAAACATGATGGCAAGTTAATGTCCTTTTATCAATTGCTTAGAGAATCTTGCCAATGTTTCATTCTAGTTTTATTCTTTATAAATTCTGCTTGGGATTCCTTGGTAACGTAGTACTAGTTTTAGCTTGTGAAGGGTCAGAGTTAAAGGGTTATACAAGAAAGCAAGCAAACAGCAGAACAATCAGGAAACACATGCATAATGGAGGGCTAAATAGCTTCAATTTCCATTCTAGCCCAGGAATGGTGAGAGCTATTACAAAGTCTTCATACATGGCTCTTCTCACGTGAAACCTACTTCTCATGGCTTGAAATTATTGTATTTCATCCAGATTCCTCATATTTTGAAGCCAGAAGTCTGGTTTGTGGAGATGTCAATTGAACAATGTGTTCATCATGGAAAAAGAGTGAAAGATGATTTTGCTATTCAAATTCCTACATACAAGCAGAAAGTAACTGTTATAGAGGATGAGTTAATTGCTATGTATTTCCACCCTAAAAGTGGAAATACTGGGAGACCGTCACTAATTGCCTTTCCTCATTTCCAAGCATTTCCATCTAGAGTGCATAAAGTAATGCATTGTCACAGGACAAATAT
>JAOSBN010000001.1:14908871-14945634 GCA_027563595.1 Erythroxylum suave | reverse complement strand
TCCGGAAACCATCTGAAGTAGTTATACATAACAACTGCAGCAATTAGAGTCTTTCCGAGTCCCGTTGGCAACACAACCAACGTGTTTGAAAATAGTGCAGTCTTGGTTATGGCAAATTGATAGTCACGAAGAGGAACATTAACTGTAATGCAAGAACTCAATGTAAAAGACGATGTTAGAAAACCTTGGATCTACAACAGCTAAAGACAATAAATATTGAACCACTTAAAAAGAGTCAAAAATCAGACATAAATCATCTTCACCGCCAATAACTTGTTTATCATATCCAAATTTCTAAATATGGGCAAAACTAAAGATGGGCAGAAGAGAAAACCCGAACCTGGGTATATCCAAGTTTGAGCAGACTGAGCATCAATCTGAACGCAGCTGGATATACCATCATCTCTATCTTCAACCCCAAGCTTCCAACAAAACTATCAAGCGTGGATTGCTTAACACAATTTCCAAACACTTTCGGGGTGAAATGGGAAGACTTATAGGTAGAAGGGTTTTCGTTCTTTTGACATGACACATCTATTTCATTCACAGCTGCTTCCCAATCAATTTCCTCCTCCTGCTGTACAACGATAAAATCAAATATATTAGACTAAATGCCCAAAAAAAGAAGAAAGGGATGTTGAAATAGAAATGTAACCCCGCCGTCGTTGTCGTCGATGATGTGAAGGTGTGTTACAGAAGATGACATGTAGAATGGATCTAGCTTTGCTTTCTTCGAATTGAAACTCTGATTAGATTGGATTGAGAAAGAAAAAGGATGCTGAAGAGATTGGCGGCAAATACTTTCAAATTTACCATTTTACGAGGGGTCTAAATATTGGAAATTTTGGGACACATCTCTTGGCCAGAGGTTGTGAATTCGAATATTGAGAAGGGGTTGGGTTGGATCCGGGCCGACGATGGCCCGGCTCGACCCATGAAATATAATTTGTATGAAGGCTTAGCCCATGGTCTGGACAGGCTGGAATGGCCCAGCCCATGAGGGCCATATATAGCTTGTGGCCCATGGGCGAGCCGAGAGCGGTCGGCTCGTGGTCAGGCCCTTGGCCTAGCCTGCCTAGCCCGTTTGGGCCACGGATTATTCGTAGGGCTTGAGTTAGTTTGGTTATTTAATGTTTTTTAAAAAAATTTTGAAAACAATTTTTAAAAATTGTAGTTATATAATTATTTTTTAAATTTTATAAATTATAAATTATAATATAATCATTTATAATAAAATGTAAGATGAAATTACCTACAAATTATACAAAATATTTATATAAAATAAAAGAAATAAATACAAACCAATTTATATTTATTAAAAATATATAACAATGAATGATAACGTTGTCGTAATTATTTTCTTTTTCTGTGAACAAGCTAATTTAAACTTTTTATTTGATTATTCATATTTACATAATATGTACATTATACATATATGTCTTTATATTAACCTTAAAATGAATTAATCACGTTATTAATTCTAATGTATCAATGATTCAATTCTAAAATAATATATAAGTAACTCAATTATAAAAACAAATAAGTACAGTATATTAAATTAAAAATAACTATTATTACATTCATAAATCATATTTGTTTTCTCCTATCTAAATTCTATTGTTAGAAAGTTCATTTCTACCTAAGTCACTCAAATTAAAAAGTTTGTTAAGAGTATTTCCTTAGACCCTTAATGAAACCTTGATATAAGATATAAGTATTATTTTAAATACTTCTTGTCTTCCTTAAAAGTATTATAAGCATATGATGTATTCATATTTCATAAAATTAATAAAATTTTTACCTTTTTTCTTTTTAATATATATATATTATGTGATAACTTTAAATTATAGCAACATATAATTAATTAATTATATATAATAAAGTTATTAAGATGTATATAATAGCATTAATTAGGACATTTAATTCAATTAATTAGAATTATATATGAAAAGTTAAGAAGTTAATAGTTATAGTTAAAATTATTAATTACATTAATTACATATTTTTAATTTACTTAAGTTATTTATTAATTATTATTATAAGAGATAATTGACAAAATCAAAATCATGTTTCATAAAATTAATAAAAATTTTCATCTTTTTTCAACTATTAATTATAGCAACATATAATTAATTAATTATGATATAATAAAGTTATTGATATTGTATGTAATGGTATGATTAATTAGGACATTTAATTTAATTAATTAGAAATTTATATAAAAAGTTAATAAGTTAATAATTGTAGTTAAAATTATGAATTACATTAATTACAAAAATTTAATTAACTTAAGTTATTTATTAATTATTATAAGATAGAATTGATAATTAATTATAGCAACATATAAATGATTAATTACGATATAATAAATTTATTGAGATGTATGTAATGATATGATTAACTAGGACATTTAAATAGAAATTTATATGAAAAGTTAATAAGTTAATAGTTATAGTTAATCTATTATCTTTTACATTAATTACAATTTTTTAATTTATTCAAGTTATTTATTAATTATTAGAAGATAGAATTGATAATTAATTATAACAAAATATAAGTGATTAATTATGATATAATAAAGTTATTGAGATGTATGTAATGGTATAATTAATTAGAACATTTAATTAGAAATTTATATGAAAAGTTAATAAGTTAATAGTTATAATTAAAATTATGAATTACATTAATTATAAATATTTAATTTACTTAAGTTATTTATTAATTATTATAAAATAGAATTAATAATTAATTATAGAAACATATAAGTAATTAATTATGTTATAATAAAGTCATTGAGATGTATATAATGGTATGATTAATTATGACATTTAATTCAATTAATAAGAATTTTATATGAAAAGTTAATTAGTAAATAGTTATAGTTAAAATTATGAATTACATTAATTACAAATTTTTATTTCACTTAAGATAATTACTAATTATTAAGTTAATATATAAAAAATTATTAAATGAATAAGGTAATGGGTGGGCCATGGGCTAGCGAGCCGGGCCGATCTGACCGGCCCGTAGGTCCGTGGCTCGTCCACCCTCAACCCGCCGTTCCATGGGCCATACCCATTAGGCCCGTGCCTCGGTTTAACCGGGCCAAACCCATTAATCACTGGTCGGGACAGGCGGGGCTGGAATTGACATCCCTAAAAATTAAGAAATTTGTTTGGTCAGCACTTTACTCTTAATGAACTGCTCCGGTGCGAGCGAGAATTAGTCTAAATATGAATGACTTAAAAGCACCTTCTCATAATTGAGATCATCCTAAAACATCTCGTGGGAAAACAAATTTTCGGGGACATAAATGGGAATAACATGTCGACTAATTATCTAGTATAGTATCATTTAACAACTTGTATGGTTTATTAGTAAACCGATTAGAACTATACCTAAACTTCGAAAAAAAAAAAAAAACTGTCTTCATCTTTACTGTTTACTCTTATCATCTTCTCTTTGTAGATTTCTTCACTTCCATTTTTGCTCAAGTAAAGGTGATAGTTTTGAGTTTAAAATGTGATCTTTCGTTCTTTCTTGAAAATACTTCTATTGTTGATCTCTCTCTCATAGTTTTAGTGGTTGTTGGGATGGGTTTCTTTAGATGCAGTGACCGTCAGGATTGGAGCTCTCCCTTAGAGTTGCAATGATATAGCTTCAAACTTAAATTGGTGAGCAATTAGGCAAAGAGAGTGAAAGGTGAAAAGGATGGCTATCTGTGCTATTTCCGAAAATGAGTAAAGTTTTCAGTGCAGTAGAGACAGATGCAAGAAGCCTCCATGGATGGGTAGAGAGTCTAAAGGCGAAGTTCAAACTCCTAAAGCCACTTTATTAGAGAATACTGGCCAAAAAAATGAGTCTGTCCACTGCCTTCTTTCACTGGAAATGGGAATAACGACTGAAATAGAAGTGTCTCAAATATAAGGTACTACTAATTTGCCATTTTGATGCTGCTACTATTGACTTACTAGAGAGGATGAGGGAAGAATACATTATAGGTTCGTATGAAGTATGAGAATTCGATGGATGGAGGAGCAAGAAATCCAAGAGTTGATGAATGGGTTTTGGAGTCAAATGCTGATTCTAGTTGCCAATCTTTGTTTCTATAGAGTTTAATTTTGTTCAGTCTACTGCATTATTCAAGGTTTCAACATCTTAAGAGATAACAGATAAAGATAAGGCAATCTATAGCTTCATCTACAAGAGTCTCAATTATAGGAGGTTTCTTCTTTATTCATACTTATTGATTAATTAGTTTTTATAATAATTGAACTCTATTTCATTTTAATCTCTAATTTTGGTAGTTGTGTTATACATATACTTTGTTGAAGTATTCAATTTGTTTATCCAAAATTCCAAAATTAAATACTACACTTATGATATTTTGGCAAGATAACTATCAACCATTTGAAGTGGAACACACTTATAAGGGTTTGGTAGTTGCTGAAGCAAAATTGAATGAGAGTGAGATTTTGTTTACCATTATGTTGTTGGTCTTCTTTTGGCATATATATATATATATATGGTCATTTTGAGTTTATATGGATGCAGTGATTAGCTAATTATGATTGATAAATTGTAATCGATATATGAATAATTTGTAAAGTAATAAAGTGATCTTGCTAATTTATTTTTGCTTTTTACATTTTGCTATCAATACAGTATTATTTTTCTTTGTTTCAATAAGATGATAAGTTATAGTCTTATAGGATCTATTACTAAAATTTTATAAGAAACATAATTATTCTCTTTCTTCATCAAGAAGTTAAGAACTATTATTTTAATATATCCCTTTAAAGTTCTTAATTTGTATAGTAACGCTAAAGTACAAAAGGGTGAAAGAATAAGTTATATACTTTTATTTAGTTCTTGACATGCTTTTAACTTAACCAATAATTACCTTTCAAGTGTTTATGCCCATCTAATCACTTCACTTTGTATTTTTAATTTTTTATAATTTACTTTAAACCTTTTTCAGTTATTTGAACTATGATTTTTTAATTGTACTATTATTAAATTTAATTTGATATTACTAGAAATTATGTTGACTCTTTTAATACTTGCATTGAATTTTATTTTTTAAAATTAAGTCAAAGAAAATAATGTTATAAATATTTAATTACGCATATAATAACTTGTGAATTTAGTTATGCATTTTATTCTTTTTATAAATATTCATGTCACAATTATTCTTTATTATATAAAAAAAGATCTTTTAATCTTTTTCCTTGGCTATTTTAGTATGTATTTTAGATTATTTTTCCATACTTTTTAGGTTAAAATTATAATGAAGAATATGGAACATTAGAAAAAGATTTGATGAATTTAACATCCTCTACTTGTGGTAAGTCCAATCCAACATCGAGTCATTTTTCTTCTTCTTAAGCATCTGATGAGAAGATCCAATATAGTTGTATATTTTGTAGTAGAATATTTAAAGTGGTAGGAATTTATAGAATGAAATAATATCTTGCATTAGTTAAGGGTAATATTGCCTCTGGCAAAAAAAGTATCATTTGATGTACATGAGAGGATTGGAAATTATTCGTATCAACATATCATTTGATGTACGTGAGAGGATTGGAAATTATTGGTAGCAACATGTAAAAAAGAAAATAAGAAAATAAAGAGACTAGCGCCACAAGTATTAGATAAAGGAAAAAATAAAAGCTATTATTGTCATAAATTCTTATTTTCCTCCAAGAATTACTCCTAGTTTTTAACCTACTCTAAAAAGTGTTTTGGTTGATAAGAGTATTGTTTTGCAATGTAAAAGTATGGGCAAGATGGTTCTACCATTCATGTATTCATTTTAATGCTTTAAATTCACCATATTTTTAAGAATCAATAGATGCTACAAAGATGATAGGTTCAAGATTTAAGGTACCTTCTTATTATAATATTCATGTGTCTTTGCTTCAAGATTTAAAAAAATGATGTCAGTTAATTGTGGATACATATGTGTAGTTGCAAATCATTAGGATACATTATTATAGCAAATTGGTGGATTGATCAAAAGCAAAGAACCTTGATTAATTTCTTAGTTTATTGTAATATTGAAATAACTTTTATCAAGTATGTTGATGCTTTTATTATGGTAAAAAGTGCTAATGCTTTATCTATATTATTTTTTGATATTGTCGAGTGGGTTAAACCAAAGAATGTTGTGCATTTAATATAGCTAATTACGTATCAACTGGGTACTTATTGTTGATTGCAAAACCAATTACGAGTTTTACGCTAAAAACTGCAAATATACGAGTCGTTACTTGTAGTAAAAAGCATTTATTGTCCCACAGAGATTATGCGTAAGCACCACTTAATTCAGATTGTGCTTTATTTTTAAGACTCCAATTCAAATATTGAATTGAAAGGTATACTAAATCAAACAAACTAATAACGAACAAATAATGTAACAATGGAAATCTGTCAAGAGAAATAATCGACTTATGAAAGTGGAGATTTTACCTATTATTAATACTAACCTAGCCAATTGTGTATTCACAGGGTATCGGTTCTAAATGATTATAGGGTTGATTATTCTCTCTCGAGTTATAACCATTTCCTAAATTATAAACCTTAATCGAATTATGGACTTGCAATCTCTCAATTCACAAATTACCCACAATTCTAATTAGTTCTAAAGCTCTCTAATAAACAATCAGGTCTCGCACGAGATCACTCTCCGCGTAATTACTGATTAGATTGATTAAGTGGTCAATTAGATCACCTAACTCTCATTAATCCAATCTAATCATTTTCATCTTGTTCACCCTCTCGGTTTTTTACCAAAATATGAACATACATCAATCAATCATAATACCCAATTCAAGTAAACACAAATCAACTAGATTAACATTAAAGATAAGCAAAATCTCAAAGGTAAAGTTAGAACATCATTATCCACTCAAAATCCATAATCATACAACTCATCTCAATCTTACACATTTAAACAAAAAAGTAAATGGGGAGGAAATGAAACTTAGGTTGAATGACTCGGGAGAGTAACGACATCGGGAGATCACCTATTCTAGGAAGCTTTAGTGTCGAAATCCTCTTCTTCTTTTCTCTCTCTTCTTTCTCTCTCCCTCTTTTAGGTTTCCAAAAGTAGGCAGAATCTAATCTCCTTTCTAAGGTTATATTATAATCCTTTTATAGTCTTTACCAATTAAGGTAACCCTCGTATCTTTTCGGGGTCCAAAATATCCCTCAAAAACTTGAATTTGAAAGTGATTCCATGTCTGTCTACGTGCAGGCCATGATCATAGCCCCTTGGTACATAATTGTGGTCGGTTTACATGCTTTCTGTCATGATCATGGTAGATTCTCCAAGATCATGGCCCTATGCTTGAGCTTTTGTCACGATCGTGGCAGGCCCCCCACGATCATGACATGGTCTGGTTCTCCTCCAAAACTCTTCCGAATGCCCTGAAACACTAACACACTCATTACGACACCTTATATATATATATAATTGCAGCTCAAAAACATGTTCTCACCCAAAGAACACTTAAAACACAAATATATATGAACTAACACAAATCTTAAGCTAAACACACACTAAACAATCAACTTAACTACTAAACACATATCAAATTACCTAAAAAAATTCGATGCAATATACACCTATCAACATCCCAACACTTAAACTTTTGCTTGTCCTCAAGCAAAGATCAAATACAACTAATAAAATTCTATCACTTTATTTTCACAAAGATTAAAGCATGCAATCCCTCAAACTTTGGCTAACTCAAGTGTTAAGCTACTACACACATCAAGACTAATTTTCATTGGTACACATAAGCAAACTTAACCCATGAAACCATCACTCAAAGATACGTATAAATTCAAGATCTACCTTCGCTAAGAATTTCACTTATTTCTCTCAAGTGTTGATGGTTATTGTTTTGCTCAAACCTCCTATAGGAAACCACACTATCATAGGCTTGCTAATACATCAATTCTTCTCCACAATGATTACATGCTACGATGGACCAAAAGAGCTTTGTTTTGTGTTGCAATATGGCTAGGGTTAAGGTGGGTTAAATAACTTTTAGGGGTTTATCACAAGCATTTATAAACTACTAAGTGCACCAAAGGATAACAAAGATAAACCTCTAAAATATGCAAATAGATAAGACCACTTCTTCGCACTTATTGTAGCCATTACATGTTACTCCTTTTCTTTTCTTTTCTTTTTCTTCTTTTTTTGTTAGATTTTGTTCTCTTCTCTTTTTCTTTTTCTTTTTTAAAACTAAAAAAACAGTGAACAGAAACAACTATATGCAATGTGCTCTTAACTTGTGATTCCACATTCAAGTATCACTTAGCACTCTATTAACTTGTGATTGTGCAAGCTAATGGGGTTTGTAGGTCTTAAAATTAGGTGATTTCAAGAAACAAAAGGTTAAACGCTCAATGGAGCTAACAAGGGATGATAAAATGGTAGGTCATTTAAGCTAAAGGTTAAAGCAAGAAGGCCTTAACCATTTCTATCTAGCATGCATCCAGTAGATTTAAATTGATTCAAAGTAAGTTTTAAAGGTAATTACCTAAGGAAGCATCACATAAATAAGGAAATGAAATGACTACAGAATGGAGTCATAAAGGCTCAATTCCTTATACAGGCTCAAATGAAAACTCATTATGCTTCTATACATTACCTCATTGTTCAAGTGCTAAGTTCTGAGTAAGCTTATGTGGCCAACTGCTTTCATCACTCCATATGGTTCACTCTCTACTCAAGTAGCCTAATTTAAGTTTACGCATGCATTTAATTTCATTCCAACTAGCATGATAGAATCTCATGTAAACACGTTTATCCTAAAGATTCAAATGTAAAGGAAATGACACACCTAATATTGACAACCTAACAAGCATCCTAAATGACATGTAAAAATTGCAAAGACTACCTCCCCACACTTGAACAAAACATTATCCTCGATGTGTGAAAGAGAACATCCAAAACCAGCAAACAACACATTGAAAACCAAAACAAAAAAACATAAGAAGAATAATAAGAGAGATTAAGGACAAGATGGGCTTATAGTGGTGGTTCCAATAGAAGTGGCACATTTTTTACTCTTGTCCTTTTGTCCTCTAACAAGCTACGATGCACAATAAATCTTCAAGTAATCTCAAAATGTGTCACTGGGGACCTAAACAACAAGAGAATGAAGTGCAAAATAAGTTAAACCAAAATAAATATTATCAAATCAAAACAACACCATACTAGCACAAAAACAAACAAATGAAAGACAAATGTGCTAAGTTAAGGTCATTGGCTTGACCATCCCATATGAAGTCATAAAAGAGTGAGTGAAAGGCAAGAAAGTACTTCCCTTTCTTGTAGAAATGGCCCTCCAAGGTAAAGCTTACGTCAATGCCCATTAACCTTAAAAGTTTCTAACTCCAACGCCCCATGAGGAAACACTTAACTATCCTTGAATAGGCCACTCCATCTTGACTTGAGCTTTCCAGGAAATAACTGAAGTCATGAATTGAATAAAAGCATCAAGTCCCCATTCTTGAATTCGTCCATCATGCCACTTCTTAGCCCTTTCTTTATACAACTTGGCATTTTCATAAGCATCATATCTTAATTCTTCCAACTCATTAAGTTGTAGCAATCTCTTTTCTCCTACTAGCTTCCCATCCATGTTTAATTTCCTGATTGCCCAATAGGCTCTAGGCTCCAACTCTAATGGTAAATGGAAAGCCTTGCCATATATAAGTTGAAATGGTGTTGTGCCTATAGGAGTTTTGAAAGAAGTCCTGTAGGCCCACAGTGCATCATCGAGCTTCAATGCCCAATATTTTCCTGAAGTGCTCACTACCTTCTCTAAAATGTTTTTCAATTCTCTATTCACTACCTCCACTTGGCCACTCGTTTGTGAATGGTAGGGGTTTACCACTCTATAATGAACATTATATTTTTTCAAAAGAGCCTTAAAGGGTTTGCTGTAAAAGTAAATCCCTCCATCACTTATGATAGCTTTAGGCACCCCAAATTGAGTGAAGATCTTTCTGATGAATCATTGCACCACCTTGCCATCATTGTTTGGAGTAGTTATTGCTTTGACCCACCTAGACACATAATCAACTCCAACCAATATATAAGAGTTAACTATGGAAGATGGGAATGGTCCTATGAAATCCAAGGCCCACACATCAAATATCTCTACTTCCATGAGGTTTGAATGTGGCATCTCATCTCTTTTCGAAATGTTGACCACTATTTAGCACTTATCACAAAGTAATACAAAATCTCGTGCGTCCTTGAACAAGTTCAACTAGTAGAATCCACACTTTAAAATGCTAGCAGTCGTCATATTCACTCTATAGTGTCTTGCATAAATTAAACTATGACACTGGGTCAAAACTTTAGACATTTCATCTTCAAGGACACACTTGCAAATCAAAATATTAACACATATTTTATACAACACAGGTTTATACCAAATATAGCGGGAACACTGAAATAAAAACTTCTTCCTTTGTTGATGTGAGAGATTAGGGGGAAGAATAACACCTGAGAGATGATTGGCAATATCTACAAAGTAAGGAAGAAAAGGATTTTCTATCATCATTAAAGCCTCTTCAGGAAAATGCTATTCAATTTCCTTCTCTTCTTCATTTTGTTCCCCTTCAAGTCTCGATATGTGGTATGCTACAACATTTTCTGCTCCTTTCTTATCATTAATCTCAATGTTGAATTCTTAAAGTAAAAGCACCTATCAGATGCCTAGCCTTGGCATCCTTCTTTGCAAAGAGATATCGCAACGCTGCATGATCTATAAAAACAATAACTTGTGAGCCCAAAAGATAAATTTTTTTTTTCACATTTAAATACCACTGCAAGCAACTCTTTCTCAGTGGTGGTGTAGTTCAATTGTACTCCTGTCAAGGTTTTGCTGGCCTAGTAAATTGCATGTAACTTCTTCTCCTTCCACTGTCTGAGTACATAGCCAATGGCATAGGTTCTTGCATCACACATGATCTCAAAAGGAAGTTACCAATTTGGTGTCGTCAAAATTGGTGCTATTTTAAGTGTCGTCTGTAACTTGGTAAAAGCATCTAAACGATCATCATCAAATACAAATGACACATCTTTAACTAACAAGTTAGTTAATGGTCTAGCAATAAGAGAAAAATCCTTGATTAACCATCTGTAGAACCCTGCATGACCAAGGAATGCTCGGACGCCCTTAATGTTAGTAGGAGGTGGAAGTTTTTCAATCACTTCAGTCTTAGCTCGATCTACCTCAATCCCCCTGCATAAGTTCTTATGGCCTAAAACAATTCCCTCTTGGACCATGAAATGACATTTTTCTCAATTCAAGACTAAAATGAGACTCCTTGCATCTTTGTAACACTCTATCCAAATTAAACAAACAATGATCAAAAGAGTATCTAAAAATAGAGAAGTCATCCATAAATACCCCTATGAAGTTCTCATTCATATCTACAAAGATGGTCATCATGTACCTTTGGAATGTGACTGGTGCATTGCATAAGGCATCCTCCTATAAGCAAAAATCTCATAAGGATAAGTGAGAGTGGTTTTCTCTTGGTCTTGTGGGTATATGAATACCTGATTGTATCCTGAATATCCATCAAGAAAGCAATAAAAAACATAGCCAGCCACCCTCTCATTCATTTGGTCTACAAAAGGTAATGAAAAATGGTCTTTCTTGGTGGCCAAATTAAGCTTCCTATAATCAATGCATACTCTCGAACCTGTGATGGTCCTAGTGGAATTCTGCTCACCTTTTTCACTCTTTATCACCTCATGCCTCCCTTCTTAGGCATACATTGCACTAGATTCACCCACTCACTATCTGAAATTGGGTATATAATAATTGCCTCCCAAGCTAATCCTCCTAATATCAAAAATTTGCTACCCTAAGGATCTCATCCTCTTCTTAACGGTCTCTATTGCTTTTTCTTCTTGCTCAACATTCAATTGGTTGGAAATGACGATGGGTAAGGTGTGGTCCTTGCCTAAAAATATGTATCTTAGGTGAGAAGGTAAAGGTTTTGATTCTAAAGTGGGAGGCTTTATAATGGCAGGTGGTGTGGGTGCATCCTCTCTCTCTAACTTCTCTCTCTCACCCTCCTCACAAAATTCCTCTTTACTCACACTCTTATCCTTATGCACTTCAATAATTTTCTCAAAATCCTCTTCATTTTCCTTGTCAACCTCCTTCACACAATCATACACAACATCAATCTTCATACGGGCACTTCCATCAACCGGTTTCTTCAAAGATTTAGTCATATTAAATTCAATCTGTTCATCACCAATTCTCAAAACCAATTTTCTTTTGTGCACATCAACTAATGCCTTACCAGTATTCAAAAGTGCCTACCCAAAATCAATGGACGATTCCTATTTTCTTCAAAATCTAGCACAACAAAATCAACAGGAATTATAAAGTTATCCACTTTTATTAGAACATCTTCTACTACCCCAAATAGCCTCTTAATAGGTTGATTTGCAAGTTGGATAAGCATAGATGTTGGCTTGACGTCTCCTAGCCCTAATGTCCTGAAAATAGACAAAAGGCATCAAGTTAATACTTGCTCTTAAATTACATAAGCATTTAGAAAATTCAAAATTACCAACAACACATAGAATAGTAAAACTCTCTAGATCTTATAGTTTTGAAGGCATTGTGCTTGTGATGATCTATAATTCTCCGTCAAGGTCACTGTCTGATTGTCCTCCTAAGAGCATTTGTTTGTCAATATGTCCTTGAAAAACTTTGCATATTTGGGCATACACTCCAATACTTCTGCCGAAGACAAATTAATTTGAAGTTTCTTCAACTTCTCCAAGAATTTGGAGAATTGAGTGTCGACTTGATGTTGTCTCACCTTCTGCGGATATGGAATCCTAGGCTTGTAGGGTGGTGGTGGTATATATGGTTTCTCTTCTTCTTTGTCATCTACCTTTTCCTTCTGTTGGCTATCTTGTTGAACATTTGGCTCCTCCAATTGCTTGCCACTTCTAAATGTTATTGCCTTAAGTTATTCCTTTGAATTGGATTCAGTGTTACTTAGTAAGCTTCCTGCATTTCTAGAAGAAAAAGCATTAGAAAGTTAACCTGCTTGTACTTCCATATTGTGGATGGATAAAGCATGGCTCTTCACAATCTGGTCAAACTTTGCCTCCATTCTTTTCTGACTCTCTTCTTATCTTCTTTAACCTTTCTCTTGGCTCGAGAACTTTGAACCTAACACATCCATTAACTTGTCTATTTTGTTCTCCAAAGATCCAAGATGGTCTTGCTAAAATCTAGGAGGTCTTTGTGTTCTCACTTGGCCACCTGCACTATTAGTATTCCATGAAAAATTTGGGTGACTTTTCCACCCAAGTTTGTCAGTATTAGAATATGGATTGTTATTGCCTCTTTGAGACTGACCCAAGTAATTTACTTGTTCAGTACCGCTCACTCCCAACAAGAAACATTCAACTGTGCTATGGTTATCCTGCCCATATAATTCACATTGTGGCTATATGGTCTTGACGGTGGATGAAGAAGCTCCTTGTATGTTGCTCAATTGCTTGGTGAGGGCTATAATTTGTGCTTACACAATTGTCACCAAGTTAAGTGAAATTGTTCCTTTTTTCTCCTTAAACCCTTGTCTACTCCTTCATTTGATCACATACAGCTATTGCTCAGCAATGCTTTTAAAAGACCATGAGTTGCATCAATGGTTTTCCTTATCAAAGGTCCTCCTACAGCTACATCTATTATTCCTCTTATGCTCTGAGTTACACCATTTTAGAATGTCTGTAAAGAAATTCCCTCAAAAGGTTGTGATGAGGGCAACTCAAAGCTTTATATAATGACTCCCCATCACCTTGTCAAAAATTGGTGATTCATATAATGACTCCCCATCACCTTGTCGAAAGTTGGTGATCTCTTTAATGATTCTTGTTGTCTTGGTCAAGGGAAAGTACTTCGTTAGGAAGGCTTAGGCTAGCTACTCCTAAGTAGTGATTTGGTTTGCACTGAGTGAATTGTACCATGCCTTTGCCTGATCTCTCAAAGTAAAAGAGAATAATCTCAACCTCACAGCATCATCCGACATTCCATTAAACCTGAAGGTATCACAAATCTCCAAGAAATTTGCAAGATGGGTGTTGGGATCTTCATTGGTTAGCCCATAAAATTGCACACTACTCTGAAGTATATTGAGAAGTGCTGGCTTGATCTCAAAAATATTGGTTTGAATCGTTGGCCTTACAACTCCTTGAGGACCGAAACCTGGCCTCATAAAGTCCACCAATGTCCTCTCAGCTCCTCCTTACTTTACTTCTTTTGTCATATTCCTTTATATTCGTTCTTGGCATTTAGCTCTTCTTAGCTCTCTTTCGTTCCTTGTAATATCTGAATGCTCTTCCTTAGCAAGCTCGTTGGACCTTCTCGTGTTTGTTGTGTTCATGCACTAAAAAAACTCAAGGAAAAATATCAAACACTCCTAAATCAAAATTACCTAAACTAAACAAGATGCTATACAAAAACAATACCTGATAGTTGTGCCAAAAACTTGTTGATTGCAAAACCAATTATAAGATTTAGGCTAAAACTGCAAGTATATAGGTTGTTACTTGTAGCAAAGAGCAGATATCATCTTACAGAGATTGTGCTTAGGCAACACTTAATTCTGACTGCTCTTTGTTTAAGACTCAAATTCAAATACTAAACTAAGGTAACTAAATCAAGTAATGTAATAACGAACAAACAACGTAACAATGGAAATCTGTCAACAGAAATAATCAAGTTATGAAAGAGGGGATTTTACCTATTATTAATGCTAAAATGAATCAATTTTGTGTTCACAGGGTATCAGTTATAGATGATCATAAGGTTGATTACTCTCTCTCGAGTTATAATCATTCCATAAATTATAAACCCTAGTTGAATTATGGACTTGCAATCTCTTAATTCATAAATTACCCACAATTCTAATTAGTTCTAAAGCTATCTAATAAACAATCGGGTCTTGCATGGGATCTCTCTCTATGTTTACTGACTAGATTGATTAAGTGATCAATTAGATCACCTAACTCTTGTTAATCCAATCTAATCATTTTTATTTGGTTCAGCCTCTCGGTTTGTTACCAAAATATGCACATACATCAATTAATCACAACACCCAACTTAAGTAATCATAAATAAACTAGATTAACATTAAAGATAAGCAAAATCCTAAAGGTAAAGTTAGAACATCATTATCAACTCAAAATCCATAACCGTACAACCCATCTCAATCTTACACATTTAAATGAATAAAAAAGTAAATAGGGAGGAAATGAAACTCAAGCTGGATGACTCGGGAGAACGGCGACGTCGGGAGATCACCCATTCCTGGAAGCTTAAGCGTCGGAATCCTTTTCTTCTTCCTCTTCATCTTTTCTCTCTCTCTCTTTTAGGTTTTCAAAAGTAGGTAGAATCTAATCTCCTTTTTAGGGTTATATCATAATCCTTTTATAGTCTTTACCGCTAAACACATATCAAATTACTTATAAAAATACAATGCAATCTACACCTCTCACTTGTTACAATCAAAGTATGGACATATTTATTGGTCTCCATGTGCTGCTCATTGTATAAATATTATTTTAAAAGATATTAGGTTATAGACCCTATTTTTGGTCTTGCTTCATGTGTATCTAAGATCACAATTTTTGTAGATAATCATATCACAATTTTGTCTTGGTTAAGAAAGAAAGAAGATTGGGTTGAGATCTACGTCCCACAACTACTAGGTTTGCAACTACTGATTGATTTTGTGAACAAGGACTTGGAACAGATAACAACTTCATGATTTGGGGTTTTACTACTCTAATGGGTTCATGAGTATGTAATAAAGTGGTATCCACATTCCATAGAGTGGTTGATTGAAGGGAAGATTGTGTGGAAAGTGAAGAGTAAGGAGGGTGAGGCTTTTCTTAAGAAACCAATATTCACGTATGCTTCTGTTTGGAATGTAAGCTACATTGATGATGGGAAGTGGGTGCTGATAGTTGTGTTTTGCATGATGTTCTAGAGTTTAATTTGTCATGCATTTAGTGTTAAAGTGAGTGTTGAGCATGCATTTAGAGCTTAATTAGGTTATTTTGTGTATTGAAGTATGTTTATAGTAGTTGGAATTCTTGAGCTTAAATTGTATATTTTTGAGGTACCTTGATGTGTGTGCTAGTGTTACGGGGTAAACAGGGAAGAACGGTAAAGATTTAAAGAGTTTCTGGCTTAAGGATATAGGCCATGATCATGCATATAGGCCATGGTTGTGACAGAGAAGGAAGAAAAAGAAGCAGTCAGGCCATGACCTTGCACTCTGAGCCACGATCGTGATAGAAAGCAACAAGTTAGGCCACAATCATGCATATCAAGCCACACTTGTGACAGAAAGTGTAAAGCATCAGCCACGATCATGATATGTAGTGCCACGATCGTGCACTACATCGAGCTATTGCAAAAACTTGATTTTTGGATTATTTGACCCCAAGTTTGACCTAGGGTTGTTAGAGAATAAAGAGAACAATCCCTAGCAACTGTTAGAGGAAAAGAGGAGAGCGAAGAGACTTGAGCAAAGAAGTGAAATTGTACAATTATCTGAGAGCAACTTAGAAAGAGATCGAGTGACTGAGGAAGGAGACGAAAGAAGAGAGGCACGGAGATACGCTTGATGCGACATACTTCTCGGAACAGGTGGTTTCCCATAGTCACAACCTCTGAGATCCATTCTGATAGTACTTTTGATTTTTATTTGAATTTCATTGATGTATTAGATTTGAGGATTTATTGGAATACTTGTTATTGAGTGTTGATCTTTTGATTAAACTCACTTTTGTGGTTTTTTATTCTTGAGATTAATAAAGTTTCTTTGATTGTATTTATTCGATTTAATTGTGATTTAATTTGCTTCTTCATAACTCGGCAATAAATTGAGAGGGTGAGTTGAGTGAAAATTATCGATTTAGGCTAACGAGAATTAGGTAAATCGATAGGTAGAGAGTTGAATCAAATCAGCAGAGTCTTGTTATGAGAGATCAAACATAGATTCCCGATAGGTTAATAGACAACTTAGAACTAATTTAGGTTTTAGGTCAATCATAAATCGAGAGATTGCGATTCCATAATTTAAATTAGGGATTATCAATTAGGGTTAGGAATTATAACTCGAGAGAGAGTAATTCACCCTAGGATCGTCTAGGCCCATTAAATTGGAATTTGCATAATTGAGTAGATTTTATTTAATTTCAAATAAATTCCCCCTTTCTCTCATTTGGTCATTTCTAGGTTGATTATCAGATTAATTGTGTGATTTGCTATTTTGTTTATTTCTTGGTGCTTAAATTTCTCAGAAGTGATTTTTGATTAATTTTAATTTCTTGACTAGCTAGTTAATTAGGAATTGTGAATTTAGCTGCTTTAGATTTTAGGACTAGTTCCCTTCCTCATGGGATAGACACCTTAGGTACTACTCGAATGACCTATTCGCTTTCGGTAATTACCAAGGTTATAAATAGTAAAACTTAGCGCATGTAACCTTGAGCGAACAAGTTTTTGGCATTGTTGTTGGGGAAGGTGAATTTTAGTTCTTTAGTCTAAGGCTTTTAGTTATCATTTTGTTTTTAGCTCAAAATTTTTTTTGAGGAGTTTAGGGTGTAAAGTAGGGACACATGAAGACATTTTAGAGTGAGAGAGAGACATCTGAAGAGTTGACTGCCAAGTTGAGATAAAAAGAATAGTCATAGAAGATAGATATTATAAGGAGCAAGGATATTTTAAGAAGTAAAATGACTTACAGTATGGTTGGGTAAATAACAACCCTTATTGGAACCCGTACACTTCGGGGTGGCAGAACCAACCTGAATTCTATTGGTCCAACAACATAGGGACTCCTTTAGGAAATCAAGACCTAGCTAAAGTTTAATACACTGAATTTAGTTCATGGGAGTCCAAGGTAGACAAAATCATGGATAAGCTTATAGATATGGAAGAGAACAAAAAGAGATTAGGAGAGCAAATTGATCTAGTAAGGGAAAATCGTGCCGCTTCTATTCATAACTTAGAGATTCAAGTAAGACAGCTTTCCCATGAATTTTGTAAGAGAAGTGTGGAAGACTCTTTGAGGAATATGGAATTACATCAACGAGAGCAATATAAGGCTATCTCACTTAGGAATGAGGTAGAGCTAAAAGAACCAGTGAGGAAAGCATGCTGAACCCTACCTTATAGGGGACTAAGAAATTAGGAAAGATGATGAAGAAAAGGATGGAAACCCCTCGTACTATCTATCAGATCTTAGTGCACCATGCTTGAACATTAAAAATTCTTGGGTAGATGCTCATGCAAAGAACCCCATCTTTTGGATTGATGATGAAGAAGAGACATTCCACATGAATGATGTATTTAAAAATCTGAGGGTTAATAACTCATTCAGAATAATTGATGTATTCGAATCTTCTAAAGAACAAGAGGATAGAGAACAGACGACAATAGATACCGAGTGTGAAGAAGATTTGGAAATATATTTTCGTGAAGTAGAAGAAGTAGACGAGACGAAGGTGATCAAGGAAGAAAGAGAGCAACTCACCTTCGTACAAGACAAAATGTTGGATTCAATGACAGATTCAGAAAGTTTTGTTATTCCCTGTTATATTGATAGTTTATCCAAAAAAAGGACCTCATTGAGCTTACTTGATTTCCATAATGTTATCCACACTGTCCTTCTAATTATTCTGCAATTTGTAGCTTACTTACAAGCTACAAAACTAAGGTTAAGTGTAAAGGGTGGAAGCAAGCCACTCATAATTGATCTGGGCTGAGTTTCAAAGGATGCAAGGTCAAGCTAATGACCTAAATTAGCATTTTTAGTAGTTAGGATTAGATTGTTGTGTAGTTAGGTTTGTTTTAAATTCTTAAATAAGTTTTGAATGATTTGGAACGGTTTGGATTGCTAATTCTTTTGCTCTTTTGAATCACTTAGAAGATAGGGAAACACTCTCGATGTCAAGCAGATTTGGTCTTAACATTATTACCATCATCACCTCCTTCTCCATAGGATTTATTTCTAACCTAATTGCTTTAATTTTTTCCCTCCCAAATTAGCGTTCAGTTCTATATTGTTTCTATGTATTTTTGTTTTTATTTTTCATTGTCAATTTTAAGTGTTTCCTATTCACTTTAATTCTGTCTTTCTCTTTCATTTATGTGTTGTGTGTGCTCATTCTCACATCGAGGACAATGTGTTGTTTAAGTGTGGGGAGGGATTATGTGTTTTTTTCTTTTGTATGTGATTTTTGCATATCTTATGGTAGTGTTAGACTACATTGTGAATTGTGTGAATGTGTCAATGGCTTAGATTGAGCGATTTTTTTTTTAATTTTAGATATAGTGTATTAGATTGTGAATAATCATTAGCCTGCGAAATTAGTACATTAGGGTCCTTTGGATAAATATATAGCCTAATTAGGACTTAGTGTAAATTTAGCACCCTCTAGATTGTCACATTCATTCATAATTTGAGGCCTTTTAGCCTAGGTAGCTTGATTAGTATTTTTTTTCATGAAAATGAAAAGCGAAAAACAACAAGGTAGAAAAAAATAAAAAAAGGAAAAAGTGAATGATGTGTTTAATAAATGTTTAATAATCACTATTCCCCTTGCCTTCAGGTTATGAATAGAGCTAGTAGCCAGTTGAAAACATGATATAGCTGAGTAACCAGATCGACACGCATAAAAAATGTGTGCCTTCGCGTAAAAAGGCTATAATGATGTTTCAACCAAGCTGTTAATAAATGACTTAGTTGAGTAGACGGATCGACATTCATCACAAATGTTTGGCTCCGAGTAAAAGGCTAAGTCCCAGGTTTAAAAAATTATGCCTTAATTAAAAACCTACTGGACTTGTAATAAGCTTGAATTTTCATGGAATTATATTTAGGAATAGTTTTAAAGGCCTAAGGGACCAAAAAATTATCAATGCGTGTGTAAAATTGAAAAGGGTAATTAAGTTAACGTTTAGGTTTTGATTTAGTTGTATATTGAGCCAAAGCCCTAAACAACCTATTTTGCTCATCGTCCAATTATTGCATTGTGTGTGTTATGTGCTATTGTTTTGTTTGCTTGAGGACAAGCAAATGTTTAAGTGTGGGGATGTTTATAGTTGTGTTTTACATGATGTTTTAGAGTTTAATTTGTTATGCATTTAGTGTTAAAGTGAGTGTTGAGGATGTATTTAGAGCTTAATCAGGTTATTTTGTGTATTTAAGTATGTTTATAGGTTAGTTGGAATTCTTGAGCTTAAATTGTAAATTTTTGTGGTACCTTGATTTGTGTGCTAGTGTTGCAAGGCAAGTAGGGAAAATGGTGAAGATTTAAAGAGTTTCTGGCTTAAGGACACATAGGCCACGATCGTGTATATAGGCCATGGTCGTGACAGAGAAAGAAGAAAAGGAAGTCGCCAAGCCACAATCTTGCACTCTGAGCCATGATCAGGGCAGAAAGCGAAAACTCAGGCCACAATTGTGCATATCAAGCCACGTTCGTGACAGAAAGGGTAAAGCACTAGCCACAATCGTGCCCTGTGTCGAACTGATGCAAAAACTCAATTTTTGGATTAATTTTCAGACCGTTTCGACCCTGAGTTTGATCGACTGCTAAAAAATAAATAGAACAATCCCTATCAGTCGTTAGTGGAAAAGAGGAGAGCAAAGAGATTTAAGAAAAGAGGTGAAATTCTACAATATCCGAGAGTGACCTAGAGAGAGATCGAGTGATTGAGGAAGGAGGCGAAAGAAGAGAGGCACGGCGATACACTTGACATGACATACTTCCTGAAACAGGTGGTTTCCTGCAGTCGCAACCTCCGAGATCCATTCTGACAATACTTTCAATTTTTATTTGAATTTAATTGATGTATGAGATTTGAGGAATTGTTGGAATACTTGTTGTTGAGTGTTGATCTTTTTTCTAAACCCACTTTCGTGGTATTTTAATCTTGAGATTAATAAAGTTTCTTTGATTGTGTTTATTAGATTTAATTGTGATACAATTTGATTTTTCATAACTCGGCAATAAACTGAAAGGGTGAGCTAAGTGAAATTCATCGATTTAGGCTAACGAGAGTTAGGTAGATCGATAGGTAAAGAGTTGAATCAAATCGATAGAGTCGTATAACAAGAGATTGAACATAGATTCTTGGTAGGTTAATAGATAACTTAGAACTAATTTTGGTATTGGGTCAATCTTAAATCGAGAGATTGTGATTCCATAATTTAAATTAGGAATTATTAATTAGGGTTAAGAATTTTAACTTGAAAGAGAGTAATTCACCCTATGATCGTCTAGGCCCATTAAGTTGGAATTTGCATAATTGAGTAGATTTTTTTTAATTTTGAATAAATTCCCCCTTTCTCTCATTTGGTCATTTCTAGGTTAATTTTCGGATTAATTGTGTGATTTGTTATTTTGTTCATTTCTTGGTGCTTAAATTTCTCATAAGTGACTCTTAATTAATTTTAATTTTTGCACTAACTAGTTAATTAGGAATTGTGAACTTAGCTGCTTTAGATTTTAAGACTAGTTCCCTTCTTCATGGGATCGACACCTTAGGAACTACACGAATGACCCGTATGCTCGTGGTAATTACGAAGGTTATAAATAGTAAAACTTAGAGCGTTTAACCTTGAGTGAATCGGTGGGACCTTACATTAGGTGTGATTCACCTTATGTTTGTCTCTATAAAGATGTTCATGGTCTTGTTGGAACTTTAGTTGAGTGTTCGTACGATTCCTAATTTGTTGGAAACCTTGTAATGTGTGTTTCTGATATGGTTTTTCTTTGTTCCAACTATCTATGTGGTCAATCTGGGTTGTTATGACTAAATTGAATCTGAAATGGAGAGCAAATTAAAGAGATGGAGATTAATTTAGGGTTTTCGATTCCAAAATGACATAATGTAGTTAAACAACTTAATGAAACTTAATTATTTAGTTTAATTAAGTTTGATGTGTATAAGAGTTTAGGGTTTCTATCTTATGTGGCAAGTCATGTTAGCAACGTTAACGAAGATACTAGTGTTAGGCCAGAATTGAAACAAATTAAAAGTTTGAATATTTAATTGTCACATTTTAAGTTTGAGCTATAATTGCAAAATTGAGTAAAGTTTGAGATACTTTTTTTAATTAACCCTTATAAATATTATGTTTAACACTACTCTCCAAATATTCATAAGAGATTCACGTGTTTAAATACTTCTTTTATTAATCCTTTTTGGAAATTTCCTTTTGTTAATTTAAAAAGTTTCACATTAAAATAGATCTTGGTAAAAATGTAGTTTTAAAGTTTTCATTGTGAAATTTTATACTTATTTTTAAAATCTAAAAAATAATATAAAAATTAAACTGGGAAAATGAAGGTACATATAAAACCCTTAAAAGTATTTAAATTGAAATCTAACGCTTCTTAAGACTACGATGACTTGGGATCAAGTAAGAAAATAACTAAACCTCAATTGTCAATGTAGACCGAACAACCACATCCCAATTTTTGGTTTAAATATATTTTACATGTAAGAACGTAACCCTTTTCGGACATCAAATTAGTTTTATGAAAATAAAAAGCTAATAAGTACAAGAAACGAGCTTTCTATTTTATATTTTATTTTTCCCTGTTTCTCAGTTAAAATAGCCATCCGATCGGAATGGGGGCAAAGTCATACCACAGAATCTGCAGGTTTCAAGAAGGGAAAGCCACCTAGTGTCCAGCGCTCTCTCACGGTCTACCACAAAATGGAGAAAAGGACCATTTACGCATGGCTAGCAGCAATTCTCTGCTTCGTCGTTTTGATGATTGTCACTCCTGCCATTCCTCAGTCCGAAGCTTACCACGACTTCGCTGACCAACGCGAATTTTTGGGTAATAAAAAAGCCCCTCCTCCCTTTTCTTCTCTATTCTATCGATTGTTTCTCGCCCTATTTTAAGAAAATCTCCATGTTTTCTACTTAACAAATGAAGAGGTACTATAGCATTTTATGATATTATTTCGTGATCTTTGCTCAAAGTTTGTTTCTCGGTTAAATCAAGTCTCCAGCTTTGATCTATCTTTTGGATTTTTTTTTGCTTTCTAATTTCAGGCATACCAAATACGCTTAACGTTATTTCTAACTTCCCCTTCTTTGTCGTTGGTGTGATTGGTTTCGTGCTTCTTTATCACGGGAATTACTTCAAACTCAGGTAGGTCTCTTGATCGCATCAGCGATTTCATACATTTTGTGATTTATATACTAAATTTAGCTATTTTGAACTAGTCGATTGCATATAGTTCAAGTCCTTTTTTGCCAACTTTTAAAGTTTGCGAGGTGAGCTTTGGGGTTGGACGTGTTTCTTCATTGGTGTGACCGCGGTTGCTTTTGGCTCTGGCTATTACCATCTCAAGCCCAATGATGCTCGTCTTGTATGGGATCGCTTGCCAGTGAGTTTGGTTATTTCCAACAATGGAAGGGAATCCAACTCTGGTCAGTTTGTGAACTGATTATAGTTACATCTGAATTTACTACTTTTTTTCACGATTGGTGCAGATGACTGTTGCATTCACTTCAATTATAGCAATTTTTGTCATTGAAAGAATTGATGAGCATAAAGGAACAGTGTCCATTATACCTCTTCTTTTGGCTGGTATTATTAGCATTCTATATTGGAGGTATACGTTCTCTTTCACATATTTGTGTCACATTCTTTTGGATTATATTTTACATTATGAAGATGAGTCTGTAATGGAGTAACAGAATGATGAGGATCATAGACCCCTTGCACATGAAAACTAGTTTGGTATTCGCATGATATTTTCTTTTCTCTGGAGTTTTATAGATTCTTCGATGACCTTCGTCCATATGCCCTAGTACAGTTTGTTCCCTGCATTGCAATTCCATTGATGGCAATCTTGTTGCCTCCAATGTACACACATTCCACATTTTGGCTTTGGGCAGCAGGTTTGTGATTTCATAATAAAGTGGTTCTCTTGGATGCCTAACCTATCTTCTCAAGTTATGTTGATCATTTCTATGTATGCAGGCTTCTATTTGTTAGCTAAGGTGGAAGAAGCAGCAGACAAACCAATATACAAATGGACTCGTCATATTGTCAGTGGGCACACTCTCAAGCATCTATGTGCTGCAATGGTTCCTGTCTTCTTGACGCTTATGCTAGCAAAGAGGAGCATTCAAACAGATAGGTATCTTTCTGGAACTCTTTGTTAAATATATATGAGAATAGCTGGTTTTTCACTGACTTATATATGAGAATAGCTGGTTTTTCACCTGATTATGAATAGTTCAATAACGACTCCATTACCTTCCTATGATTTTCGTTCTTCTTCTAAAACTTAAGAGGTAGACTAGATGCTTTAGTTTATCTGGTGTACCTCATCTGAATTTTACCTTTGGGCGGATTGGAGTGTTGAAAAATGGCCATTGCTCCCTCTTAAACCATTTATTGCAATTTGCTAAAGTGTTTCACACCCCTCTTTGTCTGTTTTGTAGGGCACATAGAAGTATTTAGGGCACAAAGAGCCTTAGCCAGAGTCAACTCACTCTGCAAACACATTAAATGCGCATACATGCTTAGGCAGACAGACAAATAATACCTTATTTTACCCAAGTAGAACTGTTGCATATTTTCCTATTTCTCCTAAATATTGTCTTGTGCAGGGAATAATTTCTACATAATGTTTAGTTTACTTTCAGTTTGTTTTTCCAATTTTCTTGGATTATAGAAGTCATTCAGATGATAAAAACCTCTCAAGGAATCTAATGATTACAGACAGAGAAAGATAAAATGGTCTATATTTGGTTCCCCGATTAAAAGAAATATCTTCGGTTTCTCTCCATCAATAATGCTAGCTTTTTGCTGTCTCGGTTGCTGAATGATTTCCTGCAACTTTAACTATAAGTTGAGTCACCATATTAGCTTTTTCTTTCTCCTCTCATCATGCAAGTAAATTTGTTCCATGAACAGGGTAAGTTTGCTCAAGACATGGAAGATTTGTTGGACAAGGATCAAAGGAAACGGCATCAAAGGGGAGAGCTACAGTTGTACCTACACAAGTGTTCCAGTTGTAGAATCATCTTAACGTTTGCAGCAAAGGTCACTAATCTAATTTGATAGGAACTTTTCACGTCATCAAAATTTTAGATGCTGCTATTAACTTACATTAGTGGTCTTTGGGTCAACATACAAAGCAATACTTTTTCTATAATAATTTGTGTAACAGCTTCTCTATGTTGTACATGTACGTTAAATATGTAATTAATTGATTTCGCAAAATATTTCTCCTCTATTTCATTAGAGCTTAAACCTCCATCATAAGTCTTGGGTGGTTTGTTTCGTCTTCCAATTTGGCATCTGGTGCTATGATCTGAATTCAATATCTGGTGCTACCATGTCATAATTTTGATGATAATAAAACTTACTGTTGATAATATTTGGAGTTTTATTATAATGGAAATATAAGAATGATGAAGTTCAATAAAAAGGTAAATTAAGAAAAGCAGTCAATTGAATAGTCAAAGGATTGGAGAAGAGCAAATTGGGGCATACATGCAATTCAAGTGAATAACCAAGAATAAGAAGAATCAGGAATATCAAGACCTAATCAAATTATTGTAATCTTTTTTGTTACTTTATTTTGGTCATTTCAAAAATTAAGGGTTCAATCATCGTAAAATCGTTTGCATATAGAATAAAATGCATAAATGCTTTTATAATCAAGTGAAAATTTGTTTTGATCTTTAGGATAAATTTTACGGAACTTTGGAAATAATTTTAGACCAAATTTTAGCTAAAGGAATGTGGAGGAATGTGTTTTGATCTTAAAAAATCAAACACACTTGGTGACTAATGTGTTGTTTCTATAAACATTGGTTGACTAATGTCCAGGTGTGATCAACCAGTGCACCAGAAGAAGTTAAAAATCATATATCATGAGTTTGTGTGTCATAGTATTGAATACGTTTGTCAATCAATATACCAGATTGATTGACCAATGTCACTATTACTAGTCATTGTAATAGTCAATTTTTCTAACCAATTTTCATTTTTGAACATAAGATGGGCTGCATGTGAGTTGTGAAAAGTTTTTTAGGCATACTAAAGAGTTGCTAAGAGCCTTAAGTAGCTAGAGAGTGTATGTGTGCATTTTATAACACATATTAGGCCATTGTCAATTGGTGTGAGTAAGAGGAGTTTTTAGTTGTATACTTGTTGTAATTTGGAAAATTGATTTGGATACAGTTCGTGAAGATGACTTATTGTTCAATCATTGACAAGGATCAAAGAAAGGGTAGGCTACTTATCGCTGTGAAAAAAGATAAGAGCACTCAATTGAAAGGAAGAAAAAAGAGTTCTATATGCCAAAAGTGCCCCAAGTGGAATCGTTACAATAAGTGTGCTTAGGGTTTTGTTAGCGCAAGAGTAAACTTACCTATACCACAAGTATATGGATCATAACTTATGGTATAAATACGTATCGGTCCCACAAGGATTGCGATGTGAGCAAGACCAAGTGGACCCGGCGTGGATGTCAGAGGCCTAAGGAGCGAGCTTGTCATGCTAAAAAGGCCCATGACCAAAGTTAGGGCCAAGAGACTTAAAGAGGCTCTTTACACGCATGTGGGTTTCTATTTGGAGAGGATGGAGTGTTTCAAGCCTATTGGAGGAGAGTTTAGTGGGTTACAACCCAAATTAATTCACTTAACTCGAATCCTTGGACCAAGCATGCTTAGGGTTTGAAGACATGAAGACTTGGGCTAATTTTGGTGTTCTATCACTTAAGCCTATAAAGTGTAGAAGTCGACCTTTTGTTAATTAAATGGGACTTGGGCTATTTAATTCACTTAAGCCCAAGAGCAATTCTTTCTTATTTTTATTATTTTTGGACTTTTGTTTTATTTCGGGCTTCCATGTATTTTTAGCCTAACCTTTTATTAATTTACCTAGTTATAAATAGGCTCATTAGGATTAAAAATAGGGAGATTTTGGTATTACTATTATTGTAGCCATCAACTATGGTGAGAAACTATCCTCTTGTTTTCGTTTCACCAAGAGCCTAATTCCACTTATCAATTGTTCAATTGTGGCGTGTCATTTGGTTCCTTTCTCTTGGTTGATTTTGATCATCAAGATTGCTTGAAACAAGTTTCCATGAGGTGTCGTAGCGATTAGCCTTATATATCGATTAGCTTAGGATTTCGAAAAATTATGTTTATCTTAATTCCTTCATAACTAAATTTAATCCTCGAAGAAAAAAACCACCAAAACTTCATTCATCTGATTGAAGCCTTTCGTGGTGCGCGTTATTTTGGTATCAAAGCTTGGTTCAGAGATGAATTCGTATTCAATTCCAATGGACATACAAGGCAGCCACCATCACCATCAAGTTTATCAGATTCTTATCAAAAACTCAAGTGTGATTTCGGCTAGGGTTTTATCTATTCTTCTTGATTTTTGTTCTTTAAATATTTGACCTATAAAAAAAAAGAGGAAGAAAGAAACTAAAATAAAAAAGAAACAAAAGCAAAGAAAAAGAAAGAACGAATAAAAAAAGAAACGAAAAGAGAAAGAAAGAACAAAAAAGAAGAAGAAAGAAACGAAAAGAAAAATAAAGAACGAAAAAAGAAACGAAAAGGAAAGGAAAGAACGAAAAAGAGAAAGAAATGGAAAGAAAAGAAACAACTATTTGTGCAAAGTGTTATTCTTCCATTCTCTAATTGTATGTTCTTGGAAGTCCTTGTTTTAGCTTGATTTTAGGTACATTATATCGAACTCATTGTTGGGAATTAGTTGCTGGATTTCAAGCCCTTTATTAAATCTCTTTATCGATTGGAGATTGGTTCTGAAGTGTGACTTAAACAAAGGGGAGATTGAGTGGTAAAAGGCTAGAGAGTGTGAGAACAAAAGAGGGTAAAAGATGAGAATTGAGTGAAACATAAGGGGAGAGTAAAAAAAAATCATCCTCGAGTGAAACATATAAGGGAGTGATTCTGAGGTTGTTTTCTACTAACCTTTGATTTTTGCAGGAAAGAACATTCATAAAATGTCACAGGAAGGTGGAAACCAAGATGAGGGATGAGTAGGGGAGATGAATGCTTTCACTTTGAAAGCCATTCAACAACAATTTGAGCGTTTCAACATTCACTTCATAGAAATGAGAGAAACCATAGACAAGTAAGCTCAACAAATTGAGGAACTTAGTCGTGCGGGATGAGAGAAACCTTAAGCTAGGCGCACTGCATTTAGATAACAAGTAGCAGCTTTTCGTCGACTACCATCACCACGGTATGAGCCTAAGGAAGAGGAATTTTATGAGGAGGAGGAGGAGTATAAGGAGTGTATGCCTAGGAGAGCTCAGAGAGGAGAACCACTGAACAGGCGAGATGGAGACCTCAAATCCATCAAGATGCAAATTCTATCCTTCAATGGTAGGAATGATGCCGAGGAATATTTGGAGTGGGAAAGGTGGGTTGATTTGATCTTCAAGTGCCACAATTTCTTAGAGGAGAAGAAGATAAAACTCGTTGCTGTTGAATTTTCAGACTATGCACTAATATAGTGGGATCAACTTGTAACTTCTAGGAGGAGGAATAGAGAGAGACCCATCACTACTTGGGCATCAATGAAGGCGTGCATTAGGAAGAGATTTATCCCTTCATACCTTTACCGAAAGATGCATCTAAAGCTCCAAAGGCTCACCCAAAGGTCTAAGTCAGTTGAGGACTACCATAAAGAGATGGAGGTTGCTATGATCTGTGCTAATATAGAGGAGGACCCTAAAGTCGCCATGGCAAGGTTCTTAAGTGGATTGAACAGGGAGATATCAAATGTGGTAGAGCTTTAGAGCCATATGGAGACTGAGGATATGGTGAACATGGCTATGAAAGTGAAGAGGCAATTGAGATTAAAAGTAACAGCAAGGAGTAGGGTGAGTTCTAGCTACCCATGGAGCTTAAAATGGCCCAAGAAGGAGAAGAAGTCTAAGGACAAGGGAGTGGGCTCCAAGGAGACCCCAAAGAAGCTAGGTAATGGGGTGATTAGAAAGGTAACTCTTCAACTTAAGCTACTTCTAGTAAACATTCTACTATTAAATGTTTTAAAGGCTTGGGTTCTGGTCATATTGCTTCTCAATGATCTAATAGAAAAGTGATCTATATGAGGGATAATAGGGTTATTGATTCTGAGGATAGTGGTGTTGATGATTTAGCTTGTGATAATGTTTGTGATGATGATAATGAATGCGTGGAGAGAGCGGTCACAGGGGAAACACTTGTAGTTATGGGGGTATTGAGTGCTAGAGTGATAGATGAAATTTTTGATCAGAGGGAGAAATTATTTTATTCTAGATGTTTAGTGGGAGGTAAGGTTTGTAATCTAATGATAGATGGGGGTAGTTATACCGATGAGGCTAGTCGAACTATGGTGGAAAAATTGCACTTGACCTATAGAAAACATCTAGAGCCATATAATTTACAGTGGTTTAATGATAGTGCAAATGTGAAAGTGACTAGATAGGTATTTGTGCCATTTTCAGTAGGGAGGTATGGGAATGAGGTGTTATGTGATGTGATACCCATGGAGGTAGAATATTTGTTGCATGGGAGGCCTTGGTAGTTTGATAGGCAGGTTTCACATGATGGGTATACAAACAAGTACTCATTCAAGCTCAAAGGCAGAAACTTCACTTTGGTAGCTTTATCTCCTCATAAGATTACCTAGACCAAATCAAAGTTTTGTAAAGAGTGGAGGGTTTAGGTGGTGAGTTAAAGAAAAATGATGAGGGAAAAAAGGCCTAAAAGAAAAGAGAAATTGGTCCAATGGGGAGTGACTTCACGAGTGAGGAAAAGAAAGTGGGATGTATAGGAGAGAGGAGCTCAGTGAGAGAAAAAAAAGAGTGAAGAGAAAGAGAGAAAAGTGAGCTTGTTTGCTAAGAGAAAAGATTTTAGGAGAGTAACTGGAGAGGAGAGCACTAGTGATAGTAAGATATAGAGAGTGTTTAGTTTCTAACATTAACTATTTTGTTTCTTTGCCTAGTGTGTTTTCATCTCCTTTGTAGGAATATTCAGATGTCTCTCCTAAGGAGATGCCCAAGGGACTGCCACCCATGAGAGGCATAGAGTACCAGATAGACTTTGTTCCCGGAGCTTAGATTCCTAACTGTCCATCTCACAGGAGTAACCCTGAGGAGACAAAAGAGCTTTGAAAGTAAGTGGATGAGCTATTAGAGAAGGGGCATGTGAGGGAGAGTTTGAGCCTTTATGTTGTACCTATGTTGCTGGTGCCAAAAAAAAAGGGACTTGGAGGATGTGTATGGATTGCAGAGCTATGAATAAAATGACTGTAAAGTATCACCATCCTATCCCTAGACTTGATGACATGTTGGATGAATTGCATGGATCTTGCTTATTTAATAAGATTGATTTGAAAAGTGGATACCGTCAGATTCTTACGAAACTAGGAGATGAGTGGAAAACTACATTTAAAACCAAATATGGACTGTATGAATGGTTAATTATGCCTTTTGGATTAACTAATGCACCTAGTACATTCATGAGGTTAATGAATCATATTTTGCGTGAGCTTCTTGGTAAATTTGTTGTTATATATTTTGATGACATTTTGGTTTATAGCTCTGATGAGTATGTCATGCATGTGAGGTGTGTGTTAGATGTGTTGAGAAAGGAGAAACTGTATGCAAATCTTAAGAAGTGCACATTTTGCATTGATAGATTGGTTTTCTTAGGATTTGTAGTCAGTACTCAGGGAGTAGAGGTTGATAGTGAGAAGGCGAAGGCTATTCAAGAGTGGCCAATGTCTAAAAGTGTGGGTGAGGTAAGGAGTTTTCGTAGACCTAGTAGTTTTTACAGGAGGTTTGTGAAAGATTTCTCTACCATTGTTGCTCCTCTAATTGAAATATTCAAAAAGGAGAAAGGGTTTACATGTGGTAAGGAACAGGAACATGCATTTTTAGAGCTGAAAGATAAATTGTATTCTTTGTTTACCTAATTTTGATAAAGCTTTTGAAGTAGAAAGTGATGCTTCTGGGATTCGTATAGGTGCTGGTGCTTTTATAGGAATATAAGCTAGTTGCATACTTCAGTGAGAAGCTTAGTGGTGCACAACTCAATTATCCATCTATGGAAAGGAATCATATGCTATTGTGAGAGCATTGGAGGTGTGGAGACATTAACTTCAGCCCAAGGAATTTGTCATTATGACAAATCATGTGTCCTTAAAGCACTTAAAAGGATAGGGCAAGTTGAATAAGAGACATGCCATTTGGGTGGAGTTTCTGAAGAATTTTGCCTATGTGCTTCGATACAAGCAAATGAAGGAGAATGTGGTAGCTAATGCATTATTTAGGAGGTACAATTTACTTTCTACTCTTAGTTCTAAACTTTTAGATTTTAAGAAACTTAAGGATTTGTATGCCTTAGATGGTGACTTTGCTACTATATATTCTACTTGTGAACATGCTGCATTCTAGAAATTTTATAGGTATGATGGTTATCTATTTAGGGGTAGTCAATTGCGTGTGCCTACTTGTTCTATGCGTGCTTTGTCTGTGCATGAGGCCCATAGTGGTGGTTTGATGGGTCATTTTGGGGTTGCTAAGATTTTGGATATTTTGCATGAACATTTTTATTGGCCTGGTATGTGTATGGATGTTAAACATGTAAGTGCCAAATGCATTGCATGTAGACAAGCAAAATCCACTATCAAACCTCATGGATTGTATACCCCTTTACTTATGCCTACTAAATCATGGGTTGATGTTTCTGTGGACTTTATTTGAGCTTGTTTAGGATAAAAAGGGGTTTTTATAACATCTTTGTTGTTGTGGATATGTTTAGCAAGATGACGCATTTCATTGCATGCCATAAAACTAATGATGCAGTGTATGTAGCTGATTTATTTTTCAGAGATGTTGTTAAATTGCATGGCATTCCTAGATCTATTATTTCTAATAGAGATGCTAAGTAAATTAGGTAAAAAATTACTTCATTCTACTTGGGTACAAAATTACTTCATTGTACTACTTTTCATCCACAGACAGATAGGCAGATCGAGGTAGTTAATAGGAACTTGGGTACCTTATTGCGTGCTATAATGGGTAAGAATTTGAAAACTTAGGATAAGTGTTTACCATTTATTGAGTTTGCATATAACAAAAGTGTGCATTCTACCACAAGTTTTTCACCTTTTGAGCTTATTTAAGGTTTTAATCCTTTGAATGTTTTAGATTTGGTGCCTTAACCCTTGCAGGGGTTGTCTATTACAGAGGGCAAAAGGAAAGCTAAAATGTTCAAAGAGTTGCATGAGAAGGCGAGATAGCACATTGAGTAGAAGACTAAGGTATCTACAAAGCGAGCCAACAATGGGCGTAAGAAGGTGAATTTTGAACCTGGGATTGGGTTTGGGTGCATCTGAGGAAGGAGAGGTTTCCTATCCAAAGGAAACCCGACCTGGATCCTAAGGGTGATGGTCCATTCTAAGTGTTGGAACGGATCAATGACATCACTTACAAGATTGATCTTCCAGGTGAGTATAATGTGTCTGCTACTTTTAATGTTGTTGATCTTTCTCCTTTTGATATGGATTCATATTTAAGGATGAATCTTTTTGAGGAGGGAGGGGCTGATGTGAGTAGGACCAAGGTGACACCAAATGTACCAGGCATGGATGTCAAAGGCCTAAGGAGTGAGCTTGTCATTCCAGAAGGGTCCATATCCAAAGCTAGGGCTAAGAGACTTAAAGAGGCTCTTTACACGCATGTGGGCTTTTATTTGGAGAGGATGGAGAGTTCCAAGCCTATTGGAGGAGAGTTTAGTGGGTTACAACCCAAATTAATTCACTTAACTTGAACCCTTAGACCAGGCCTTCTTGGGGTTTGAAGACATGAAAGCTTAGGCTAATTTTAATGTTCCATCACTTAAGCTTAAGGAGTGTAAAAGTTGGCCATGTGTTAGTTGACCACGTGTTAATTAAATGGGACTTGGGATATGTAATTCACTTAAGCCCAAGAGCAATTCTTTCTTATTTATCTTTTTTGGACCTTTGTTTCATTTTGAGCTTATTTTTAGCCCAACCTTTTATTAATTGACATAGGTATAAATAGGCTCCTTAGGGTTAGAAACAGGGAGATTTTGGTATTAATATTATTGTAGTCATCTGCTTTGGTGAGGAACTATCCTCTTTCTTTTGTTTCACCAAGAACCTAATTCCACTTATCAATTGTTCAATTGTGACGTGTTATTTAGTTCGCTTGGTTGATTTTGATCATCAGGATTGCTTGGAACAAGTTTCCAAGAGTTCTCATAGAGATTAGCCTAGCGTATCCATTATTTTAGGGTTTCGAAAAATTTTGCTCATCTTAATTCCTTCATAGTTGAATTCAATCCTCCAAGAAAAAAACCACCAAAACTTCATTCGTCCGACTCTAGATTGTATTAGTCACCTAACAATTCTTGTAATACTTTGTTTAAGGTCAACAATATGATACAATAATTAAAATAAACTAAACTAAAGAAAATGGATAATGGAATAATTAAGCAAGGAGTAGTGAATTTGATGATTAACCAATTATGAAAACTTAGGAATTACTTCTATCCTTGTTTTGTTTCACTTTACCTTCTTGACCCTAAATACCTAATAGTTATGATTGCCTCTTCTCAAAATCTAACCAAATAATCATAACTAAAATAGATAAGAATTGAATTGCAACCTTTCGATCTATTAAAACTCTTCCTAACTCCACAAGGTATTTCTAAACTAAACCAAGAATGTAAAGTTTAACAAGCAGTTCAAGAGTAATCCCTAAAATAAGTTAAGCAATCCATAGTCAAAACTATATATCCCAATATTCTATTAGGAAATCAACCATAATCGAATAACAGGAGTAGCAAATTTTTTTTTTTACAGTTTCCAATCAAATCCCAATAATGTAATAACTTTAAAAGTTAAACTCATATCATAAAATATGAAATCATAACTTATTCGATATTCCTGTTGTAATCATTTCGTAATATTTTTGAAGTATCAATTAAGAGTTGTTTATGTATCCAACCTTGAACAATATCCTCAGAGTAGCCACTCAACTCTTTGGGTAGCAGGAGTGCTGGCTCCCTTATACTTATTCCTATTTATAGAAAAAGCATTAAAGTTTTCTAATTTCTATTAAAATTAAATACATCAATTATAATTAACTTTTTAAATAAAAAATGTCTTTTATTTGATCCCTAAAGTTTCTCAAACTTTATAATTAAGTCAAACTTAATTAAAATTAAAATTTCTCTTTTAAACTGTTCTTTATGTGTGACCTATTAGATATATTAATAATGATTATAAATTTTAATTTTAATTCATAATTAGAATTAGATAAATTAAAATTCCTTTTAGTTTATCTTTAATTATCTAATTAAAAGTTTATAATCATAAAACATGACTACCATTTAGCAATAAGTCATGACCATTCAATTATCAGGAATGTTAAAATGGTTTGACTTAATTTGTCCATGTATAATTATGATATATAATTTAATCCTTTCATCATCCAATATTCTAACTAGATAGAGTATGGATATAGGCTACTCTTTTGAATTGAATCTTGTTTGTTCTTGCTAATTAGTAATTGATTTAAAATTGATATTTAAAAACACCTTTTCAAATATCAATTAATTTTGGTTATAGAATTCCTTATATTACTACTAATCAAGAGTAGTAGAACATTATTTCTAATTACTTTATAGTGACAAATCCCTTATTGACTTACTCAATTATCTCTATACGATTCATACTACATCTCAGTACTACTGGCTAAATTATCCTAAATAAGACATTTCATAAGTGGCATCAAAACAGAGTAATTCTCACATGAGATATGTTGGTAATATCAGATCTAAGGATCAATTATGCACTATAATGTGGAAATTCAAAGACACATAAGTAATATCCCATTTGGGATCCTCATAATTGGGTCAGTTTAATAAACTTATTCTCTAATAAGCACTCACACATTAGTTTAAGTATCTCCATACTTTAATTTATGAGAGCAATTACTTTTTTTATAAGAAAGAAACATAATGTATGTTATTTTTACAGTTTCATCAATACATCGTTTCATCAATATTTTGTCTTGATGAAACTACAGCTAGGAACATTTAGGAATAATACATAAATGCAAATTGAATCTTATAATTATGATCTTATCACATTTTTAATTACATAGTAATTATTTCAGGGATTTTATCTTTAGTATTACATCATCAAATGTAATTAACATAATACATAAAGATAAATAATGCCTTTTTTATTTAAATAATAATGTCATATGCTAGAATTACAACTAATCGATTGGCTGTAAAGGCATAAACTAGCAGTCTACCAATTACACTAAATCGAATTGCTTAGATATCTAGTACCATATCCTTCTGATCGATAAAATCTGAAAGTGCACAAAGTCGTTCCTAGTACTTACACATCAAGTATTCCAAGGTCATATCCCACAAAGACTAAAATACTCACCATTGAATTAATCCTAATTACATGAATTAAAATAACAAGAAACTTAAAAGTTGATTGGATTAGAGCAAAAAATAAATTGTAAAGACTGTAATTAAACAAGCAAGATGAATATAATGATTGAGACTTAGGGCTTTAGGATTCACCAATTTAGGGGATTGATCGTCAAATTATGAAATTGATTGAATGACAAGTTATAATTAGAAATTCACAAATTCTTCTTCTTTGCCTCTTTTGGGTGCCTTCTTTGTGCAACCTCGTTTTCAGTGCTAGAACCCCTAATTATTTCTTTAAAATGAGTATATACAGTGTCTTCAGGTCAAAGAAACCTAGTTTTTACTAAAAAGGGGAATAAAGATTGTAACAGTGCCGACAGAGTCCATTAGGCAGATTTAATGTCCGCTAGGCGGACCTTCTTGGGTCTCTGGAGCGGTTTTGGATAGTGACTGTCCATTAAGTAGACATTATGTCTGCTAAGTGGACATTCCATTAAGTAGACATTATGTCTACAAAGTGGACATTCACGGGTTTTTCAGCCTTCCTTCCCGTTTAAGTCCGTTTAGAGGGACATGATGTCTGCTGGGTGGACATACACCAAGTACCTTCAGAAATTTGCACTATTGACCTTTTAGAAGGCCAAATCTCTCCTCGGGGTCTTCACAGAATTTGTAGAGCTTAGAGTCCTCTTCGAAAGCATACTTGAATGGCCTTAATTTGATGTTTACAGAGAAAGTTTTTTCTTTTACCCAAAATCTCTCTAATTGTACCTATTAAGCAATATAGTTGAATTGTGTGAAAATTAACCAAATAAAGCTCCAAATTCACATAGAGATAAGTAAAATTAGTTCCAATTCATCCCAAAACCATATATAAATAATTTGACTTATCAAATTACCCCACACTTGAACTATTTCATGTCCCCAAGCAAAAATAGGAAGACTAATAACTAAATTCACAAACAAGTTATTGATTCCACTTTTGTAGGTATACGATGGCATTTAGCATATGCCACAAGCCTTTAAACCTTTATATGTCCATAATGAAGGAGTTATAATCTCCTGAGGGTTTACTTAAAACAAATGATACCCATAAACATTTTCTTTCCATCATTCCACACCTAATCATCATCATAGTTCAATCTAATAAGTTGAAAGCATTATAGGTAAG
>JAOSBN010000001.1:14887457-14908771 GCA_027563595.1 Erythroxylum suave | reverse complement strand
TCTAGTGGAGGGGGGCATGGAAAACTGAATTTGTCTCTAGGGTTGGCGGCTCCTCTCTTGATTGCTCTCTCAAAATTCCTGGAAGAAATCCTTCTTTTCTTTTCTTTTTTCTGTTTTTAAACACAAATTCCTTGGAGAATTGGGTGGTAACCGAATAAAAGGTATGTGTGGCTAAGCTTTTAATTCAATTGTAAAGAGTAGTACCCTTCGAACCTATATTAATTCATGAGGATTTAATATTAATCGATTCTTGTGTTCACGATTTGCAATCATGTGATTGAATTCTAGCACTTTAATGACTGAATTGAACTTGTAAATCTTAAAATCCAGAATTAAGATTTATAAGGAATTTTTGGACGCTATTCGATTAATTGATGGTAGTAGTTACGAAATTAATTGATTTGTAGGTAGGTTATTGATAGTAGTTGTCAAACTTACTCTAAGAGAATTTGAACTTTGTCCTAAACTGAAGATAGTAATTGTTGTAGTTTTCAAGGCAAGATCATTAAACTAACTATAGTAACGATCGTACGCAACATAGGTGGATTAGTAGTTATGAATCCTATGATTGTTTGTGAAGATTTGTTTTCTTAGTATTTAAGAAGCATAAAATTAGTAAGTTAGTGATCCTTTGATTATATAAACACAATGCGCAAATAATCCCTCAAGTCCGATGAATGAATGAATTGGTTTCATTGGCAAAATCCTTTGCACTTGAAGTTTCCATAGTTCTGCTTTTATCCTAATCTTTCAATTTTGGTTTCTTCTGAATTTTGATTTAGCACTTGTTTAATTTCATGTTCTTTAAATTATGAATTTCGAGATCAAACCCCCTTAATCATTTGTTTTCATGTATTGGTTTGAGTTCAATTTAGTTGATTTCGTTCGGTTTTTGTTTGTGTCAAATCTGATTCTGTTCGCGTTAGATTATCTTTTGATTTCTGTTTTCCATAAACAGTTTCTAGTTTTTGGTTTAGTTAGTAGATTGCATTCAATACTTAATCTTTTAAGTTAGATTACATTTTAGAGATTAAATTTTTGTTTCGTTTTGATTTTTGTGTTAGTTTTCATGAAAGAAATTTTGTTGACAATTTTGATGATAGTTACCATTCCATTATCAGATCTTTAAGGGAATGATCCCTACTCTTATATACAACTTGTTATTCATGTAGGGTTAATTTGAAAGGGTAACAACACCTTTTCAACAGGGGTTTGCAATCCAAGAAGCCAGCTTCAGTCAATAAGTCCAGGATGTATTTTCTTTGAGAGAGATTGATGCGGAGAGATGATTTGGCTATCTCCAAGCTGAGGAAATACTTGGCAACACCAAGGTCTTTGATCTGAAAGGTAACATCTAGAAAATCTTTAGTGTTTTTGATGAGGTTTAAATCTTTGCTAGCTAATACTACATCATCGACATAAATCAGAAGTATGATCAAAATATTGTTTGCTGTTTTTGTGAACATGGAGTGATCTAAGGCAGATTGCTGAAACCCAATTGAAATTAAAGCAGAGGTGAGTTTTTCATGCCACTATCTACTGGTTTGTTTGAGTTTGTAAATGCTTTTCTTTAACTTATAGGCTAGTTTTGAATCAGGTAGAGGAAGTTTAGGGGGGGGGGGGTTAGGTAGACTTCTTCTTAGAGATCTCCATAAAGGAAGGCATTATTAATGTCAAGATGATGAAGGTGCCAATCCCTATATGCAGTGCAAGCAAGTAACAGGCGAATAATAGTATGCTTGACCACGGGAAAAAAGGTCTCGTTGTAGTCCACACCAGTTTGCTGAGTGAAGCCCTTTGCCACAAGTCTGCTTTTGCATCGGTGAATTGAACCATCCAAATTTAATTTATAGCAATGTATCTATTTGCAATCGACTGCTGATTTTCCAAGAGGTAAGTAGGTGAGTTCCCAAGTATCATTTTAAATTAAAGCCTTTAATTCTGCATTCATTGATTCTTTCCATTTAGTATGTTGCATAGCTTCATGATAGGTTGTAGGTTCTATCAAAGCTGCAAGAACTATAGAAAAATGTTTATATGCTGAGGCTAGGTTATTGTAGGAGATGATTGTGGAAATTGAGTGAGGAGAGGTGTGTGACAATGTAGGACAGATATAGTCATTTAAATAGGATGGTGGTTGAGTTTGTCTAGTAGAACGTCGAGGTTGAGGTATAGGTTGAGGTGAGATAGATGGCTCAGAATCAGTTAGTGTAGAAGGTGCTTGAGTGACATCATAAAGAGGAGAATCCTCAGTTGAGGGTAGAATTGGGCTAGAACTGTGGTAGGGAAGGTCTTGAAAGGGAAAAGAATCTTCATAAAAAATGACATCCCTTGACAAGAAGAATTGTTTGGTGTCCAAATAAAAGAGTTTGTAGCCTTTTGTCCCTGTAGAAAAACCAAGAAAACAACCTTTCTTGCCCTAGTATCTAGCTTCCCTTTGTTTGCTTCTTTAGTGGAAACAAAGCAGAGACAACCTAACAATCTTAAATGTGTAAGAGTAGGATAAGTGTGGAATAGAACTAAATAAGGAGATTTGTTTGATAAAAGAGGGGTAGGAATCTGATTGATAAGAAAAACTACATGTAAAACACATTCTGACCAACAATAATTTAAGTTGTTGTATAAGGTCAACTTAATTAGTTTTTTATATTCACTAACACACCCCTTCAAGTGAAAGCACTTTTAACTTGAAACTTGCACAAGCCCACTATACTTTGTGCTGAATTAATTTGATGATAAATAGGTGGGTGGTGGGATTCGAACCTAAGAACACTTGGTTGTAGAGGATTTGATACCATGATGAAATTGTGTTGTAAGGAAATAAAATGTTCTTCTAGCCAACTTTATTGATAAACGATTGCCTATATTTATAGGTATGTTTTAGGAATACAGTAGAAGTATTTAGAGATAGTCTAACTGAACTATAAAAAAATTGTGACAAATTCTAGACAACTGGGAATAGTAGATACAAACTATAAATGGGCTTGAGATAATTAATTGTTTTTGAGCTTCATATATGTGTCTAATGGCTTATGACCCAATAGACCCATATTCTAGAGAATTCTTTTGCTGTAGGACATTGCATGATATTGGAGTTTTGTTTTGGCTTAGTTTGCTTAGTTTCTAGAGTGTTCTACATGTCTCTCATCTTCTTTGTATCAGTAATCTCCCAGTAGTCACCATCTTCATACACTAACCCCTCGATTACTGATCCTGAATCCTTCCGAAAGTCATTTTTTCTTACCTATCCTCATAAAAAACCCCTCTTCTTTTTCAACTCAACAGTTATGGAAGGTGGGTTTAGTTGCTGTTGTGATGATTCTGATACTCATTTCTTGATAAACATAACTTTTTATCACATGTTGGTTAATTATATGTGCACGATAACAAATTTCGTGGATGATAATTTAAGAATGTGATAAAAAGTTATGTTTAAAATTTTTAGATATATAATTTTAATTTTTATAGTTATTTTAAGTTTTATATTAAACTGAAATTTAGTTTGAATTGTTAGATTTCATTTATTGTTAGTTTATTATATAATTGAAGTTTTTTTATTTTAATGAAATATTTTATTTTTACTTACTCTTATAATTTTTATTTTTATTTATTATATATCGATTTTATAACAATTTAATACTAGTTGAACTTTTAACTTAAAACTTTTCTTTTAATTGGTTCCACATTTGATCCAATTTTTAAAACATTGGTCTTAACCTATTTTTGAAATGGTCTCTACAAAGATTTGTAGGTAAAGAAACATGGTAAAAATAGTAATTTAATAACCTATATTAATAAAAAATTTAATATCAGATTATTTTTATTAAAAATTAAAAATTGAATTATTTTAACTTAAATTTAAAATTCAAATTAATATTACAAAATTCAGATTTTTTTTAAAATTAATCTCTTAAAATTTGACAAAAAGCAAATATTCTTTTCGTTTGCTTATATTGGACGCGAAATATTCTTTTCTTTTGCTTCTTTTCGAGTCGAAATGTTGACTATAAATACAAAGATTACTTCAAGCGCATCTCTCATTGCTCTGAAACTGAAGAGTTTGTGAAACGCGAACATGGATCAGTTCAAAGGACAGCCTCGCCTTCCAAAATTTGCCGTCCCCAAGCGGTACGATATTCGAATGAAACCCGACCTCTCCGCCTGCAATTTCACCGGCTCCGTAGCCATCGACATTGACGTCGTCTCCGACACCAACTTCATCGTCCTTAATGCCGCAGAACTCCGTGTCAACTCTGGCTCCGTTTCATTCACCAATCCAAACATCTCTAAGGTTTTGGAGCCGGTGAAAGTAGAAGCGGTGGAGGCCGATGAGATATTGGTGTTGGAGTTCTCGGCGACACTTCCAATTGGCGTTGGAGTTCTGAAGATAGGTTTTAAGGGAGTTTTGAATGATAAAATGAAGGGATTCTATAGAAGGTAATGATAAAGGATCTCTTTTTCTCTCTCTCTCTTCTTTGATTAAGTATGAGCTAAACGAACACAATATTTAATGAACTTTGTGGAGTTATTAAGAGGCCATGATATTGGTTTGCAGCACTTACGAACTTAACGGTGAAAGGAAGAATATGGCAGTCACGCAGTTTGAGCCTGCGGATGCTAGGAGATGTTTCCCTTGTTGGGATGAGCCTGCTTGCAAGGTATGGGTATCTCAGTTCGTATACGTTTCATAAGCGCTTGCCACCGTTGAGAGCAAGTAAACGTTTGTTTTTCAAGAAAGTGGACCAAGACAGAGACACCGGTAAAGTTTTGTCTCAGGACTAGCTCAAGAGTTTAAAATTAATATGAAAAATGGTGTCCCAGGCCAATTTCAAGATTACGTTGGACGTGCCATCTGAATTGTTGGCTCTTTCAAATATGCCAGTTATCGAGGAGAAAGTGGATGGACACTTGAAGACGGTTTCCTATCAAGAAACACCCATCATGTCTACGTATCTTGTGGCAGTTTGTGTTGGTTTGTTCGATTATGTAGAAGATCATACATCTGATGGTACAATTTCATTCTGCTTCATATTGTCTGTTTGATTAAACCCTTGTTCTTACATTGTGGTTATGCTAATCTATATAGGGATCAAAGTTCGTGTATATTGTCAAGTTGGAAAAGCTGATCAAGGGAAATTTGCATTGAATGTTGCTGTGAAGACACTTGAATTATACAAAGGGTATGCTGTGCTATTTTTGTTACTTAATTCAATGGTGATTAATCCCAGTCTTCCTAGAAGCCAATGAAGGAGAATTAGTACTGCTTTTTTTTCCTTCATAGTTGATTATTTTTCTGTTCATTCAATTTGTACTTTCATATTAACTATTAGAAGTTTTGCAGATACTTTGCAGTACAATATCCTCTTCCCAAGTTGGACATGATTGCAATCCCTGACTTTGCTGCTGGGGCAATGGAGAATTATGGCTTGGTTACATATCGTGAAACAGCCTTGTTATATGATGCGAAACATTCTGCTGCTGCCAACAAACAACGAGTGTGTTGTGCATTTTGTTTCCTTTGTTTTTGGTTGTGAAAATAGTATACTGTGGTCTTTGTGACATTTTTTCAATTGCTGCTTTTGATTCTATTAAAGGTTGCTACCGTTGTAGCACATGAACTAGCTCACCAGTGGTTTGGCAATCTTGTTACAATGGAATGGTGGACTCATTTGTGGCTAAATGAAGGCTTTGCTACTTGGGTATGTTTCTTTGATTGTCATGTCTACTTTTTCACTTGTTTATGCACACTTTAGCGAAAACCTGTATTTTGTTTGGGTTCAGGTGAGCTATCTAGCTACTGATAGTCTGTTTCCAGAATGGAAAATATGGACACAATTTTTGGATGAATCTACAGAGGGTCTTAGGCTGGATGGTCTTGAAGAATCCCACCCCATTGAGGTAAACAGACATGGATTAGCTTTGGCTGTTGCTCAAAGAATAATATAGTTACCTTTTTATCAAATTTTTTCAAGATATTTTGGTTTTCCTTTTTTAGGTGGAGGTAAACCATGCTTCTGAGATTGATGAAATATTTGATGCAATAAGCTACAGAAAGGGTGCCTCTGTCATCCGCATGTTACAAAGCTATCTAGGTGCTGAAATTTTTCAGGTTGGTATTTGAGAACTTGAAATTCAAAAGCTATTCATGATTAAATTTACAATTTGATTACTTTGCTAGGTTCTTAAGAATGGTAATTTGAAAATGAGCCATGGAAGTTAAAAACCTTTTGATGTTCCTTAATTGAGGTTAACTCTTGCCTTTAAGATGTTCATGGTGGCTAAAATCTGCTTTGTCTTTCACTTATAAAATTTGATCTTTATCGAATTCTATACTTTTCTGCGAGTTAAGACTATTTAATAATACATGGCTTATTTATGCATCAGAGGTCACTTGCTTCTTATATTCAAAAGCATGCTTACTCGAATGCAAAGACAGAAGATTTGTGGGCTGCCCTTGAAGAGGGATCTGGTGAACCTGTCAACAAGTTGATGAAATCATGGACAGGGCAAAAAGGATACCCTGTTGTATCTGTCAAAGTGAAGGATAAGAAATTGGAATTTCTGCAGGTTTTCTTTTCATGTTTTTTCTTTGTTTCGAATATGTTAACACATTAAAATTCTTATTTTCTTTTCTTTACTGGTACAATTTTGTTTTATTTTAAAGTTAAATACTTTGATGAATAAATTAATGGCAGTCACAATTCTTGTCAAGTGGTTCCCATGGAGATGGGCAATGGATCATTCCAATAACTTTATGCTGTGGGTCATATGATACTTGCAAGAATTTCCTGATGCAAAGTAAATCTGAAAGTCTTGATGTCAAGGAATTACATGATTCCAGCCTTGAAGAGGCTAGAAGTGCTTGGATAAAGCTTAATGTGAATCAGACTGGCTTCTATAGAGTGAAATATGATGAAGACCTTGCTGCTAGACTTAGATATGCCATAGAGAAAAAGAACCTTAATGAAACAGATAGATTCGGTAATCTGAAAGTACTTGATCTACACCTTAATTATTTGTTTGATGGGGGAAAATGGAAGATGACAAGTTATACCGTTGGCAGGTGTTTTGGATGATTCATTTGCACTTTGTATGGCTCGCCAACTGTCTTTGACCTATTTGCTTACTCTATTGAGCGCTTATAAGGAGGAACTGGAGTACACTGTTTTATCTAACATGATCAATGTAATGTTCACCTACCTATCATGTTCTCACATCATTTTCTGACTTTTTTTTTCCTGATTTTAGTTAATTTGTTTTGCAGGTAAGTTATAAGGTTATAAGGATTGCGGCCGACGCAACTCCTGAGTTACTGGAATACTTCAACCAATTTTTTATTAACCTTTTCCAAAATTCTGCCGAGTAAGTAAGATTAAAATATTGTAATGGATCATTGATCTCTTGTTACTCAAGGCTATTTGGTTGGCTTTTGTTGTTTGTGATGCACCCCAAAAATCTAGATGTTAGGAACTTACAATAACTGCAACATGAGAGGTCCAAGGCATGATATCAAACTTAATTTTTGATTCATCAATTCACTGCAATTTGTGCCATGAGATAGATGATTGCCACATCACTTCAACTGTTAAAATGGAAAAGATTTCTTACAAAGTCAAAGTGAAGGACTTTTACTGCTATAATTATTGTAGTTGGATTAGAATATTTACAAGTTAGAGGGAAATGATTGAAATAGGAATAAGAAATAAGTAGGACTAAATGTATGATCATGTCATGAGTTGCATTGACAGGAGTTTACTGCAATTTGAGTTCAGTGGTTCTAGTTTGATGGAGAAGCATGATTGCTATTAACACTAACTCATCCTTCTTTAATTTCCTTCAACTTTTGATTTTCTATTCAGGAAGCTCGGTTGGGACCCTAAAAAAGGTGAAAGTCATCTTGATGCGTTGTTGAGAGGAGAAATTTTGACTGCCCTTGCTCTTTTCGGACATGATTCTACATTAAAAGAAGGGAGTAGGCGTTTCCATGCATTCTTAGATGACAGGAATACAGCACTCTTACCTCCTGACATAAGAAAGGTTGTTAGCCATAGTTTTCTTAGTTCTCGTCAGTCGTTATTTTACATGTCTAATGTTTGTAGACAATGATGTCAGGCAGCATATGTGGCAGTAATGCAGGGAGTTAATACGTCAAATAGATTTGGCTATGAATCTCTTCTTAGAGTGTACAGAGAGACAGATCTAAGCCAAGAGAAGACACGCATTCTGAGTATACTTGATATTTTCATGAAGGTGGTTTAGGTTATATGGATCAAATTAGTTTTTGATGGTATAATATCTTTCTATGCCTTGTAGGTTCATTAGCATCTTGTCCAAACCCCACTATAATCCTTGAGGTTCTCAACTTTTTGCTGTCTCCTGAGGTACTGTGTAAATTATCATATCTGGAGTATTAAGGTTGTGATTCAAAATGCAGTTTAAAAGTAAAGATAAGGCCTCTCAAGACTTGCAATAACAATTCTTGTTTCATTCTAGGTTCGTAATCAAGATGCCGTCTTTGGTGTAGCTGTTTGCAAGGAAGGACGTGAAACAGCTTGGACATGGCTGAAGGTAATAAATAACCAAACATGAAAGATACCAGTTTAGTAACGCTAACCCATCAGTGTACGGTAACTTTTGACCATGTCCGTAATGCCATTCTTACCCTTTTCTTGCCTTTCTCTTAATCATTTGTTCATCTGTATTTTTTAAATATTTTCATTGTAGGATAAATGGGAGTATATTTCAAAAACATGGGGTTCTGGATTCTTAATCACCCGCTTCATCAGTGCAATAGTCTCACCGGTAGCGCTCTCCTTCCATTGTCAGCTATTTGACCAAGGACTGCAAACTTTTCCGATGCTATAATATTTGTGACGCTGTTGCCTTGTGTTATGGTGCAGTTTGCTTCAATTGAGAAAGCCAAGGAATTAGAAGAATTCTTTGCAAGTCGTTCTAAGCCTGCTATTGCTAGAACCCTGAAGCAGAGCCTGGAACGAGTTTTCATAAATGCAAAGTGGGTTCAGAGCGTTCAGAATGAGGATCAACTTGCTGAAGTTGTGAAGGAATTAGCAGACAGGAAATACTAGTGTGGTCGTCTTGCGACCTCGTTACGTGATGACGTTTCTTAGGGTGAAGCTTTTGAAGGATTTTCCCACAAATCCACTAAATAAGTGCTTTGCATGGAACATCACGCCATTTGATCAAAATGGCTTTGACGTTTGACCTTTAGTAATGCTCCTTGAAAGAAAGGCGCTGGCAAAGCCCTTTCATGATGATGCTTTTGGATATTAAAAAATAAAAATCAGACATGTTTTGGTTGTTTAGAATTAAAATTAATCAAATTTTGTTAGACGAGTGAAAGAGAAAAAAGATAGGAAAGGACTTTAATTTCTTTAAAGTCGCAACATAAAAGAGATTAATCTGAAGTTTTTAATCTCTCAAACTAAGAAATTAAAGCACACAGGTGTTTTGTGGGAGTACTCTTGAATTTATTTTCCGAAATTTGTTTTATTTATTACAATGCTTCTTATTTGTAGAGATCTTGAGCTTAGTTATTTTGAATAGGAAAAGAAAACTAAAATCTTACTAAAAGTTAATAAATCTATCTAATTTGACTAAGAAACAAATAATAAATTTAGTTAAATTGACTAGGAAACAATCAATACTTGGGTGGCTATTCCTAAAATCCAGTCATAATAATCATGTAACATATATTCAGTTTAAGCTCAACTACCTTCTCGTTTAGCCCATGAAATCCAAGTATCAATGCTTCATGATTATGTCCAATGTACTATACCATAATTGAAATAGTTGGTTTCTAACACTTGAGAGTTAGAGTGCTAGCTTACTTATTCACAGGAATTACATCATAGTAAAATGAATTTGGTGCATTTAGGATATGAGTTTTATGATTTCATTCACATGCATTATATGAGCTTACACACATGAATGTTGATTTAGAAAAAAACTGCACTCAATTGATATGTTTCAAGGTATGAAAATTTCTACGTAAATGATTGTGCATTTCTAATGTCTTGTATTTTGATTTACAAATAAAAATAACTGATGGATTACAATTAGAAATTTGGAGTTATTTGTCACAATTGGAAGATTGATGGATTAAAATGTACATTTATATTGGGGAAAATTTCAAATAGTAAGACAAGTTGACATGTGAAAATTTAGAATGACTAAGCCTATAAAATGAGTGACATATGGCAATAGACTTGAGTGACAATTGGCCTTAAGAATTGAGTGACAATTGGCAAAGAAACTAAGTGATATTTGGCAGCCTAAAGAGTGGACTTGTGTCTTGCTTGTTTTTATGACAAGTGTCCTTAAACTAACCTTACACCTACATCATGTGACCAACACATTCAGCTCCTTTGTAATGTTTCTATTGTGCTCTTTCCCTCTCCTTCTTCTCACTACCGAAACTCACACCTCACCCATACCTTTGGATTTCTGCTCTAAATTTTTTCCATTACCAGCTCAAAACCTTTGTCAATTTGTTTAGAAAGATAGTTATATTATGTTGTCTTCTTCTTGTCTTTGCTCAAATTCATCATACTCTCTCATAGTTTTTAGGATGATCTTGCATGCTTGTGAGGCAAAACAGGTTTGATACATTATGGTGGCATTTGAGTTGAACAAGTAAGTAAAATAATGATCTTTGTGGCATGTGTTAGCATAAATTATGATGACTGATTATGAATAGATTGAATGTAGTAACCTAGGGTTATCCCAAACTTGTTTCATTAATTAGATAAGAATTTCACTGACAAAATTTCTTAAGGAGGAGAGAATTATATCATCCTATTATCCTATGATTAGGGGTAGAACCCCAGGATACTATATATGAGAGTTTATTGAGAATTTAAAAGTGCATTTATATATTATATGACATACACATACACGTGAATAATGTTGCCACTCATGAAAATAATTGTACATGCATTCATTAACATTTTCCAGGTATAAGTGATTTTTAATGTGATTAAAATGTGAATTATGGATTTTTTTGTCTTAGAAATTGAATTGGTGTGTATTAGAATAAATTTCGCATTTTTGGAGATATTTCGGATATTTTGAAAATTTATAAAAAATTTGGGGTATTTTAGACTAGGAAAATGCAGAACTAAGAGACAAATGGAAGTCTGACTTTTGGTAATTTAGATGAAGGATAAATGGACTAATTATGGATTGATAAATGGACCTATTAAGGTGTGATATGTGGACAAATGGCTAAGGGACAGATGGTAGCATAACTAGTGGAAAAATGTAACACATGCATCGAAGACATGTGTCAAGACACTAATGAGACACCTAAGTTATGTTTTTGGGCAAGAGAATTCTACAACTACTTTGTTGTTCGTAACCAAAAATCACTCACTACTAAAACTACTTTCTTGTCCATCCATCACCAAAATGCTATGCATTTTCACTATGTTTAGCTTTTCATTGATTCATCAACGACATACCTAGCCAAATTATCACTTCAGCTATTTGGGGTTTTCGGTTATCATTCTCATCCTCTCTTAACTTCTGAAATTTTGCTGAAAGAGTGAAGCTTAAGACAAATAAGTTATCCTTTAAGTTATATGGTAGTGAAAATGACTTTCTGTTAAGGTTTTAATGTTTGTAAATGGATGCATGTATGAATGGTGTGGACGCATGTGTGGGTGGTGAAGGAAGAAGCTAATTCGTGATATGATTTACAAGGTGAAGGATTGTGATGATTGGAGTTAAATAAAGAGTGAGGAAATGCAAAAATTGTAATATGTAAAAGTATGAACTAGAATCCTTTTTGGGTTGTGATTATTAATGAATTTTTGAATTGTGACTAGAGAATTCTAAACTGGAATTTTAGGTTTAATTGAATCATTAACTTGAAATGATAGGAATTTGGCAATGAAGTATGCTGGGTATGTTATATGCAGTGTTTTTGGGGAACATACATCTGTATTTTAGACATAACTTAATCTATGAATATCCACATTGGATGTATTTTGATCTGGATCAAACTAGAAATCTATCGCTATAATTTTTATGGCTACAATTTTTATGAAGAAGTTGAATTTGAAATATATCACTAAAGGTTTTGAAATTTTGCTTGAATTTGAGCTCTGCCATAGGCATTAACACTATCTTTGTCAGAAATCATGTCTTCTCTTTATCAAATAAAATGTATTGTTGTAGACCGAATCAGACAAAGCTATCTTCATACAAGTTGTAGATTATTCTTAGCTTTCTATTGGTATAAATTTTGTAATTTTTAGATATCAGGACTGTGGGATATGAGTTTTACATTTTAGAATTCACATCAGGGTTGCATGATCAAGCACTAGCACGATCATGCAATTGCCCTTCAATCATTAGCCTTTCATTCAGGGGATGCACGATTGTGCACTAACCTTTTCAGTTATGGAATGCACGATCGTGCATATGCACAATCATGCATTAGCCAAAATTTTAAATGGGCACGGTCTATAGTATTTTGAGCATAACTTATGGAATACTGAACCAAATTGAATGATTTTTATTGCGTTTCAAACTTAAGACATAGAGGAACATTTTATTAGAAGATTTTATTGTCTAAAAACGTCAGTTTCTGGGTCAAACTAGCCATACAAATCTGATAGAAATCTGCCTGAGAAAAATCTAGAGAAAAATTCATTGTGGGCAGCGATTTGTTTTTCATGGAAATATTTTGATTATGAAGTAGTTGAACAAACCAATGTTAGGTTATTTCCATATTAGGTGTTCAGGTTTAAATAAGAGTTTAAATGAATTTATTTTGATGTTGAATGAAAGGATTAAGGTGAGTAAAGTGTAATTTTGGAGTTAAGAATGTTTGGAAGGTCTTGTAAATTGTTTATAAAGTGTATTAAAGAAACCTACCTGAGAATTTGTCATTGAACATGCATGATACATGATACATTCATAAATGTATTTATAACTAATTATTCATATGAAAATGCACATGAGTGACATATAAATGTATATGATTGCATATTGAGGAGCACGTCAAGTGACCACTTCAAGACAATGCCAGAACTTTAAGGTAATAAGCTAAAGGAGCATTTGTGAGTCAACCTAGATGATCTTCCTAGGATTGATTTCTTCTCTTTAACTTCTAGTTATTGAACTGTTTGTGATTTGTATGTGAATTCTAGGCTTTAATGGTCTGAGGAGTTTGATATTTGGGAATGTATTGACAATGTTCTATTTTTATCTGAAATTTGAATGATATCTGTTTGCAACTAATTTCAAATACTCAATGAAAGTTGAATGCTGAACTAAGGTCTGATGAATATAAGATTATGTATTCGCATCATAAATGAATGCTATTCATGGCATATTTTGTTATTTGATGCATTTCATAAAATGCATGTTCAGATAAGGGCATTGTGATCAGAGTAGCCAGTCTTTTAGAGTTTTAAGCTTAGAATTCTATACGTAGAGCTTTGCTCCATGATTTCTATATCTGACTGAGCCTAATGGGTTAGTATCTGTATCTGTATCTATATCTAAAAAGCACTTGGTCTCAAGAAATAATAATAAATTTGGAGTCTCATATGCATCTGCATCTGCATTTGTATATTTATGATTATGAAATATATGCTTATGAAAACTTTTCTGAAATTGTGATGTTAAAGTGATATGCCATGATAATGTGATTGATTGGGTTACATATGTTCTGAAAGGATGAATGTGAAGTGTGTGATATTTGTGTTTTTGACTAGGGTGAGATCATCAATGATGGTTCACTCATTGAGTTCGCAAAACTCATCAAAAATTGCAATATGGCTTTTCAGGTAAAAGACAAGAGACTTAGATTCCTAAGATTCTCTAAAAGAACATTTTGGATTGAGATATGGCTAAAAGGACTATCAGCTAGCATTTGAGGAGTTCTAGTTATTTCTATGTAGTTTATCTATGTCTTATAGAACTTGTGTATAAGAGTTGTAAACTTTCTCATGTTTGGTTATGTAAATATTGGTTTTAATGACTACAATATAAAATTTTATGAAGGGATGAAATGGGGAGTTAAGATTTTTAAGTATTATGTATTCTTTATGATGCCATGTAAGAGATTAAGTTTGCTCTAACATACCATTGTCATAGGATATGTACTTGAATATCCTCTGGATATTCGGGTATATACTCTATGGTAGTGGGATGTGACACATACCTATATTGTGAATAATGATCAATAAAGGTTAAGTACATGAAACCACCATTAGCATGTATGGACATCATAACACATATATTTGAATGTATTAAATCCAATAGTCCAGTAGTTAGTTCATCCTTTCCCTTAAAGGTTAATTTTTTTTGTCTTACCTAATACACAAGATTCACATGTGTCATATGAGTTAAAATCAAATGACCCTAAACTACCACACATTTATGCATCTCTCACTTATATGGCTAAGCCAATAATGCGATAAGTACAATGATTTCACATTATCTTGTTTTTGTCTTTTATTGTTATTGATATTTAAAACTTGATTGGACATATCTAATATGTATATCCTATTAATGTACCCAGAGCATAAATCATTCCATTCAAACTAATAGAACAACCATTGTTACTATAATTTAAATGGAAACCAACTTTATTAAGACTAGAAACTGAAATAATATTCTTATTCAATACAATTATATAAAAACAATCATCCAATTCTATTACAAGCTCACTAGGGAGCGTTAGTACATACGTTCTTATGGCTAATACATCAACTTTTGCTCCATTTCTCATGCACAGGTTTGACTCTCCTTTGTTGAGTTATCTACTATTCCTGAGGCCCTGAATATCAGTTCATATGTGTTAGCCACGATTGATATCCAATAACCATACGTCATTGTTAGAAACAATGTTAATGTCAATAATAAACATACCTAAAGTAAATGGGGCATCTGATGCCTTCTTCTACTTCAGTAGCTCCAGATAGTCCTTACAGTTCCTCTTCCAATGGCCATCCTTGCTATAATGGAAGCATGTTCCCTTAGGGGTAGCCTTAGCTTTCTTCTTGGCTACAACTTCCTTAGGCCTTATAGACTTCTTCTTCTTCTTTTGGTTCTTCCTCCTCGAGCCGAAAGAGTCCACTAGCATCACAGGATTACTGTTCTTCCTGACAGGTGGCTTAACTGTTTAATTTGTGAGCCATTAGGAAACCCAAGGAGGCCAACCTGTCAATATAGTCATTCATCTGCAGTGCATATTATACTAGAGATGTCCCCTTAGTCATCTTAGACTGGAAATGCAAACTCAAGGCCTCGAACCTTTGTGACATAGCTTGCTCATAAAACAATTCCCTCAAATGATAGACTCTAGTATAATCATCCATAGCCTCATGCTATTTTTGCAATTTCGGTGATATAGTGACCAGTATTATGCAGCTAGCCATCTCACTATCATCGAGATGATTTCTGTATGCCTTCTTATCACTATCAGAAACATCAGCAGCAGGGGGATCAAGAAGTGGTTCTTCTAAGACATAGCCTAGTTTCTCCAACTTGAGAACTATTCTCAAGTTCCTAAGCCAGTCTAGGAAATTGGGTGCAGTCAACCTATTGGCTTCCATAAGTGAGCATAGGTTCATACTAGCAGTCATGGTATAGATTCTTGAAACCTAATGTCAAAGAGAGAAAAGGTGTTAAACTGTACATAAATGCATGTCAATTAGGACTTTACTAACATGCATTATAGCTCCCACTATTTTATCGTGGATCCATAACCCTTAATATGAATATGAGAGAACTTGTATAGAAGTTCTCCTACTGGCTCGATATCCAATATCTATAGGAATGACCTTGGGTTTGCCCAATAAGCCACCCTAGGTCAATCGGTAGGTATCAGTCATGCCGATTGCATTTATAATGAAACTATCGAATCTAGTACTATCAAATGTTGATGAGTACATACACATTGGGCTATCAGCTCTTGATGCATGTACATCTCATGTGCACTACCCAACTTTGCCTCTGTACATGTTGACCTTGGTTGCCCAACAAATCAATGCTTCTAGTTAAAACCGATCCATTAATCCAAAAATCCTATTTCCATGGTTCGTACATATTGTGTGGAGTGGGCTTAGGTTTGCCTAACAATCCTAACTCTAAAAGAACTCCGGTTCTCATCATATTAATGGAAGGTGTTAGTTCTAATATCCTAAATAGGGGTTTCTACTTAGGTGTCATCTAACTAGGATGGTCTTGTATATATCATATATTTCATATATATAATTACTATAACTATATGACATGATATGGACACCCAAATCATATTAAGCTTAAGTCTATAACCATCTATCATACAGGCCCACTCATACTCCTAATATGCATCCCCCAATGCTGAAAATTAAACACATCAAAATTTGTTGTGACAAGCTATGGATCCTACATTTTGGAAGTTGATTCATCCCTTGAATCGAATTTCTTCCTAAGTGTTATCTTGGCTAAATTTAATCTTATACGTCATTTCGATTTAGAATTTAATATTAATAAAATTAAATTAAACTTCTAATTCCATAAATTAATTCAAAATTAATTAAACTTAAAATTGATTATTTGATGTCAAAATTAAACATTTTAATTTTTTTCACATGTCAATTTCTAATCTTGCTAGAAAATAATGCTCTACTTAAATTAATTCAAAATTAATTTCCAAAATTTTTATAAAATCAAATTTCAAGTTCACCAAAATAATTTTAAAATAACCCAAAAATTATCAAGATAACTAAAACACCATTGAGATTCTAAAAATGACAAATTTGATATCTAAAATTTTTTCCAGATATCATAATTCGGGAAAAATAATTTTGGCATGCTTCATTCAACATAATAACCTATTTTTATCACATAAAATTTTTTTTAAGGTTCTGGAACCGAAATATAAACATACAAAATTATCAGACAAAACAAATCCATTGATTTCTTCAAAACCGACTAGATCTGGATACTATTTGAAAATTTATTAAAACACTTTTTATAAATTACAAAAAAATTATAGAAGTGTAAACACATTCTAGATATGTTGAAATAAAATTTCCATAATCAAATTCCATGAAAAACATGTAAAACCTCATCAGTTTAGCCAACAACCAACATATGTTTAGCAGAAAACAGTTTTTCAGCATATTGTTAGAAATTTGACAATAAACAGTTCAATGATATTGAAATCAATTTTGAATCACTAAAACCATCTAAAAACATGTGATGAGCAGATCAGTGAAAGAATTTTTTTTATAATTTAATTTCGAATTTCTATCACATCCATGCAATCCTATTGCACATGTAATAGAAACTACATCTAATAGGCACAAGATGGCTCTGATACCACTGTTAGGTTTCGATTATGCATCACGTGCATCACATATCAGAAAATATGTAGAAGAAAATAAAATAAAACCCAAAAAATACATAATCAAACATGTTCCATTAGATGTAGTAAAAACAATCAAAATGAACTTAAGATGTGTACCTTACAAACTCCTTTGTTTTTCGTTGTCGTCACCTCTTCAGGTTGTCATAAACCACAAAGACCAAAGGAGAAAGTCTCTAATGATATCCACATGAAGAGTAAAGCCTAAAAAACACACACAAAGTGCTAGCTTTGATTTATGTTCTTAAGAGAATAGTTTAGAGAATAAATGTGTGTAAGATAAACTCTTCACATTTCTCACTAGTTTTCTTACAACACTATGCTCGAAAATGAGTGAGTTTCAGCCAACGTTTGGCCTCCTCTAATCCCCATCATGAATGGAGGAATAATGGGAAATTAAGTGGCAATGGCTTGAAAATTTTGCCAGAACTGGAAACTTTTAGGTTGGCAGCCATGCAACACTTGCTTTCTTTCATTCCTTTGCAACATTTCTTATCATGATCATATCGTGATACAATCCCGAAACATTCTCTCATATCTAGGATCACTATCCAAACCCATTTTACTCATTCTTCGCATCTCCAATGCATATGACCCATTATGCATGGTAGTGCAAGAGACCGTGCATCTCCCCAAAACCCTAAATATCATGACTTCAGCACAGCCATGCACTTTTTTTATTTTTAGACAATTCTAATTATGTATGGTTTGATGCACAACTGTGAAAGAGACTGTGCATCTCCCTAAAACCCTAAATCTCATGATAAAAAGAGGTTTTTAGGAGGAGAAGAAAAGATGAGACTTTGGGAGGCGATTTCCAGATGTGGAGGACATCCAAAAAGGATAATTTTGGTCTAAAGAAGTGGGAAACATGAAGATTTTATCAAAAGATCCATTGGAATACAAGATACAGCCTCTAAATCGTAAAAACATTCGATAGAAGACAATCAAGGGGATTTAGAATTATCATTCCATTGTTTTCTATTTGTTTTTCTTTCAATGTATTTTTGATTTCGTGTTCAATTATAAGGGGATTTAGAATTATCATTCCATTGTTTCCTATTTGTTTTTCTTTCAATGTATTTTTGATTTCGTGTTCAATTATGTGTAGAAAAATGGCTTATCAGTATCTAGGTTAGATGAACCTTATGTTAATATTTAAACATGATTTGATTCTTTTAACAATTTGATTGGTTGTTTGATATATAGTGATCTGATTACGTGTTTTAATTTATGTTCTAATAAGCCAAGATATTAGATCATAGTCTAATTTCATACATAAAGATTAAGAAATCCTAGTATAAATAGATTTATCATAATTAGAAGGAGTTGATTGAAACTTTAGAGATATGATGGCATAAATCTTCCGGATTAGGATCAAACCTAATAGAGACCTTAGGATTAGTTGTTAGTAGATTTAAGGTCATATATTTACGTAACATAGGAGTCTCCACAGTCTAATACATCAACAAAACAATTGTATGATAAAAGATTAATCTGTTAAGGGTTTAGGGGGATTTGAACCAAGGCACTAATTTCTGATAATGATAGCTTTCTAAGTAAATTCTGCTATCTTTGTGTTCATTATTATTTTCTATTTCATTAATTGTTCTAGATTTTATTTTCTTTTTATTAAAAATATAAAATCAATTTTTAGGTTAAATAATAGGGGAAGGGTAAGTACTAGTGTTCATAGTCTTTGTAGGATCGACCTGTACTTCCGAACACTAACTACAGCTACATTATGCACTTGCAATTATTACATAATTGAAAAACTCACAAAATAACTCAATCAACAATCCATACTTGGTTTTAAAGCTTATATTTCGTTTATCTCCCTTGGACATTTGATTTTGGTGATAATCACTGTAGGAAAACACTTTAGAGCCATATATCTTGTCGAGCATGCAATCAAGCATAGGTACGAGAAACCTATACTTGATTGTTTACTTTATTTATAGGCCTACTATCTATACACATTCTCTACAACTTATCCTTCTTTAGAACTAACAATGATGGAATGACATATGAGGATATGCTCTTGTGAATGTAACCATAATCTAATAGCTCTTACACCTACCTTTATAATTCCTTAGCTTCCTCTAGATTCAGTCTAAGATGAGCTTATTAGGCAGTGTTGCACCTGGTATTAAGTAGATTTGGTGATCATCCCTATAAAAAGGAAGCAAAACTGATGGTAAATCTTTAGGAAACATATATAAAAATTTGTTGGATGAATTGGTAAGGCCTCCATCCTTTTAGCTTCCTTAAAAATCAATACAAAAGCCTCCTTAATTCTTGAAAATTGCTTAGAAATTCTATTTTATCAACAACTAGAATATCCTTGCTTAATTTTCTTTCTTCTACGATGCAGATTCTACTCCAAAGTGATATATTTTTCATTCTTCTTAATAGAATTGGAATTGCTAAATTCATCATGATTTAGTGTCCTATCATATTGCCATGTTCTCCCAAGAAGGATATGTTAACCATATATCCCTTTGAAGTACATCACAAAGAACCTCATCCTTATACTTGTTTCCAATCGAAAATGCCTCCATAACTATTTGGTTATCTTTAAATCATTCCTCTTGTTTATCCATCTCAAAGAGTACGATATAGTGTGCTTTTAAGTACACAAGTTCAGTTTCTCAACCAAATAAGTTAAGACAACATTAGTACAATTTCTACTACCCATAATTAAATTGCAAATCTTACCATTAATTGTGCATTATATATGGAAAATTTGTTCATATTGTTACACATCTAAGGACACTATTAGTATTTAAGACACATCTATTCATCAAAGACTCCCTGTCCTCATATGCTTCCATTTTAGAATCTTTGACAACTTTATCCTCGGCGTCACCTTCTTGTGGGCTAGTATAGAGTTGTGTTGAGATTTCTACCTTAACCTCTTTCATATTTTGAATCATCAAGGCTTCTTCATAGGGCACTCATGTTGATAATGGCCAAAACTTTGGCATTTGAAGCACATACACTTGATCTTTTCTTACAATTGAGGCCATAAATTTATCTTTTCTTTTCCATTGTTCTCATTTTTCTAATTAAAATTAGCCACTTGTGAACTCAGATACATCTTTTCTTTCTCACTGGTGCTACTTTTAATAATAAAAAATATGCTTTGTAAGTTATTGATTGAGCCTAAGTTTATTATCTAAATTGGCAACACTTTTATGGCCTTTACTATGCTTTTCAACTCCTAATTCTTGATTTTGTGCTTAAATTAATTCTTGAGTGTGCACTTTTGTTTTATGCAATTTAATGGTAAAAATTGTTACAATTGGTATTAATTGCATCTCTTAAGTTTTATAAGAATAATTGATACTGCAAATTGCTATTTTTGATTGTAGGATGCTTAAGGAGAAGGGAGTCAACATGCTGAATTGAAGTCAACAGGAGATCATAGCCTTCGGGAAAAGTTCGCCACGGAGAGCACATCTGTTGCCGCAACGAAGAAAGAAAAATTAGGCAAAACTTTCAGGGAAAGTTCACCACGTCGAAGGATTAAGGAAAGACGCAACGTCGTGGCGAGCCTGCCTGTCACTGCGACGAAATGTCGAAAACCTGACCATATTTGGGAAAAATCTCTCACTATTCTGACCCGACCCGTGACCCTACTTTTAAAAACATGCCAAATTAAGTTATTTGAGGGAAGATACTCGATAGATATACATTCGGGAGAAGTGAGAGCCGACAGAGGAGACTTAATTTCTCACTCTCGACCTTCATCCATCACTGATTTTCTTTAATTCTCATCGTCGCTCTCATCATTTGGTTATTACTGCCATGGATGCTATCGGTTTGTTTACAGTACTGAGTGCTCTCGGAGTGATGCTTGGCTAAACACCATTTCCTCTTGAAGATGTAGCAATGGCTTGAGTTCGATGGGCTTCAAAAGGGA
>JAOSBN010000001.1:14853769-14884768 GCA_027563595.1 Erythroxylum suave | reverse complement strand
ATCTAAACTACCTTGTGAGAGAGAGATGTTGAAACATGGCTTAGAGGTGAGTACACTGGTACGTAGTAATACAGTGACTGGAGAAGTGTGGAAAGAGATAGACCTTATTTTGGGTATGGATTAGCTTACTACTAATAGGGCTATGATGAATTGTTATACTAAAGAAGTTATTATTGAATCTCCTAATCAACCAAGGGTTATATTTCGAAGTGTTAGTCAAGTAGTGTCAATTAGATTTATTTCATCAATGAGTGCCTTTAGGCTGATTCGAAGTGGATGTGAGGTTTATTTAGCCTATGTGAACGATACCCAAATTGAGCAGATAGTACAAGATATTTATGTTGTTAAGGATTTCTTAGATGCATTTCCTACTGAATTAACAGAATCACCACCAGATAGGGAAACGGAGTTCACTATTGACTTAGTTCCAAGTATTACTCCTATATCTATTCCTCTGTATAGGATGACACTTGTGCAACTTAAGGAACTTAAGACTCAGTTACAAGAGTTGTTGGATAAGGGTTTTATTAGACCTAGTGTATCAACTTGGGAAGCACTAGTTTTGTTTATGAAGAAGAAGGATGGAACCTTGAGATTATGCATTCATTATAGGCAATTGACTCGAGTGACAGTGAAGAACAAGTATCTCTTACTGAGAATAGATGATTTACTCGATCAGTTATAAGGAGCTTAGGTGTTTACTAAAATGGATTTGAGGTCAGGGTGTTATCAATTGAAGATAGCAGAAGTTGATGTAGCAAAGAGTGGATTTCGAACCAAATATGGACACTTCAAGTTTTTGGTGATGCCTTTTGGATTGACAAATGCTCTGACGGCATTTGTGGCATTGATGAATAAAGTATTCCAACCATACTCAGATCATTTTGTGATTGTATTCATAGATGATATTTTGGTGTACTTGAGGAGTAGAGAGGATTATTACGAGTATTTGAAGTTAGTCTTACAGATAATGAGAGAGAAGCAATTGTATACCAAGTTCAATAAGTTTGAATTTTGGCTTGATTAAGTAGTATTCTTGGGTCATATAGTATCTGGACAAGGCATACAGGTGAACCAAAAGAAAGTTGAGGTAGTTATGAAGTGGGAAGCATCTAGAAACGTGTCTGAGATTTGGAGTTTTCTTGGGTTAGCAGGTTATTACAGGGGATTTTTCAAGGGGATTTCATTGATCTCAGCCCTTTTGATAAAGCTTCTGAGAAAGAATGTACCTTTTCGGTGAACTGATGAGTGCTAGAGGAGTTTTGAGGAATTGAAACATTGATTAACTACGACATATGTGTTAGTTACACCATCTGGATCTGGATGGTATGTTGTATATAGTAATGCTTCACATTAGGGATCAGGGGGTATTTTGATGCAGTATGGTAAAGTGCCTGCATATGCTTCGAGAGAGTTAAGATATCATGAGTTCAATTACCCAGTTTATGATTTAGAACTTGCTATAGTGGTGTTTGCTTTAAAATTTAGAGACATTGTTTATATGGTGAGACGTTTCAAATATTTAGAGATCATAGATGTTAAGCCCAGGTCCTATTACTTATCCTGAGGCGACGATTTGAGATGGTCAGAAACCATCACATGAGAGGGTAGTCGAAGGCTTCAATTCTTAAGAAAATTTTCAGGGTTAGCACTGGCGAGTTCGCAGCAGCAAACTAAGTATTTCGCCACGGCGAAACTAAGGAATGTTTCCAAAGATCTCTCGGGAAAAGTTCACCACAGTAAACTAAATGTTTCGCCTCGGTGAAACTAGGAAATATTTCTAAAGATTTGTCAGGAAAAGTTCGTCGCGGCCAACTTCTGACTTAGTCGTGGCGAAGTTCCTAAGTAGAGGCAAAAGCACCTTTCAGGAAAGGTTCATCGGCAACCTTGACCCAACTTTTCAACAATAATTTGCACATACATTTCATCAACCAATAACAACTCAACCGAAAGATCAAAATGTACATACATAAAAGAAACTTCTTTAATTCTTGATCTCATTACTAAATCAAAATAGAGTTTGAACATAGCTTTAGTTACATATCAACAATCCACATCAATAACTTAATACAAAATATAAATGAATGGTTATATTTGATATGTTTATAAAGCTACCCAAAAATAGTCGTCGAACTAACTTAGTTATTAGATATAGCTATTTTGGAGTTCCCAATGCCTTGCAAGGAATCAATAACCTTCTTTTTCTACACCTAAGGAGTGAAAATAATGGGTTGAGCTACATAGCTCAGTGGCTAATATATTTATAGTCATTGGTAACGAGCCATACAAATTTCATGCACACATAAATATATATATATATATCTCATTTTATGTAGCAATTCAATCATCAATTGTTCTAGCTCAAAACTCATAGTTAAGGAAGTTATCACATAACACATAACATGTATAATTATCCATCAAACATAATCACTCAAATTCATATCATGCTTAACAAATCAAATGGAATGCATAACAAATGGGTTGAGAGTCCCATGGGTCGAAATGGAGAAACCGAAGTTTACACCATAAACAAACTGAGTCTGCTTCTTAGGATCTCATATGCCACAAGTGGGCAGCCAGGAGAAATCTTAAAGTCAATGTGCACATGATGAATGAAATGGTTTCTCTCTTGCCTAAACACAAGCAAATTCTTATGCTCAATTCATTTCATCACATGTTCATACTTTCATACATCTTATGCTTTTTCCTCTTTTCCGATTATGCAAAATGTCATAGCATCTTTCAAGGTATGAGATAAGAACACATCATAATAAATTTTCCAACATTCATAATAAGTCAAATTTAAGCAATTAAGCATACATACACAAAAGTAAGCAATTTGCTCATCTCAACAATAACTATAAACATATTACCTGCCTAATTCACTTGGAAAATCTAACTCAATTGTGCCTTTCCTCTTGCTCTAGGATAGGGCTTTCTTGGATTCCTAAAACAAAGTAATTTCTCATTCAATCCACATTCAAATGGAAATTCATAAAGCTTCAATAATCAAGAATTAATAAATAAATAAAATCCAGCCTAGACTTAACTTACCCATAGTACATCTAGGCTATAAAACTAAAACCTAGCTTAGAAATCCATGAAAATCAAATGGGTTTCTCTTCTTCTCTTCTTTCTTCCAACACTAACTCATTTCTCTCTCTAACCTCTTTTGTTTTTCTACCCAAACAAAAAGAAAAGATGAAACTTACCTAAAACAAGTTGGTTTCTCTTCCTTTTTCTTCTTTCTCCTAGCTTCCAAGACTCTTCTTCTTCTTTTCTCTTCTTTCCCATGTTTTTCTTCTTCTTTATCTCTTCTAATGATTTTCTTCTTCTTCTTTCTTAATCAAGACTACATTTTGTCTTGATTTTTCCAATTTTACCCTTCATTTGTCTTGTTCTTCCAATTTTTCCCTTCTTTTGTCTCTTATAACCATTACACTAATTTAATTCTAACACCCGTAATTAATAACCCTAATTCCTATTCATGTTTGTTAAATTAATGACTAATTTCAAAAAATAAGCAACTGATTAAATAAAGAAATAATTAAATAATTAAAAAATCGGGGTTCATCAATAGAAGTTTGAGATATTTGTTGAGTCAAAAAGAACTGAATATGAGACAAAAGAGGTGGATTGAGTTGTTTAAGGATTATGATTGCACGATTGAATACCATCCAGGTAAAGCTAATGTTGTAATTGATACATTAAGCAGGAACTCTAATAGCAATGTGGCACAAATTTAAACATCGAAGTTATCAAACCTAGTTCAACTAAGAGCCCTGAATGTTGAACTAAGTTTGGGACAGAACGAAGCATTATTAGCTATATGGAAGCTTAGCCTAGTATTGCAAGAAAGGATTAGAAAAACTCAAAGCAAAGACCTAGAATTGGTGAAGATTATTGAGAAGTTGAAACAGAATTCGAATTCTAAGTTTGAGTTGAGAAATAGTGCATTGTGATTGAAGTAGAGATTATGTATGCCAGATGTTGATGGTCTAAGAAAAGAAATTTTTGAGGAAGCACACATAGTATCCTATGCTATGCATCCTGGTACTAGTAAGATGTACAATACTTTTAAACAACATTTTTGGTTGCCAGGAATGATGAAGCATGTGGCTATGTATGTTACTAAATTTTTGACATGTTAAAAAGTTAAGGCAGGGCATCAAGCTCTAGTTGAGAAATTACAGTCATTATCTATTCCAGAGTGGAAATGGGAGAGAATTATAATGGATTTTATTATGGGTTTAGTGAAAACTCAAAGACAACATGATGATATATGGGTCATTGTTGACATATTAAAAAAAACAGCTCATTTCTTACCTGTGAGAGAAAGTAGCACACTGGATCGGTAAGCTCAAAGGTATGTAAATGAGATAGGGAGGTTATATGGAGTCCTAGTGTCTATTGTGTCAGACTAGGATCCTATATTTACATCTAGATTTTGGGGCAGTTTAGAATCAGCATTAGGTACAAAGTTAAACTTTAGTACAACATTTCATCCTCAGATAGACGGATATAGTGAGAGGACTATTAAGATTGTTGAAGATATTCTAAAAGCTTGTGTTTTATAGTTTCAAGGAGCACGGGATGAATATATAGCTCTCATTGAATTTGTATACAATAATCATTATCATATTAGTATTGGTACAGCTCCATATGAGGCATTATATGGTAGAAAGTGTCGATCTCCTTTGTATTAGATGAAGAGGGCCTAAGGATTACTGAAGGCCCGTAGTTGATTCAAGGTATCATTGATAAGGTAAAATTGATCCATAATAGGATTAAGGCAGCTCAAGACAGGCAAAAGAGTTGTGCAAATCAACACCAGAGGGATATGGAGTATCATGTGGGAGATAAGGTGTTTTTTAGGGTGTCAACTTGGCGAGGATTGCTAAGGTTTGGTAAAAATGGAAAGTTGAGCCCTAGATACATTGGTCCTTATGATATTACTGAGAGACTAGGACTATTAGCTTACAAATTAGCATTACTGCCAGAAATGTCTCAGATTCACAATGTGTTTCATGTTAGTATGCTTAGGTGATATCTATTAGATCCAACATATGTATTACTGGTACAGGAGGTTAAGATTGCAACTAATTTTAGTTATATTGAGGAACCAGTCAAAATAGTTGGATACCAGAAGAAACAGTTGAGAAATTATGTAATTCTTTTGGTTAAAGTCTTTTGGAGGAATCATTCAAGAGAAGAAGCTACATGGGAGACTGTGGAATACACGAGGAAATAGTAACCCCATCTATAGTGTTAATCAGGTAAGAATTTTGAGGACAAAATTCCTTAAGGAGGAGAATTATAATAGTTGGTTTTTAAAACTTACTGAGGATTAGAATTTTAGACTTTTGAATCATATCATTTTAGAATTTATGAGGTGCATTTCATTCACATGCATAACGTGAGTATATATATACATGAATGTTGATTTAGACAACAATTCAAAGATAATATATACACTCAATTGACATGTTCCAAAGTATGAAAGGTTTAAAATGTTGATGATTCGATTGTCTATTGCTTATGTCTTGAATTTTGGTTTGATGGATTATGATTAGTAATTTGGATTTAATTGTTACAATTAGAAAATTGATAAATTAAAACATACATTTAGTCTAGGAAATATGTCAAGTGGTAAGATAAGTTGGCACACGAAAAATTAGGATGACTAAGCCTATAAAATGAGTGACTTTTGGCATAGAAAATTAAGTGACAAATGGCAGTAGTGATTAAGTGACCAATGACCTAAGATATTAGTAACTTTTGGTAGCCACATAAGAAGACATGTAGCTTACTCCATTTGTATGACATATGTCCTTCTAAAACAAAGACACCCTGCACCAAATGGCTTAAGCAAATGCAAAGTCATGTTTGCCTCTAGTTGTTTCTTCTATATGCTTTCTTCTTCTCCTCCTTCTCATTACCAAAATACACATATAACCCTTACATCTTTGAAATTTTGCTTTAATTCTATTCATTATCACTCCAAGATTCGTACAAGATCCTGCACAAAGATAACTATAATCTATTATCATATCTTTGCCCATGCTAAAATCATTATACTCCTATCTTGTTCTTGGAATTGTGTTTGCATGCATGGAAGGCTAGGTTAGTTTGATAACTGAGGAGGTATTTGAGCTAATCAAGAAGGTAAAATACTTGTGATATAAAAGAATACAACTTGATGATGACAGAATTGGGGATTGATTGATTAAAGTATTAGTATTAAATGTGTGCTAGGAAAATGATGCATGAATGGTAGTTTATGTTATGTTTATCATATATGAAAAAAAAATAGTTTATGAGTTATTCAATGAATGATTTTGAGCTGGAAATTGAGATGAAATTAATGAGGAATTGAGGTATAATTAATGAACTGTTGTGAAGGTGTTTTGAATTTGATATGAAAGAGTTTTCTTTCAAAACTGGAAAAAAAATTATGGATGTTAGTGTATGTGTAAGAATGATTGATGGTGACATAAATGAATAGAACTTAGAAAGCTTTAATGTAACCAAGATGGAAGCAATATTAACATGAATTGAAATAGCTTTTGAGAGTATGAATTCTGAAAATTTTGAAGTATTAGTAATGATCCTAAGTAGATGAAATTCGTGTAGAATTGAGGGAAATTGGATAGTGTATGATCGGGAAGCACTCGTCCCACTATCGTGGGAAGGTGGTCCACGATTGTGACCAAAGAAATGATAATTTGGTTTTGAGAATTTGTTGAACCAAATGAGGATAAATCACTCTACATTTATGTATTTGTACTTAATTAAGGCTTGAAATGAACCTAGATTGTTGCTTGATTAATTGATTAAGGGTTCGATAAGTTTAGGTTGTTAATAGATGTCATTACCTAAGGGATGGATTGTCTTGTTATCAATGTTTTTAAATATGGAAATTATGAGTTGTTAAAGGAATAAAGGTGATTTTATGAATGCCAATGTGATCCAAATGATATGAGTAAGGTGTATTAGGTATGAATGAATGAGAATTAGGAAATTGTGTGAATGTATATTGCTAGAAAAGGTTGATGAATGTATGAGTGATGAATTTAGAGTAATCAAACTTACTTAAGGTATAAACCTGAATGCAAAGTGGTAATATACAAGATATAATAATTGAATGCTCAAGAATTGTGAATAAGAATACATACCCAGAAAGGTCAATTGAGCATGCATTGAACATCACACATGTACATGTGCATGATTGTATATTCATATGATTGAACAACTTAATGATGTGTAAATTAGGTGTGTATTGCATGACTTTATATATGTAAGTTGATCGTCAGCATTCAAACATTGAACAACTTAGTGATGTATGAATTAAATTATATGTGTTTCCGTTTGAATTGTATGTGTATTGTGGAATGTGTGGACAACTGAATAATGAATGTTTAATGAATAATGAATGTTTAACTTAGATCCGAAGTATTTGATATATGACATGAGCATATAGAATGAAAAGTACTGAAAGCATGATATCTGAATTGAGGCATCTCATTATATTGACACACATGATCAAATAAAGGAGTTGTGACCAGAGTAGCCAATGTGTGGAAAAAACCTTAATGCTCAGGATTATGCACAAAGAGCCAGAGGCTCAGATAACAATGAGCCCAGTATCTACAACTGATACGGGACAATATATGAAATGAGCCTGGTATCCACAGCCGATACGAGATAGTAAATTAGGTTGATAGGCGCTCGATCATAATAAAGTAAAATAAGAAAGAAATCACATATGCATTTGCATATAACATTATAAATGTATCATTTGAATCATTGTGATGAAATTATTGAATTATTCTGAAATTGTGATATGGAATGTTGGTATATAGTACTTGTTGAAATATGACAAAATGTGATGTGGTATTCAATACTGGATTTTGTAATATACTTGCTAAATTATGTAATTTATTTTGGTGTTCTGACTTGAGTGAGCACATCAGTGATGGTTTATTCATTGAGTTCGCAAACTCGTCAAAATTGAAACATTGATTTTCAAGTTCAAGGGAGATCTAGCTTCTAAAGCAATCTAATAGAATTCTAGTACTATTATTTTGGGGACAATAATAACTCAAAGATATGGTCAGCTGATACCTATGAAGTCTAGATAGATTTCTTTTGCATTGGCATTCCATGTTATGACACACATTATCTCTAGTGTGTAATTTTTGTACTGTATAATATACTAGGATTTAGTTCAAATTTGGTGTGGATGATCTACTTGAATTTGGAATGTTAATGACATATATGACTTATTATGATTGTGAAGGAAATAAGTATTTCAAATGCTTAAGTTATATTGATGCCTTATACTATATTTGTGTGATTGCACTACCGTAGCATTTCCGTGTAGTATATTCTCAACTATCTATAGATATGTTTGGGAATATGTGCTATGGGTATGGTATGTTACACTCACCCTCCTCACACAATTCTTCTTCGCTCACACTCTCATCCTTATACACTTCAACAACTTTCTCAACTTCCTCTGTAACTTCCTTCACATAGTCATCTACAACATCAATCTTCATACATGCACTTCCATCCACTGGCTTCATCAATGATTTAGTCATATCGAATTCAACCTACTCATCACCAATTCTTAAAACCAATTTTCTTTCATTCACATCGACTAATGCCTTGTTAGTATTCATAAAGGGCTTACCCAAAATAAGTGGATAATTCCTATCTTCTTCAAAATCCAACACAACAAAATAAAAAAGAATTATAAATTTATCCACTTTTACCAGAACAACGTCTATTACCCCAAATAGCCTCTTGATAGGATTGACTGCAAGTTAGCATGGATGTTGGCTTGATGTATCCTAGCCCTAATTTCTTTAAAATAGACTAAGGCATCAAGTTAATACTTACACTTAAATCACATAAGCATTTAGAAAATCCAAAATCACCACCAACATATGGCATAGTAAAACTCCCTAAATCTTGTAGTTTTGAATGCATTGTGCTTGTGATGATCGAACTATAGTTCTCGATGAAGGTCATCGTCTGACTGTCCTCCCAAGTACGTTTATGCTTCAATATGTCCTTGAGAAACTTTGCTACTTGAGTATACATTCCAATGCCTCCACCAAAGACAAAATTAATCTGAAGCTTCTTTAACTTCACTAAGAATTTGGAGAATTAAGTGTCTAATTGATGTTGTCTCACCCTTTATGGATATGGAATCTTAGGCTTGTAAGGTGGTGGTGACACATATGGCTTCTTTTCTTCTTTCTCTTCTACCTTCTCTTCTTCTATCTCTTTTCCTTTACCTTTCTCCTTCTGTTGGCTATCCTTTTGCACACTTGGCTCCTCCAATTGCTTACCCTCCTAAGTGTGATGCCCTTGAGTTGTTCCTTTGGATTAGCCTTGGTGTTGTTTAGTAAGCTTCGTGCATTTCTAGAAGACAAAGCATTAGCAAGTTGACCTACCTGTACCTCCAAATTGTGGATGGATGAAGTGTTGTTCTTCAGAATATGGTCAAACTTTGCTTCCATTCTACTCTGACTCTCTTCTTTTCTTCTTTGACCTTCCTCTTGGCTTGAGAATTTCAAACCCAATAGGTCCATTAACTTGTCCATTCTTACTCTCCAAAGACCCAAGTCGATCTTGCTAAAATCGAGGAGGTCCTTGTGCTCTCACTTGTCCACCTGTAATATTAGCATTCCATGAAATATTTAGGTTTTTTCTACCCAAGATTTTAATTGTTAGAGTATGGATTGTTACCTCTTTACAGCTAGCCTAAGTAATTTACTTGTTCTATACCAGTGGCTTCCAGCAAGAAGCATTCAGTTATGCCATGGTTGTCCTGCCTATATAACTCACACTGTAATTGTATGGCTTTGACTGTGGATGAAGAAGCTCCTTATAGGTTGCTCAACTTCTCTGTGAAGGCAGTAATTGTGCTTACAAGATTCTCACCGAGTCAATTGGGATCATCCCTTTTTACTCCTTGGACCTTTGTATACTCTTTTCATTTGACCACATGCAGATGTTGCTTGCCAACTCTTTCAAAATTTTATAAGCTGCATCAATAGTTTTCCTCATCAAAGATCCTCTTGTAGATGCATTTATACTTCCCTTTGTGCTCTAATTCATATCATTGTAGAATGTTAACAAAAGGAACTCCCTTGGAAGTTTGTGGTGGGGCCAACACCTTTGTAATTCTCCTAGGTTTCATATAATGACTCCCTAGAACTTTGTTAAAAGTTTGTGATCTCTTTGATGATTTTTGTTGTCTTGGTCGAGAAGAAGTACTTAGCTAGGAAAGCTTGGGCTAGCTACTTCCAAGTAGTGATTTTCCCCCAACTGAGTGAGTTATATTGTACCTTTTCCCGATCCCTTAAGGTAAAAGGAAACAATCTTAACCTCACAGCATTATCAGACATCCCATTAAACTTGAAGGTGTCACAAATCTCTAAAAAGTTACCAAGATGGGCATTAGGATCTTCGTTTGACAACCTATAAAACTACACACCACTCTGAAGTATATTGAGGAATTCCAACTCGATCTCAAAGTTATTGGCTTGAACTGCAGGCCTTGTAACTTTTTCAGGATTGAAACCTGGCCTCATAAAGTCCATCAATGTCCTCTCAGCTCCTTTTTGCTCTCCTCCTTCTACCATATTCCTTTATATTATGTCTTGATTTCTAGTTCTTCCTAGCTCTTTTTTAGCCTTATAATATCTAAAAACTCTTATTCGCTAAGCTCGTTATACCTTCTTGTGCTCCTTGTGTTCATGCACTTGCAAATAAACAAGAAAAAGTATCCAAAATTCTTAAATCAAAGTCACCCAAACTAAACCAGATGCTAAACAAACCAATCCCCAACAAAGGTGCCAAAAACTTGTTGAAAGAAAAAACAAACTACTTATTTTATGCTAAAACTGTAAGTATACGAGTCATTACTTGTAGTAAAAAACAGATATCATCTTACAGAGATTGTGCTTAAGCACAATTAATTCAAGTTGTACTTTGTTTAAGACTCAAATTCAAATAATAGCAAATAAAAAACTAAATTAAACAAACTAAATCGAATAAATAATGTAACAAAAGTGCAGAAACTTTGATTTCAAGATTAAAATTTAGAAATCACTTTTTCTTATCTTGTCTCCCTCCTTATTGATTGAATTATACCTCACCTAAGATGTCTTAATTTTTTTCAATCACCCTCTCTTAAGGTGTAATCAAATGCCCCTAGCCAAATTAAATGGAATTGACTATGCAATCTCTCAATCTACAAAAATTAGTCCAATTTAACTAGTTATGAAGCTATCATATGAGTAATCAACGAATTAGTCAAGATCTCTCTCTATCTAATCAATTAACTTGATAAGTGCAGGTCTATATGGTGCCAATTCTTATTGTAAAGCCCTATACAATTTACTCAACTTAATTTCTCAATATATTATAAGGTTTAAGCACAATATTTATCAAATCATTCATTTAAAACAACAAAGCAGGAGTTCAACAAGTAGTTTAAAAGTAATCTCTATAATAAATTCAGCCACTCATAATAGGATTAAGTTCAACCATATCCATATTCTCCAAAAGACAAAACTTACTGAAAAAATAAAACAAATACATGGTACCTTTCTTCCCTTTTTATATCTGAAAATCTGGAAAATGGAAGCTCTTGATTATCAGTCTCGATTCCCACCTTTTGCAATTGGAAGCTTGTGAATTTGCTTGAACAATTGGAAAAAATGTGAATAGTGGCTGCCAAATGTATATATGTGTAAGGAAGGCTTTTTTAATTTTTTTTCCTTTTAGTCACCTTGGGTTAGATGAAGCAATTTTTTCCAAGCCATCACCAAGATGATGCCATGTTTTTCCAAGCCTAGGCCCTCCTCTCATGTGTTTACTCTTGGAGTAGCGGGAAGCTCACTCGTCTCCCTCACCAATTAGAAGTGACTACTTGTCTTGTAAAGCATTTGTCCACTTAAATGTTGGGTGCCCTGTCCTGGAGACTTATTTTTAGCCTTTGCCTTTGTATTATTAGGTTGCGTGAATTTCCAATCTTTGAAAGCTAACTTATTCCATGGTTTTGTAAGTTTAAAAGCCTCCTCTCCTATCTTCCTCTTTTAGACATTTTTTTCACTTTCATTTCTAACTCCAATTCCTCCTATACAATAGGTAAATACACCAATAAGATCCAATTATATCCCAAAATCAACAATTAAATGTTAAGACAAAAAACACAAATAAAAACATAAAATAAATAACAATTTAATCCTAAACGCAACAAGAAACAACCAACTTACAAATTAAACACTTAGAAATATGAGTACTAAAACACAACTATCACCAAGGAGAGAGGAAGAAGAAGAGAGGAGAAGGAGAAAGGAAGAAAGAGAAGAAGGGGTTGCAATGCTTCCATTTTCCTTATCTATTCCAACCTTCCAAGCGACATTTCGTTTCATCTTTATTGTTCTTTCTTTTGAATATATAGGATGGACTTGATAGTGATGGATTTAGATGATGATGTTCTAAACTTCTTTAGGGATTTGTTCTTGGATTAATGTTACTGTGATTTCTTTTGATGTTAATATATTAGGTGTTGTGACTATTTGTTATATTTGCCTGCTTCGATAACAAATCAAGAGAGTGAACCAATAGCAAAGCAATTATATTGTGTAATGACAGTTAAACAATCAATAGATCATGCAAATAACTAAATCGAGAATATAAACAAAGAGAGATCTCGTGTGAGGACCTAATTGTCTATTACAAGACTTAAGATCTAATTGGATTTGTGGGTTTGTTCTAATTGAGAGATTGTGAATTCCATAATTCAATTAGCGGTTTATGATTTAGGGTTTAATGATTATAACTCGAAGAGAGTGATCCATCCTTTAAAAGTTGAGGACCGATACAGTATTAACTTAAAAGTAACCATGTCAACATTTAATGATAAGACAAATCACCCTTCGCATATTTAGATAATCTTCCTTATGTGATTTTCATTGTTAATTTGGTGGTGCTAATTTTGATTCTTTATATGTTACGTTTACATTTAAATTCCAATCAATCATCTTCATGTTTTTACTTTCTTTGCAGTTTTTATTTTTCATTTTCATAATTGTTTAGGCCTTAGATAACTTAGAATTAGATTAGTTCATCAACTTCTCGAGGGACCAAAACCTCACAACTACAAGTACATCCTGTACGCTTATAGTATTTTGAGGGCTTTAAAGAGATTAAAACTTGCCTCAACACACTCCTAACTCAATATCACATAGCCAATTCCTTAAACTTTCTCTTGTTAGATAGTAGCTCCTTCAAAAACTTTGCATACTTTAACATTTGATAAAGAGCCTTAATAAAAGGTAACTTAAAACGGATTTGTTTAAAAAGTTCAAAAAATTTACCAAATTACTTATCCATAAGATCTTTCTTAAACTTAGCAAGATATTAGTGGTAGGCTAGAATTCCTAGACTTTTAGAGGATTCTTTATGTCTTTAGGTTCCTCTATACTCTTCTTATTATTCTCCTCTACACTTTGGGTCTTATTTTTGACTTTCAATTCCTTTCCGTTCTTAAGGGTGACTAACTTCACATATGCTTTAGGATTTATTTCAGTGTTACTAGGCAAACTCCCTTGTTGTCTTTCATAAGCTAGCTTCATAAACTGGCCAATCTGATTTTCCAAGTTATGGATATAAGCCTCTTAATTCCTTAATAAAGTTTTAGCAATTTGAAATCTCGCCTCTAAAGTCTGGATAAATTTACTCATAAGGTCTTCTAAGTATGGATTCTTTTCCTAAGTTAGGTGTTATTGAAATCCTAATTCCTTTATTTTCCTTAATTCTCCCAAGGACATTTAGGTGTTTCATCCATCCTGGATCATATATATTGTTATAAGGATTATTTTGAGATCTAGTAGCATTCCTAATATAATCCACATGCTCGAGCTTTGCTATAGTACTTACTGCCTAACATTCTTTTCTTGCTTGCTAACTCATTCACCCCATACTATTTCAAATAAAACAAATGAGAATTTATTGTTAACCATCTATCTTTTTGCTCAAACATTTAATTTGGCCTGCCAATGTTGCAAATGCATTTATATTAAAAACTCTGATTGGCTTGCTAGATTGTGCTTGAGAAAAGTGCCACTAATATTTGCTCACTGGCCTTTCTTTAATAAGATCTTGAGCTACTTTTGGTGTTTTATTACTTAAAGTACCCTTAGGTGTTGCATCAATCATCAGCCTAATTGTTTGTTTAAGTCCATTATAGAATTTGTAACCATAGTGGTAAACCATAATATAGGCCCTTGCTTACTATCTCCTTAAATCTCTGCCACATATTATATATGGTCTTTCAATCAATTTGAGCATAAGAAGAAACGACATTCCTCAATTTGACATTATTAGCTAGTTGAAAATACTTCAAAAGAAATTTCTCTATCATTAAGTTTTATATGATGATATATCCTTTATGTAATGAATTCAACCATTCCTTAGCCCTTTTCCTCAATAAGAGTGGAAATAATCTCATTCTTATTACACATCAGTGGCAACATTTATCTTAGAGGTGTCACAAATCTCCAGAAAATTAGTTATATGTGCATTGAGATCCTCATCAGGTAGCCCATCAAACTAGAAAAACTACTGCACCTTCTGAATAATGTTCAATTTAATCTCGAAAATTTAGTTGTAATAGTTGGTCTCACAATGTTGGACTCTTTCCTAGTTAAGTCTAACTTAGTATAATTAAACATTTTCCTTAGTTTCTGTTCCATGATTTATGATCCTTTAGCCTTAATTTGATGTTCGAAATCCTTTATCAGCTAATCTAGCTCTACCTTTCTAAATCGAGTCCTTTGAAGATTTCTAATAATCTTCTTCTTAATTTCTAGATCTTCTTCAGCCAAGTTAGTTGGATTTCCTTGGGTCATAAACTAAAACAAAATTTGTAAATGTGACAAAGGAAGAAAGTAAACAAAATTATTTAATAAAGAATTAATAATAAGTACAGAGAACCAAATGAGAAATAATGGTTATATTAATAAAAATTAGATTATTATAATATTATAGTCTCTAATAATGGTACCAAAAACTTTATACATAAGATCCCTACCCCATAGATCAATAAGGCAAGTACACTTATTGAACTATAGTACAGTTGCAATGAATATCGCGTGTTAATCTTATAAGGACTATAAGAACTAGTAATTACCTCTTTTCTATTATCTAACTACCAAAATAAGATGATAACTTAATTAAAAAGATAAAAACAAAACTAAATTTCAACATAAATAATAACCAAAAACACAAATCATGTAAAGATTAACCAAATCAAAAAAGTAGTACCTAGGTAATGAATCCTCTTAATATTTCTTAAGCTATTAACCCTTTATGCAATTTAGTTAAAGATCATTAGCCCGTAAAAATTCTTATCTTATGTTAATATCCTTATCAAGCCTATCAACACCTAATCCTAGGTTGATTAACTAAAATCTCTTCTTATCTAAAACCCCTAAGATTAATTTAATCAATTTGTAAATTGCTCTATTAAATTTGACCTTGATTTGGAAAATTTATGTCAACCTATCTCTAGGTTTGCATACAACTCCTTTTGATTTTTCTAGATCTATTCATACAAATGATTTTTCAATCTCAAATGCGTGAAATCCTACACGAATCAGTATTCAAAAAATATTAACTCATGAAATAATCAAAGCACATAATTGAATCCAACAAATTAAAAATCAAATTATAAAGAGTTAAACTAAAAATCCCTTCCACCTAGTTACTACACAAATTTAGTTCATAAAAATATATAACATATCCACGAGTTTATAATAAGAATTAAAAGTAAGAGAATTCATTATATATACCCTTTTTTGTCATAAAATCAATTGAAGCTTTAATAGAAATATGCTCTCTATTTAAATCTTTAAATAAATATTTTTTGAAAATTAATACACACACACACACACACACACAATATAGTAGTTCCTTTTTAGGGGTCAAAATGATCTAGTATATACAACTTTGGAAGACTAAACTGCCTAACTACAAGGATTTTGGAAAATCAGTCTTATAACCATCTTTGCTTCCTATTTTTTGAGAGGTATTCTGTTAATTTTTTGGCTTCCATAAAGTCTACACTAGAGGTATATTAACTAGAAAAGTGTCTCCTTGTTTCTTGTCATCTTCCTGAAAATTCTAAAATTCCTTTTTTTCCATATGTAGTACAATGTATAGGCTAGGTTGATCTCGACTGCTTTGTAGTCTACTTTGGTCACCAATTTGAGGTTTTCTATTAAGTAAATCAAGTCATTTTAAGTGCTAGTTTTTTTCCCTTAGACTGAGTATTCTCTTAATCTTGTTCGATATGTTTGATGTATAATTGCATTTTACCAGCAGATGATCTTGTGTTTCCAGATAGTGGTGACAAAGGTCCCCATTCTAGTGAAGTGATGGGAAGTTTTCATCTTATCCTTCGTGAGTAGTTTCCCTACTAGTCTTATCTAAAATATGAATGCATGTGAGGGGTTAATATTTGTTGTGTCTAGTTTCTATTGAATTTGCTTGCCTTCACATTGTTATTTTAGTTACAAATTCTAGTATTTTTAATCCAAATTTGAATGAATTGAGTGAAAATGGTCGTGAAAGTTGCACGAAGGTTTAAGGAAATTTTTTGTGAATTTAGCATGAAAAATGAAAATTCATGTAAATTTTACATGAAAAGAAAAAAAAAAGAAGAAAAGTGGTGATTAAGGTTTGTCACGGTGGTAACTAAAATGTCACCACTGTGATAAGCTTAGTCATGGTAGGGACCAACTCTCACAGGGGTGACAAACATAATCACCCCATAACTACTTCTTTTACACTCACTTTGAGTCTAACACGTGTAAATTTTGATGGCGTAACAACCCTACATCCCTAAACCTAGAATCGTGCTATCAAGAGAAAATGTTTTTAGAGAAAAAAGGAGGGAATCGAGAGCTAGAAAGTTAGTTGGAACAAAAAAAATAGAGAGAAAGAAGGTGGAGTAGCCAAGAAGAGCTTTGGTTGAGAAGATAGAAGAGAAAAAGAATAGAGAAAGGAAGCAGAGATGGAAGAAGCATGAGTAGTTGATCATCTAGGTGAGAACTAAGCAGAAGCAGAAGGTGAGAGCCAATGCAGAAACCTTAAGAGTGGTAGGAGATCACCACAACTCTCTCATGTAAACATTTGTTTTCTCATTCTATTTATTATTTCTTTGTTGTTTTATTGAACTTACTCCTCTGGCAGTTAATAGAATCATACTTTGTTAGCTTTTCATAGTTCATTTTGATTATTCACTTAGTTTATTACTTTAGTACTTCTCTTATACTGATAAAGATGGGATCGAAATATATGAAGATGATGAATCCTGTTATTTCCAGAATGGGCTGATTCTTTTTCTTGAGGATTAATGTAGCTATTTTCGTCAAATATGTATGATTAAGGTATTGTATTGTTGTCTTATGATTGCTATAGTTTCTAAACTAAATGGATGTAAAAGCATGATCAAACTTTGCATCATTTTTATATTAAATAAAGGATCGAGAGAAGAAGTTTAATATGGAATGAGAAACTATAAATGCTTAGGTTAAGAATTAGAAATATATTAACTTAAGTGGAAATTATCAGTCAGCTTTCCTTAAATAATCAGATGATAAACTTATCGAATACGAAAGTTAGACTAGTTTGTTATTTGAATTGGTTTCAAAACCTAATTGGCAATTTTAATAAGACAATTATCCAATCATTTCCCCTAGTCATGCATAAGAGATTAAACTAGTGAAATTAATTCTTAAGAGTTTCCATATCAATAAATCAATCTATTTTTGCTTCCAATTAAATCAGTCCATTTTTAGTCTAATTATGTAATTTTCTTTAAAGCTTTTACTCAACAAATTGGGATAGAATATTTAGGATTGCATTTGTTTTTATTTTTATTCAAGATTAATTTGAGTGGACCAATTTCACCTTTGTGGGATATGACCCTAGGTAATCGACTCCCTAATATACTTCCATGTAGGATAGCCTAGGTATTTCAAGAACTTATTTTGCGCACAATAAGTTTTTGGTGCCATTGTTGAGGAGGTGTTTAGTGCTTTAACTTAATTTGATTTTGATTGATTTGTCTATTCACACATACACTTTTTTCTTGTTATTTCATTGAGTTGTTTTAGCAATTTTTGTTAATAATTAAGTGCTGTGTTTATTTTTTTATGTAAGGAAGGAGATCTTAGGAAAGTGAACTAGCCCTCTCTACTGGTAACGTGCATAAGATAAAAGGACCTCAAAGAGACTTTAAAGACAATTTCAAGGAACACAAGCCTGAAGATCAAAAGATAGGTGAAAGGCAGCCAATAATGAAGGAGTAGGCCAAACCAATAATCGGTACTGCCACTTCATGCATAAGTTTGGAGAAGTACACAGGATCTATAAATTGAAGAGCATTTACTTAAACTTCGTTTGGGAATTCTAAGCCTCTCTCCAGACATTCCCTTTAAATGGCCTAAATGAAGATCAACTCAGCATGAGGTGGTTCCCATACATATTGAAAGATCAGGGCCAAGGCACGATTGATGACCCTTCCATCTGGTTCATTGACTACATGGGAGGAAGTGTAAAAAAAATCCATAGGATAATTCTATTCCCATTAGAATGCTTCTAAGTTGCGAACAAAGATAGCTGCCTTCGCTCAAATGGAGGGAGAGCCATTCCATGAGGTGTGGGAATGCTTCAAACTTTTGCTAACACAATGTGCACACCATCATTTTCCACTTCACATGTAGAACTAGTTCTTTTACGATGGATTGAGACAATAAAGTCAGTATATGGTGGACAATGGAGGAGTTGTGGGAGAGAAAATTGCTAAAGAAACTCATGAAATCTTCGAAATGTTAGGGGTAATTCTTAACAATAAAGTGTGAGAGGGAGAAGAGCTAGAGTTCATGAAGTGAGTTCAAATCAAGAAATGACGATGCAATTGGATAATTTGACAAAGCATGTAAAAATCATAATTATGAGGCTACCCTAAAATGTTTCAAATCAAAAGGTAGATGGTATATTAGGAACTTATGGTCATGGACCTAATGTTTGTTTGCATTCTTTTGAATTCTTTGCAGGTGTGGAAGAATATGATAACTCACTTGATAGTTTTCAACAAAGGGTAAAAAATGATTTGTAGTCGAACACTTACAACCCTAGTTAGACAAACTACCCTAATTTTTCGTGGAAGACCAGCAATCCACCAATGCAACCCTAACCACAATACCATAATTTTCAAAGGAAAAACCAGTTTTAGGGGCAATTTTCAAATTAGAGTCTACCGAGCAAGCCATCTTTGAAGGAAAGTCTGAATGTGTTTATTAAGGCAATAACTCAGAATTAAGAAATGAAAAATAAGAGATTCGACTCCTTGGAAGTGTCTATAAGGAGGATTAAGACCCAAGTAGGAAAACTTGTTGGTCAAATGCACAACAATTAAAAAGTGAAATTGCCAGTAGTTACTATTTTGAGAAGTGCTAAGGTGATTAATAGTCATATTAAGATCCCTTCTAATCTACCTAGTGCAGTTAATCAAAAGGAGAGCCCCACCAATGAAAATGGTGAGCATAATGAAGAAAGCAATGACAACTTTCATCTAGAAAGGTGAAAAATTAGAGCATGCAACTGATTCTAATAAAGGATCAAGACTGCATGAAGTGAATAATCCTTATAAACCATCGATCCCATATCCGAGCTAACTTAAGGACTCGAAACAAGATAAGCAACTTTTTGATCTATATAAAATATTTTCCAAAGTTAATATTAATTTGTCTTTGTTAGGTGTGATTAGGAACATTCTAGTTTATGTGAAGTTCTTCAAGGAAATAAACCAAAAAATGGAAGTTTGAGCCAAACAAGAAGGAGATAGTTTCAAAGGTTGTAAGTGCAATGCTTAAGTAGCAATTAGCCCCCAAATTGAAGGACCTGAGGAGTTTTCTTGTGCAAGTATGAATGGGTAGTGGTGAGTGAGTATAAACCCTTATCCTCACTCTATTTATGAGAAATTGGATCTAAGATATTTAAGATCTACAAACATGTGTTCGTAATTAGCTGATAGGTCAATTCGTTATCCGAAAAGAATAATGGAGGATGTGTTAGTGAAGGTTGGAGGATTGATTGTTCTTGTAAACGTTATGGTCTTACATATAGGGGAGGTTGAAGAGCAAGGGAAAGAACACCATACTCCTAGGGAGGCCTTTTATGGCCACTACTAACACCTTGATTGATGTGAAGAACAGGAAACTGAACATGACTATTTTAGGAGAAACTGTAATATTTTCAAATGTTGTACACATTCCTACTACTAATTTTTATGAATAATGCTCTCTTATTGATCAATTCAATTTTGCAAACCTTGATTTTGCATTGCAAGAAGAAGAAGAAGAAGAAAAGTTGGGCTTGGTGAAAGAAATTGAAAAGTGTTGCCAATTGCTAGACAATGCAACTAAGGGAGAGGTTGACAAATTCTTGGAGAAAATTCCCAATGAAGAGAAGAAAACAGTGGAGTCAGTCACTTTGAGCGATCCACCTTGAGCATGACGGTTGAGGTGTCCAGCTAAAAGACATTAAAGAAGCGTTAAATGAGAGGCAGCCTAAATAATTTTTGCTTTTTTTTTCAATTATTTGTTTGTCATTCCTTTTTGGTAAAACTCAACTTAATATGTTTGTTTTATGTGCACAAGCCTACTTTTCAATCTCTTCTACTTGTCTTCCTCATGGTTGTTCTCCACTCCTCTATATGTGATGCCATGCTCATCACCGCATCAATGCAGCCACCAGCTGCACTTTGGTATCTTATTTTTATCCTTGTTGTTTTTATTATTTTTACTGCTTATCAGTTTAATGTCTTTTATTTTTAATGCTTGTCCTTGTTCGTGTTATTTTATGTCTTTGATCCCTCTTTTACTTTTTGGTATCACATTAGGAATAATGCGATGTTTAAGTTTGGGGAGGAGTATTAGTTAAAAAATTATTATTTGTGTGTTGTGTGTTTGTTTTCCCATTTAATAGTTAGAGATGCATGGTCATTAAATCAACTCGATCGGGATTAGAAATGCATAATATGAGTGAATGAGTATACTTGCATGCTTAGACTAATTAGCTTGGATTTTGATTGAAAGGACATTAGGTTGTTGTGATAGATGAATGACACCTTTTATTTGGTCAGAGTTTGAGCCTTTTTGAACTATTAAACACCAAATTCAAGTATTATTTGTTGAGAGTGTTCTTTCATGATTAAGGAACTCTAGAACTTACTTGAAAATACTAGTTAAGATTATATGATCTTATGCAAACATTGAAATGATGAAGGTAATTAGGATTTACCCCTTTGCTTAAAAACCCACCATAATGTTACCCTTAGTCCCTTTGAGCTTAAGTCGAAACCTTTTCTTTCCTTAAACACAAAATATGAGCCTTTACCTTAATTATTTATCCTCTTTGTTATATCTACCATAAGGTAAGTTAAGCATTTGAAATGGTATTACTAGGTTCAGGAAGTAATTGCCTGAATAAGTGTGGGGGAGCATAACGTATAGTTGGGTATTGTATTATGAATGGGTGTGGTTGTAGCACTTATCTCTCCTCTATATTTCTCTTCTCTTGATTTCCTTGTTTTAAATAATTAATTAAATAAAAAAGAATGAAAATGAAACAAAAAAGAAAGAAAAAAGAGAGGACAAGACAAGAAAGCAAAAGAAAAGAAAAAGAAATATAAAAGAAATAAAGGAAAAAAAAAAGACAACTAGAAAATGAAAAGAAGAGGAGAGACTTAAAAATGGGGAGTGTTAACCTTGTTACATGACAGGGAACAAGTGAGTTCTTATTGGTTCATTGTTCTGTATTATTTTTAAATGCTTAATTTTTTCTATGATTTTAAACTGCGATTTTTCTTTTTCCTACCCTTAGCCTAACCCCATTATAACCAAAATAAAGACTTTTGAATTGATATTCATATTTGATATGAATGGTGGAGATTGGATTGGTAAGCAAGCTTATGGTAGATACCTTACATGAAATGAACAATGAGTGAATATATCCTACTATTGAATGCTTGAGAGGATAGAGAGTGAAGTGGGTATCTATCACATATGTTAATGTTCTTTAAATTGAAATGCCTATTGATTTTGGTTAAATAAACAAACAATAGCTTGTTCGTGGAGTATTATAAGTTTTAAGTTCTCATGTTGTGTTTATTGAAATGATCATTTATATCTTTGACTATTGATGGGCAAGATCATTATTTTCATCGATTGTTTTTGTATAGTCTAGTGTTCTTTATTTTTCTTAGGGAAAAGCATAGATTAAGTGTGGGGGAATTATTGTGTTAAATTCTATTGATTTTGCTTGCCTTTATATCTTGATTTTGGTTACAAATTTTGATATTTTTAATCCAAATTTGAATGATTGAGTGAATATGGTCGTGAATGTTGCATAAAGGTTGAAGGGAATGTTTTGCAAATTTTGCATGAAAAATGAAAGTTCACGTAAATTTTGCATGAAAAGAAAAAAAGAAGAAGAAAAGTGGTGATTAAGGTATCACCAACTTAACAAGCTTAGCCACGGTGGTAACCAGCCCTCACCAGGGTGACAAACATAGTCACCCCCGTGACTAGTCTTTTGAACCCACTTTGAGTCTGACACTTGTAGGTTTTGACAATGTAACAACTTTGCAACCCTAACCTAGACTTATGCTATAAAGAGAAAACATTTTTGGAGAAAAAGGAGGGAACCGAGAGCCAGAGAGTTAGCTAGAATAAAAACAGATAGAGAGAAAAAAAGACAGAGTAGCAAAGAAGAGCTTCGCTGAGAAGATATAAGAGAGATAGAACAGAGAAAAGAAGTAGAGATGGACGCAACATGAGCAATCGATCATCTGGGTGAGAACCAAACAGAAGCAGAAGGCAAGAGCTAATGCAGAAAGCTTGAGAGCGGTAGGAGATCACCACAACTCTCTCATCTGAACACTAGTTTGCTCATTCTGTTTATTATTTCTCTCTTGTTTTACCAAACTACTCCTCTATTAGTTGATAGAATCATACTCAGTTAGCTTTTGATAGTTCATTTTGATTATTCAATTGGTTTATTACTTTAATACTTCCCTTATACTGATGAAGATGGGATTAAAGTATAAAGAACAAGATGAATCTTGTTATTTCCAAATGGGCTTATTCTTTTTCTTAGGATTAATGTAGCTATTTTAGTCAAATAAGTATGATTAAAGGATTGTCTTGTTTTCTTATGTTTGCTATAGTTTCTAAACTGAATGAACATACAATCATGACCAAACTTTGCATCATTTTGGAATTAAATGAAGGATTACGAGAAGAAGTTTAATATGGAACGAGAAACTATAGTTGCTAGGTTGAGAATTAGAATATATTAATTTAAATGGTAATTATAGTTAAGTTTCCATAAATTATTATAATATAAACTTTCCGAATATAAAAGTTAGATTAGTTTTTTATTTGAATTTATTTTAGAACCCAATTGGTAATTTTAGTAAGACAATTATCCAATCATTTCTCCTTAGTTATATATAGAGATAAAATTAGTGAAATTAATTCTTAAAAGTTTCTACATCGATTAATCAATTTGTTTTTTCTTCCAGTTAAATCAATTAACTTTTTAGTCTAATTTTGTAATTTTCTTTAAAGCCTTTACTCAACAAAATAGGATATATTGTTTAGGATTACATTTGATTTTATTTTTATTAAAGATTAATTTAAGTGGTCCAATTTCACATCTATGGGAGACGACCCTGGGTAATCAACTACAACTATATCATATACTTTTAAGTAGGATAGCTAGGGTATTTTTAGAACTTATTTTAGGCACAATAATATCATAGCTCCACACTATATTTCTCCAACTTACACTATTACTTGTCTCCTTTTGTAGGAAAGCTCTATATGCATTTTTAAAACTCTAACTCCTTTAATTCCAGTTCTTATTTACCCTATACTTCAAAATTAATGTTTTTATTCACTAGAAAGAGTCACCCATATGGTCATGTACAATGACTATGTCCCTCAATATCACTTCAAAACTCAGCATTCATGCAGAAACATAGCTCAAGCAACTTACAATTAATGGACACGAGCATATCCATCACCACACAAACATGTTTGACCTTAGCATAGGCAAAACATTATCTTTCAAACCTACACATAGTTACAAAGAATAACATGATCTCCCGCATAGGTGTGTCAGAGTCCAACACGAGTATTTCATTTAACAATATGGGTGCATCCTTCAAAAACAACTTCAGTTCTTTAATTTTATGTCTTGATTCCACCCAACTTCTTTTCCTTTCAATGTATAAAGGCAATTCAAATCTAAAAATATAATAGAAATTAATGAAACACCGTAAATAAAAAAACTCTCAAATAAATAAAAAAATGCACCAAACATGGGACTAAAAATAGTCTACTAAGAAATTATCAATTGTGCTAGTTGTCATATAAAAACCATGTGCCCTTTACATTACCAGTAATACTGTCATTTCATTGCAAATGTAATTCCCCAACTTAAGAACTAGTGAGGTTCCATAAGGTACCAAAATTTGGTCTAACCTTCCAACAGCTATCCCTTTTTAGGAGTTAGGTATACATCCATTATACCTATAAGGAACTATGTTCAATAAATAAGTTCCATGTCCTCTTTATTAGTAACATTTTGTTCACTTCCTTGATATATGCAATGCCTAATCCATAATTTTATCAAATTAAAAGGAGGTGTGATATATGTGTTTCTAGTCTCTAAATTTTCTCTATTACAAATCTATTAGCCACAAAGTAAGGAAAGTGCACCTATTGTTAATAAGTAATATAATGACAAGTATAGTATCAATTTTATGGCGAAGTTAGATGGTTTTTGGTAAACTCTGATACTGCTAACTAGTCTAAAGAATCAGTGAAGATAAAAATTGTTGATTAGATTTTAATTAATAAAATATAAATAGAGAAAAACCTAAATAATAGCTAGAGAATTAAAAACAAAGCAAATAATCAAATACATAACTTAATAATAATAAACGCTTAGATAAGTATTTTCCCTCATATCATCTTTAATATCATAAATCAATTAACTTAAAATGGATATAACATTTAGACAAGCAAAATTTTATAGACTGTGAACTTTCACTCTCTTGAGATACAATCACTTACTTATTGGTAACCATATTTCTACTAAGCAACACTCCCTTTTATGTATTAGGTTATATGAAATTCTATAAGTTTTTTCATCCTAAAAATAAAGAAATCATATAGGTATATCTTTAACACCTTATTTAATCCCTAATACATAAGTCATGTCACATACAAGGAAGTTGTCCTTTTGGAAAAGAAAAATCTAGGATTGTGTCTATAATCATCTACCATTATGCTCCAAGATTTTTAAAATAAAAAATTATTAAGCCCATCTAAACATGGGGCTTTGCTTGGATATAAACATAATAGGGCTTCATCAATATCAGATATATTAAAATGTTTGATGAGAAAGTTCCTTGGACATGGAAACTGAATAAGGAATGGAATTTCTAAGGACCTCTATATAAAATAAATTATTAGTACAGATGCTTAGTGTGCCTTTAAAGTAATTATAGTTCAACCTTTTATAATATTTTTCTTTTGAAAATTGTTTTCTAACAAGGTATGTTAATGAACTTGTTTTGTTTAGGTTTCTTCGAGCTAAAATGGAATTTTTAAAGAACTTTAAGTTTCCATTTCCCTCCTTAAGCCACCATATCTTTAATTTCTGCTTCAGAAGTGAGTTGTAGGCTTCTAGAATTTAGGTATATTTTGTTAGTTCTTATATTTCCTTTAACTTAAGGGATTCATGGTAAGTGTTAATTGCGTTATACTTTTAGAATGATTTCTATACCATTTATCTTATATTTTATAAATTTTTTATATTGTTTAGTACTTAATTTTGTTTATATTTTACTTACAGGCCTTATTTATATCTCCAATGAAGAAGGAACAAATTCAAGCTAGTTAAATCCAAGTTAAAGAAGTTTTAGAGTGATTTTGGAAGAACACAGATTAAATATGGTGCTATATTTTTAATATTGCACAAACATAAGCCTATACTCATCCCTATGTAACTTATTGGTGCATTCAGTTTCTTTGATGATTTCACCACGTAAAGCATAAGACCTAGACATGTTTTCATATTCCCTTAAAAAAAAACACCTAGATGGTATTATGTTTCCTGACTTCAGATCTATGTTCTAAGTAAGGAGTCTCAGATATGGGCCCTGTTGGTCAATTTTTGTTAAAATTTTAGGGTTTCTTAAGATAAAAAGTAAGGAAACACAAAGGAGAGGAGCAGTTGTTTACAAGGATTAAAAACAGTCAGCATTGGATTGAAAAAATGTTAAAGGATGAGATGAAGACTAGATGAGATTCAAGAATACTTCAAAGAGGAAGCAATTTTAGAGAAAAGCAAAATTCCATCAACAATCAATAAAAAACATCAAAATGCAATATTCATGAGAACTAATTCTTTAATATTATTTTCTCTATTGTTTATTGTTAGATTTCTTTAGTATATAGATTTAGGTAGGATATGCCTTATAACTATTTCTTTAAGTTGATTTATTTGATTTAATAAGTGATTATGTTTTCCTTAAAATTTTTACATGGTTATTAATTGTTTTGAATTGAAGTAACAAATGTAGGAAATTTTAAATTCATATATATGATTAAAGTAGCTATGTAGAAGATCTTATATATAATGATTAGATCACAACATGAATAATAAGGGTTGAATAGATTCATAGATATAGGAATACATGATCCTTTTAAATTATAGTGGAATCTATCATAAAATGAATTAATGCATTCTTATGGGGGTTATAACTTAAGAGAACACCCATTTAAAACAATTAAAAGATAGGGTTCGTACATCTTAATAAAAAGTACAACTATAACTTTGGAATTTCTATTAGTCTAAGAAACTAGGATTATGCATTAAATTAAGATAAATTTGACCATATGAAAGTTTTATAGGAATTTAATCTCAATCTTATTTGTCAACTGGTTGCTTTTTCTCTTACCGATTGCCTTAACTGATTGTTTCTCATTCTTTATTTTATTTTTGTTAATTTATCTTTTCAACATGAATAAATCATTTTATTAAATTATATAATAGAAAGACAATCAGTATTAGTAATTATAGTTCTCGTAAGATAAAAAATCATATTAATATGCTATAATATAGAAACCGTAGGCACATTTATTTTAGTAATTTCTTTTTTATTGCTTTATTTTTATATCGCATTAAGTTTTGGCAACATTTTTTAGGATTATAAGGTTAAGAAAGCCTTTTTTAAATTTAATCATCTTTTCCTTTTACATTGTCTATTTTATTAATATAGGAATTTTTATTTTCTTTCTTCAGTTAATCATTTATAAAGCTCTCTTTTCTGATCGTATATCTGCGGATAATTTTAAGATTTGGATATTTGATGATACAACTACCGAAGACAATGATAGGAATTGTAGGATAGTGCTTTATAAGAGATTCTACTATATCATCTCTTATACCAACATTAGAAGCTCATAATGAGAGATATAATAATAAATATTTGGCTACTCAAGCAGTATTGCAATATTTGTGATGTTAGCCACCACAATTATGAATGTTAGGTGCCTTATAACAATTGGCAAACAAATGAGGAACCTAATTTAGTGTAAAACTAGCCCCCAAACGTCCACTGTAGTAACATTTATAATTAGGGGCGAAGAAACCATTCTACCTTTTTATGGAACAATTAAGCTCCATATGGGTTTCAACAATAACAAAAAAAGTAAGGGAGGCTAAGTCTTGAGGAGATCGTGATAATTTTTATACTACAATTGAAACTAGTATCTAAAGAAAAAAATAAAAATATCACAATCCTGCATGGACCAATCAAGTTTCACCCAAATTCCTTTACCAATAATAGAAAAAAGGATGTTAAGTCTCGATGATAAGATTTATTACTATGACAAAGGCTAGTATCCAAAGAAATAAAGAGTCTCTACAAATTTAAGAATCATTACTTAAAAATTTGTAACTCTGACCTAAATTCAAGAAGCTTCTATCCATAACTTGGACGTGTAGATTGCCTAGCTTACTAATATTGTCTTTAAAGTGTAGCAAGGTGCTTTGTCTAGCTAAAATGAGCCAAATTTGAGAAACCAAGCAAATGTGATAACTTTGAGGAGTGAAAAGGAACTAAAAATTAAAGAAAATGAGAATAAAGATAAAGAAATGTTGCTATGTATGAAAAGAAGGATGAGGAAGATGAAAAGAGAAAAGATAAGGAAAAGGAAGAAGAGAACAATGGGTAGCCAAAGATAGAAATGCTTAAATAATGCAAACCAAAGATTCCATACTGAAGCATGCTTAAAGAAGATAGAAAGGATAATACATTTGGTAAGTTCTTAAAACTTCTTAAGCAATTACATGTTAACATAACTTTTGTTGTAGCTCTTTCGTAGATACCAAAGTTACCAAGTACTTAAATGATCTCCTTTTTAATGAAAATAAGCTCAAAGAGTTAATGGTAGTTAATTTAAATGAAGAGTTCTTGATAGCGTTTCATAACGTTAGTCAAAATGAACTAGACTACTACTGTAGCAGTGATAAATCTAGGTCAATCCTACAAAGAGTGTGAGCAAAGTTATGAAATAAAATTAATTAGTGTTTAGGTTTAATGGTGAGTTTTGGAACTTTGGAAATAAGAAAATACAATGAAACTAAACTAATAAAAACGAATTAAAGAAAACAAGCAAAAACTGATAAAAGTGAGGAATTCGATAGGGACTTGATTCTTTGGTTCAATCTCGGCTAATACCCTAATTAACCATATTTCATTGATTTATTGTTCTTAAACCTCTCCTAGGAACTATTAATCGTGGGTTAATAATTAACCCGAGTTTTCCCTTAAGTGGTGTTTAATCAAGATACGATTATTAACTAAACCTAACCACTTAATAACCTAGGATATGATCTCTAGATTTAATTAGGCAGTAGCATTACAAATTAGGAAAATCGATTAATCAAGGCAATAACTACATACGATGCATCATTTAACCTTGGTTATGTCATGCCTAATTATTACGAATCATTAGTCAATACATATCAATTTCAACATAACAATTACAGATTATATCAAAATTTTATCAATTTACAAATAAACGATTCAATGAAGGCATTAAAATCATCTTTTTACAATACCCAATTCAGTCAACACAAGATAACTTAATCAATTCCTAAAGAGAGAAACAAACAATAAAATATTGAAATACACTTAACCTGGGTCGTTGGTGTCAATGCCACCTCCGAAAAAACATCAGGATGTCTAGCCCTCCAAAGGTCTATCCCAAGAAAATGCTTCAACCCCTATGAAAATTGTCCCAGTCGAAGACCCCCTTCAGCTCTCTTCTGTCGCGCCCATATCCCATCCTTTCTCCTTTATCTACTATCAGTCACTCCCTCAAACTAGTTATAACACTTGCTATCCTCACCTTCTTCTACCATCTTCCTCTCCTATGTGTAACTGTCTACATTTACTGAAGACACCTAGTTCTTCTTGTTCTAGTGTATGATATTTATGTAATCTCTCTACTTGCTCCTCCTTTCATGAATCTTTCCTCCAACTTCACCATTTTAGCTTTTAATTTTCACACCTTTGATTAACCACTAATCACATCTTTAAACACTCCTTCACTCACTCAATTAGATCCTTCCTCCTCCAACAACCAAAACACACCAACTTTTAGCTCTATTTAGCAAATTAACCTTATTGGCAATCCTATCAGAAAGTCATGGATATAAGTAGTAGGAGATTTCAAACCTAAGCTCAAGCTAAGTTTTTGCCCACTGAATAAGGCTACTGAGCATAGGATTGTCTTACCACCTCTAGATATCCTTAAAGCAAGTACAAAAATATGGAACTCTGCTCTACTTGGTTTCTTTTTAGAAAAAAAGAGATGATTTTCCTATAATAAAGCAATGGGAAATAAACAAATTGAAAAATCATGGATTATAGGAAGATTTAGTTAACAATGAAGATGTTTTCCTATTTAAATTTTCCAACCCTAAAACTACGAAGAAAATACTCAAGGCTAATACATGGTATGTCCGAATAAACCACTTTTACTATAAGTCTAGTGCCTTGGTTTAATCATGGAAGAAATTAAAATGGAACATATCTCAATCTTGATTTGCATACATGTGGTACCATTTGAATATTGAACAACATATGGTCTCAATCACTTGGTTAACTTCAATGGCAAGCCAATATGCATGGATTAAGCTACTGTAGAAGTCAAAAGATTCAACTTTGCAAGAATCTACATCCTATTAACTTCGATGCCCAACGTACCTAATAAAATTCCAATTATCAAGCTTAATGAGAATATGGAACCTATGGAAGATAAGTTTAAGGTAAGTTATGCCTAGAAGCCCAAAACTAAAAATAAAAAGGTATAGCAGCCTATAAGGGGAGTTTTTAAGTTTGGTGAACATTAGGATCTTATTAAATTGAAACGATAGTTGAATCAATAGGAATAATAATATTTATCAATATAGTTAAATTTTAATACCTTCAACCCTAATAGGTAATAGATCACTTAATCAGATGTAAATGAAGGAAATGGAGACAAAAAAACATATGAATCAGGAAATAAGGTGAATTCAAAGGATCAACCATAGAATAAAGTAGTCTAACTTGAGGATAACCTAATAAATATAGCTGAGAATGGTATAATAATTAAGAATTCAAACAAGGAGATAGAGGAGATGGAGGGCATCAAACAAGGTTTTGAACCTATTACTAGAAGAAATTCAAATAGGAAAAAGAACCTCCTTTAATACAACCAATTATATAAAGATCATGGTATGGAATGTTACGGGAGTCATTGTCCATCACACCCC
>JAOSBN010000001.1:14831969-14846268 GCA_027563595.1 Erythroxylum suave | reverse complement strand
TTTTATAACTTAACAAACTCATCCCACTCTCATTTCTTCCCAATATGGGATTGAAATTGAGCCACCAAAGTCAAAAAGTAACCAATAACTAAAAGTCAACAATTTACAACAATTCACAATTGGAATATAGGAACCATTTGTTCTATTTATGCTTCTATACCAGACCATTATAGACAGAATCAAGAATGCTTGCAATACCAGTGACACAGGTGACCAATGGGATGAGTCGATTGATCTTCTAATTATGCGTAAGCTACCAAAAGGAAACTATACACTCCTTAAGCTAGCTTTCTATCCTGTAATCTACATAGCCTGCCAAGAGGGGAAAAGGACGAAATTTAAATTGCAACAACTCAGCATAGATCAATCATAATAAGCAAGATGAAGGAATATTTCAGCCTATGCTTAAAGACAAAACTACTTACAACTGAAGTTGATCAAAGGTATAATAGGTCCTTGATAGTTGAACAAGTAGAAGAGATATACATGGTATGGCAAACTTATAATCCCAGTGGATTACCACACACTTATAGTACCTCTTGCCAGTTTACTACTGTAAGATTAAGCATTAGTTTTGGAATACAATACTTTCAATTTTTTTTTAAAATAAAATTTAACTAAACTTAATTATTTTAGGAGCGTGATGTTATGAACCTTCCGTTGAAAATTTATAGCATTTAGGTGGTCTATTGGGCCCAGTGACGAGGTTTTATGTTTGTGAAAAATATATGTATATATACATGTATGCCTATTTCTTACAACAGTTCGGAAACACCTAAAGCGGCAAAACTCCTGCCAATTGTATCTAATTAATGCCTGCCATTCGAAAGCTAACTTCTTCGATGAGTTCATTACGTGCAGTGTTTTACGGGTTCTCTAATCGTGTCTACTTAAAGTGCCCGGCCATTCGGTTTCCCGTGCAAAGTATGTCGGTCAAAGAACGTTCTGCGTTACTTTTTAGTTTCCGGGAGGTTTTTATCACTACGGTTGTTTCTTTTGTCGTGATTCAGGGGTTGAATTGCTTGCTAGTAGTTCTTTGTCGTCATTTTCTCTATTATCACCGTGCAAACAGAATCGGAGCGATTATCAGATGAATCTAAGAAGGATATGGACGTTTCCTACTGTCTGTATGGGCCGCCGTTCTTGCAAAATCGCTGGAAGAAAGGTCTTTATATATCTCGCATTCTCTCAGATTCTTTGACATTTCAATTAGTTAACATTCATTGCCCTTCTCCAGTTGTTTTCGATGTTTAATTTTCCTGTCAATGTTTTGCTTTTAATGGCATCTGCGTGCTTGATAAAATGCAATGTACATTGGTGTATGCTTGTTTTCTAGTTAAAGCTTTTGATGGGATATATCGTTTCAATATTTCCTCAAGTGCTTCGTGTCAAGCTTCCGTTAAGATTAAAAGGCGTTTTATTTTTCCTGGATTCAAAGATATGTATTTTTTTCCATTTTCATATATTTTTGTTGGTTTAACGAATAGTCGTATATTAGATTAAAATTGTACTTGGATATGTTCTATTGGTTTCCTGAGATGGCTTTACTGATTAAACGCATTATGCCATTTAGCTGCCGAAGTTCATTTCTCATTGCATGTGCCTGGGATCAATAAGTTGTTCTAAATCATGAATTTAGACTATCTGGAAGATGTTCTATTTTTTTTTCTTTTTGTGATATTCTGAACGTGCTTCTCGGCCTTCTTCCATACAGACGAGCCAGGATGCAAAGAAGGCTAAGGTGCACTCAAAGATTGGAAAGGAAGTTGTATCTGCGTAAGTTTATTGCTCTTAAATTCTGTTCTGGCTAATAAGTCGCTGCATGCCAAACTCAAACATAGGTGATTTGAGTGAAGAGTTATCTTGGTCAACTTAGTGTTCGTTTATGAGTGTTTCTGCTTTTCTATTTTGGTTAGTATAAAGAAAGGAGGTCCAAATCCAACATCAAATATACTATTGGCTGCTGTGCTTGAGAAAGCAAAGGAGCTTGATGTGCCAAAGGAAATTTTGGAGCGCAACATTAAGAGGGCTTCTGAGAAGGGCCAAGAAGCCTATATTGAGAAAACATATGAGGTTTGTATGAGCATAATCCTTTCAAATGATGCTCAGAACAGAAGGAATAATTGTCTTGGATTAACCATATTTTATCTGCTAATGTTTCCATACAATGATTCGTCGATTAAAAAGAAGTTTGCTCCGGTTTTAGGTTTATGGTTTTGGGGGTGTTAGTATGGTAGTGGAGGTGTTGACAGATAAAATAACTAGATCTGTGGCAGCTGTTAGGGAGGTGGTAAGAGAATTTGGAGCAAAAATGGCAGATCCAGGATCTGTGACATTCAAATTTAAACGTGCCAGAGTTGTGAATGTAGAAGTCAAAGATGCTGATAGAGATCAACTACTAACTATTGCTTTAGATGCTGGTGCTGATGATGTTATTGAACCTCCGATATATGAAAATGATACTTATGACAATAGATCAGAAAGGTAATTACTGTTCTTGATCATTGTCCTATCTGTTTAACTGTACTTTGATATCAACATGTTTTACCAAATGTCATTGTAATTATGTTGTATCCCACAAAACTGCTTGGTAGTGCTTTGTTCTGTGTGGCCTCACTCACCTGGAACTGATCGTACCAAATTTAGATGCTTAAGGATCACATGTTTGAATAACTAAATTAAAATTACTCGTTTTAATTTGAGTTTCCTGTAAAGCTTTTTAATCTAACAAATGTAGCAGTTTGTTGATTAAATGTCCCTTTATAGTTGATAAATCACACTGGCTGATCAGAAAAGATTGTAAAAGTTCAATTGTTAAGAATTTTTTTCCTGAGTCATGGTTAGAAGACATGAATATCAACCTTTGTTTCTGGAAGATGAATATTGTATATATTGGTCAATTTGTTGCTCGTGAACATGAAGGTATCTCGCTTCCTTCAATGATGTTTGGTTGTCTACATTTTGAAGTTTAACTACCTGTCAGAAAGTTTGATTTTATGTTCTTCCACTAGCTAATGAATTCTTTAATTTAGCATTGTATATATATCTCTGCAAAGTTCTAATCCTGTTTTATCAACTGTCATTTGCTGGATAGCTACTACAAAGTCGTGAGTTCAGCCGAGAACTATCCCACAATAATATCTATGCTGCGTGAAAAGGGAATTAATTTTGAGAGTGATAACGGTTCTGAGCTTCTTCCCATAACAGCTATTGAGGTATATCTGCATATCATTTGTCTTTATCTTGCTTCCAAAAAATTTTTTCTTGGTTGTGAGTGCTAGAAGTTTGATTTCCTGATTTCCTTATGAGCACCTGCATTAAATTATGGTCTGATTTTAAACATGTGGCTTTGCTTCTTCGATCTTGGGATATGATAGGGTGCATGGGAAAACCTTCTTGTTCCACGTATTGAAAATGTTATTATCTTTTTGCCAAATTTCCTTAAAACTGTCTAAAAGGCCCACCTCATGAAAAACTCCCCCCAACATTAATGCACAAAGGTATTCGCAAGGGAAAATACAAAAAGCGCACATACTTCAGTCGCAAGACTATGTAATGCAACTTCCTTTTCATTTCTTCGTTCTTTTTCTGTCTGAAGATTAGAATATACAGATATTCACCATCTTTTGCATCTACCAACGTTTAAATCGTAGTAGATGAAAAGGCACTCAGAATTTCTAGAGTTTGTCCAAAATCTGATAATTTTATATCTTTTGTTTTCTAGTTTCAGCGCAACGACGTTAACATTTCGCTGTTGGGTTTACAGGTAGATGATGAGGCAATGGAATTGAACAAAGAACTTATTTGTAAATTACTAGAGCTTGATGATGTTGATGCTGTGTACAGTGACCAGAAGTGAGATCCTTGTATATTTTCTTGATGGCCTGAATTGGAGCTTTACTGGCACACCAATCTTGTTATATTCCAGTCGTCACTGTGGGGGAGGTCTCCTAACTTTCGTTGATTTTTGTTTTGGGGGAATGGGGATATTTACTGTGGCGACTGGCATAGAATGGGACTTTGCATCTCCTAAATCATTCTTTAATAAACTGAGGCTTGGTAAAACACACATACATAGAATGGGACTTTATATCTCCTAAATACATTATTAATTTGATGAAATTTTGTGGACTAAATCATTCTTTAATAACTGAGGCTTGGTGGACCAGACTTGCACAGAACAGGACTATATCTCCTAGACTGATTATTATTTTGAATAAATTTGTGGATTAAATCATTCTTCAATAAACTGAGGCTTGGTTAACCAGCAATTCGTTTTAGTGATAAAACTAGGTTAATCGATCAACATTTTAGAACTCTAGTTTAATTTAGTCTTTGCTTCATTTTTATAATGTATTGCTCTATCTGTCAACTTTTCATCACCTCTGGTTCTGGGTATTTGTTTAAATATTAAAAAAAATTGACCAATTTTTGGTTTTCATTCATGGTCATTTGTGCAAACTAGGATAAAAATATTGAAACTTAATTAAAAAAAGTGTCAATTATAATTAAAAGAAAGAAATTACTTCTTTCGTCTTTTTTCTTTTAATATCAACATATGATTGCATAAGAAAAACGAATCAATCATGTGGAGGAGGTGGAGGTATCAGTGGTGGAACACAAGGATCATCAAAAGAAATCTTCTCTATTAGTCTACGCATCCTCATGGTCATCAACCTATCTGTAGCTAGAATAGTGTTCTTCACTCCTATTGGCGTGGTAATCTCCTTTGGAACTTTATAATCCTCATCTTCAATATACTCCACTCCTGCTAGTGCTATAAGCTTTTCATCTCCGGCACCATCTAGCATCACTCCATCTACCTCAGGCTCATAGACCTGATGCGTTGTCTCCATCGTCATAGGCGCAAGATTGAGGTCATCTACTGGCACTCGAAGCCCTCTTACCAGTCTGATAATCATCCAGCCTCTTCTAATGATCCTGAAGATGGCCTAATGTAGGTATTTGTGAGCTGACTAAATGAAAAATATGTTGAGGTGGATCCTCTATCTTTGACTTATGTAGCAGACTAAAGAGAGAGATTTACAGCTTCGTACTCTTATGCTCTCCCTTCTTATAAAAAGATAACAGAGTAAGAGGGATAAAATCTCCTATTTTGGTTATAATGTTTCCATCATGTTTTATTAAATCTCATATGTATAATATTTCTATTATGTTTTATTAAATCTCATAAGAAACATAACAGATTAAGAGGGATAAAATCTTCTATTTTAGTTATAATGTTTCTATCATATTTTTTTAAATCTCATCCGTACATTTATGTGAATTCTACATCAATGTATAATGAAATTTAATAAAACAAGATTGAAACAGAATAATTAAAAGAGAAGATTTGATGAAAAATTTAAAGCTCATAAGCATATCGAAAGTGGAACCTTAAAACCTTAGATTACATCGTATGGTAAGGATGTACAATAACCATCAAATGATGGTAGTGACTCAAGTCAGTGTCAAACTAGTCCTAATCTAAAGAAATCCAACTTAGCAGCAAGGTACGTGTGTGCTCTATGATGTAAATGTTGGCATAGACTCCAAACTGGTTGTAACTAAGGCTATGGTCTATGTCTCCCAATCTGAATCTCAGGACAGTGTCGTCCTCCAATGACGCCTTGGTGTCATAAATCTCCATTATGCACATAAATTTGAGATCCGATTCTCTATTTTTTTAACTAATTAATTTTGTATTAATTAATTTCATTCACATGATAGACTGGCTCTCTGGTGTTAAAGAAATCCAGACACTTATTAAAAGAAGTGATATCATGCATGTTATCAACTAGGACAACCTCTCTCGAGATTTTCCAGTCTATGAATCTTTGTGCCTTGAATCGTCACTTCCTAAATGCCTGGTATCTCTTTCATTGTGCCTTTATCTCAAAGTAGAGTATTAAATGACCTGTTTACTCCTCTAGCTACAGTGGAACCTGTGGTGAACTTGCGGCTCCCCTTTTGATGTCTACTATCTCCTTGCAGTATGTTTCCCTAGAGAAGTCACCGCGAAGTGGATACTAATGTCTTAACTTTTGTCCTATGATTGTATTTAGCTATTAGCTAATATCTGATTATATCAGCTGATTTGATCAGTAGATTACATTAACTGTTTGTTAGAGATGTTTGGTAAAATTAGCTATTTAGTATTAATTATTTATGTATAAAATAACTTATAAGAAAATAACTTTAAAAAAATTATAAGGATATGAATATTATATATTTTAGTATTTCAATGAATATTCCTATAAGAATTTATAATTTAGATATTTAATTATACAAAAATTAAGTTTATAATTCTAATAAAAAACATAGAACATATAATAATAATAATGATGATGATGATGATAATGATGATGACGACGACGACGACGACGATACATCCAAACATAAAATATAAGAACCCAAATGAAGTTTAACAATATAATTCAAATAGAGCAAAAGAAATAAACATCATTATTTAAAGCAAAGATTTATAATAATTTAAGAACGATGTCTAACTGCAATTAAACTATAAGCAGTATTATCACGAATAGTTGTCATCTCTCAAGTTCTCTGTTCTTTAACACCTTCTTATGTAGAGTTAACTTCAATATCTTGAAATACATATGGAGATATAAATTCAGGATCTTGATAGATGGTGTTAAAAGTTAGGTCACCAATTGTACTTCTTCTAATATAGTTATTTAACGCAAAAATTGCATAAATTATTCTATTTTAATCAATCAATGAATACTTAGGTATTTTCTCCAATATTTTCCATCGATCCTTAAGAACACCGAAAGCCCTCTCAATACAACTTCTCAATAATGAATAAGCTCGATTAAAAATTTCTCGAGATCCTTTTGGATTTGCACCATGAAACTCTGATTGATGATATCTTGTCTATGGGTAAGGTATCAAATGTCCTTATCTTTCCGGATATCCTTTGTCAACCAAGTAATATTTACCTAACTGTCCATAGAGGAAATATAATTATTATAAATGATATCATAAAGAGTCTAAATCATGAATAAAAACTCCTACAAATCTTAAAATTATCTATTGGTGGTTTTGGAAATTTAGGTCTCGAATTACTAATTGTATCAAGGAAAATACGAGAATCGTGTGCTGATCCCTCCCAACCCGCTAAAGCATACATAAATAGTAAGTCAAAGTCACATGCTGCAAATACATTTGTAGTTGTTATTCTTTTCCATTTTCTATATCTCATTTGATCGTCTTTTGTGACAACTATCACTATATGTGTACCATCAATAGCTCCATTGCAATCATAATATAAAACAATAATCATAAGATAATAAAACAACATTTTTCAATGAAAAATATAATGAAGGTGGAGTAAGAACATATTGAATTACCTTAAAATGTAGCATATATCTAGCATTGTTGGCAATTTGTTGTGGAATCTTCTTGAATCTGAGATCTTTTGGCACAGTAAATCCTTTAACAATCCATCCATAGCACTAAAAAATTCTTTAAAAACTCTACTCACAGTTTCAACTGAATGTTAAAAGTGCTCTTAGTTATCTCTATTAGGGGAACCTTTACTTAGAACCTACATGAATAAACTAACTTTCTCTAAAATAGACATCCTATCAGAAGGTCTCAAACCATAATTGTTTTCCAAAATCATACTTAATTGACGAAATGTATTTTGATTCATCCTAAATAAATTGAAACACCGTTTTTTATGACCATTCAATAATTCATTCATCCATAGTTCTCTTGTTTGATAAGAAGTCATGCATGGTTCCTTGTATATGTGGTTAAAAGAAATACACACCTATGTAACCCACTACATAAACCAGCAAATCCCAAAACTCAATCTCATTGTCTAAAAATTGTTTAATTTGCAGAAGTTGCATAATTTGCATAACATTATCATACATACCTACAAATTAACAAGTAATATTATATTCTAAATAAACGTAGCACTAATATGACTAAATATAAAGAATAAATAATATTATAAAGAATAAATAATATAACACATAACAAAATTATATATTATCAATAATATAACATAATATAAGAAAGTAAGCTAATCAAATTCATAATGTCTTAAAACATACCATGTCAACATAAGTGTGCAAATAATAAAAACAATAAACTAAACATAGTAATGCATAGATAGAAACTATGTTTAATGTTTTTTTTTTATATTTATCATACTCATACATAAAATTTGTGTATTCAACTCTCTTTGCATCATCTGGTAAACAAAAAACAAAGTTGCTCTTCTTTGTGGGTCTTTAATCAACAAGCAAACAAAGTAAAATTCAGGAGTACTAGTCTTTAAACCAGTCAAAGTACATAGTTTTTCCAAAGCATTCGCAACATCATGATGTGACACCCCTGCACCAATACTTTGTGATGCACCAATATTGATAGTGTTCAAAATTTTCATAATAAAAGCATTTATCTTCATTATTCCACTCTGTCTCTCTTGAATCAATTGCTTCATATCATCAAGCCTCTCATACATTATTGCAGATCTTCTTAGCCTTTTAGTGGAATCAGTTATTGCACTTTTGTTGCTTTGTGAACTACCATTCCCTAAAACCTTTTTGCATCTTCTTCTCTCACTCCCTTTATCATGTGAAGTTTGAGAGGTAGCAACAGGAGTATATGCAAGGGTTAGGGTGGTTTCTCTCCACACCTCTTCTTAGTTACTAGTTACTTGATAATTGTTTAGACCACTAGTCTCATCTATATTCTTATGATCATGATAGCCTAACAATTGATGATGAGCATTATGGCTATCAGGTGGAGAAGGAAGATATACTTCCTCAACTTCTCGTTGTTCTTATGGAGGGTTAGCCATAAGACAAAATGTAATCTCTCCTCAGGCCAAACATCCAAAAAGTTGATCCAACTTACATTCAAGCTCAGGTTCAAGCCCTTCCTCTTTAAATATTTTAAACTTGTTGTTCTCTTACAAAAAAACCTTTATTTAACTATTTATTTAACATTGACGTAAAGGAAAGTAACTTAAAATGGGCTATCCTTAATCTACAAAGTCCACCACTCCTCACTAGCAGCAATTATTCCTCTGTTATAGTCCCATCCTAATCCCGTTTCTTTCCCATTCAACTCTTTCCAAAGATTCCATTTAGTTCTATTCCAATCAAACTTATTTTTAGGCTTAGTTTTATCCCATTATAAGTTAATCGCTTTGTGAAACTCTTCCTCCAACTTCTTTCATGGTATCCTTTAACAAATAACTCCACCATGTTTTCCCTTATTCCTTTGAATATATTGGTTACAAATTTCACAAAAGAGGAGAAGTGTTTCTCTTGGCCAACAAACTACCTATATCATTCCCTCGTTGACTTTCTTCTATGTTTTTTTAAGATGAGGCCATCTAATCATATAAGATGAGAGAAGGTTAATAATTATTAATTAATTTATAATTGGTTTAATTAGTGAGTTACTTTAATTGATTATTGATCGTAAGTTTCAGATATGACAAAGTTTTAAATTTTATAACCTTGATATTCTGCAAACGCACCAGTCGTTTGCAGTAATACCTAAGGTATCGATCCCATAAGGAGGGCTAATATAGTCCTAAAATCTAAAGTCGTAAACTAATAAAAAAATATTTAACAAACAATAAAATTTAACATGAGGACTAACTAAAACAAATAACCAAATCAATCAATAAAATAATAACTGACAATTAACACTTAATTAAAAACAATCACGATGACGATTAACAATTTTAATTTGAAATTGAATAATCAATTTGATGAACAATGATCACACACCCTCAACTTTAACCTAATGAGTTTACAGAAAGAGAGAAAAGGAAAATGATCTATCCTTAATGTCAACCTAACCTATTACAATTTATAAAAATGACAATCATAGATGATCCTAGGGTCAATTACTCTCTCTGAAGTTATAATTGAACCCTAAAGCATAAACCCTAATCAGATTATGAGAAGTTGTAATCTCTCAATTACCAACCTATCCAAAACCTAATTAGTTCTTAACTTCTCTAATAAACAAATGGAAAACTAAATCTGATCTCTCTATACAATGTTTACCAACTTGATTTGATTCTGAATTTATTAATTCACCTAACTATCGTTAGTCCAAATTAATCGTTTTCTCTCGATTCAGTAGAATTAAATCACAATTAATTAAATAAACACATAAAACAATAATATTTCATTAAATTAACAATAGTAATCCAAAGGTGAGTATAGAACATCAACCACGATGCAAGTCTATAATCAACTATATATCCCAATTATATAATCGAATAAAACTGAAATACATAAGATCAAAACTCAACGGGATGATGGGAGACTGTAATATTAGAAAGCTTCTTAACCCGGGAAGCAAGTCGTGTCTATGTTGTCTTCCTCTTCTCTCTTCCTTCGTCTCTTTCTCGATGTCTCAAGGTTCTCTTTTAGGGTTTCATTTTTGGTGGCTGATCAAGGCTCTTCTAAGTTTGCTTCTTCTATCTGTTAATGTTCTATTTATATCTTGGAAGCCCTAAAGTTGATTTGAGGTCGAAACGGTCTAAAAAGTCTTGCAAAACTCGAGCTTTTGCATCAGCTCAACGCAGGTCACGATCGTGGCTAGTGCCTAATCCTCTCTATCACGATCGTGACCAAAGTGTCATGATCGTGGCCTGGTTCTGGTCTCTCTATCATGATTGTTCCCCAAAGTGCATGATCGTGTCCTGGCTCCTGCTGGCTCGCCTCTTTTTGTCACGATCGTGGCCTATTGTGCCACGATTATGGGTCATGGTTTTGGCCGGAAACTCTTAGAAGCGTCTCTATTCTTCGCTGTTTACCTTGAAACACTAATAATCACATCAAGGTACCTAGAAAATATAACATTTAAGCTCAACGACTCACACTAACCCACAAAAGCAATTAAACACATAAACTAATGCAATCAAAACCTGAATACACATTTAACACTAAATATCTAACAAATTAAACCCTAAAACATAATGCAAATCACAACTATCAACTTCTCCACACTTAAACGTTTGCTTATCCTCAAGCAAACAAAACAACAAATACAAAACACTCAATGCAAAAATGAGGCAATGGCTTTAATTTCATGAAATAATTTCAATCTTGAACACAATTATCTAATCATTAACATGCAAAATCTATGTCTAAGGGCTTTGAACTAAATATACAAATTAATTGAGATCTAAGTGTTAAATCATTTTCCCTTTTTAATTGTACACAAACATTAATAATTCTTTGGTCCTTCAGACTCTGTAACTATTCTTAAATATATTGTCATGAAAAGTCAAGTTATTGTAAGTCTAGTAGGTTTTTATTAAGAACACGATTTTTTTAGTGAATATAAACTTAAGTCTTTTTACGTGGAGACAAATGTCGGTAATGAATGTCGATTCAGTTACTCAACTAAGTCATGTTTTTATTAATTTGCTTGGTTGAAATGTCATTATAACTTTTTGACATGAAGGTACACATTTGTGATGCGTGTCGATCCTGTTACCCAGCTACATCACATTTTTAATGGCTACTAGCTCTATTCATATCCCAAAGGTTAGCGAAAAATTGATTTATTTAACAAATCACATCTCTTTTTTTTTTGGCACTTTATTGCCCACCTTGTTGTTTTAGCTATTGCGTGTCGATCCTGTTAGTCAGCTACATCATGTTTTTAACTAGCTACTAGCTGTATTCATATCACAAAGGTTAGTGGAAAATTGATTTATTTAACAAAACATACAATTCTTTTTTTTCCTGCAATTTATTGCCTACCTTGTTGTTTTAGCTATTCATTTTCATGAAAAATACTAGTAAAGCTACTTAAGTTGAATGGCCTCAAATTATGAATGAATATGACAATCTAGAGGGTGCTAAATGTACACTAAATCCTAATTAACATGTATATTTATCCAAAGGCCACTAATTCACTAATTTTGCTAGCTAATGATTATTTACGACCTAATAGACTATGTTCAAAATTAAATAGATTTCACTCCTTCTAAGCCATCGTCAAATCCATACAATTTAAACAATGCAACCTAATAACTATCATACAGTATGCAAAATCACATAAAAAAGCAAAATACAGAATCCCTTCCCACATTTGAACAACATATTGTCCTCAATGTGAGAAGAAAGCACACACGGACACATAAAAGAAAAGAAAAGACAGAAATTAAGGTTGAAAGGAAATAAAAAATAAACATAAAGACAATAAAAACAAAGGCTAATTTGGAAAAAAAAATTTTAGGTTGGACATAAATCCTATGGAGATGGAGGTGGTGATGGTGTCCCTGATAGTTAACACAATTCACTAATGTTTTATTGAAAATAATTTTCAAACAACTTTTAAATTTGCTAGTTTATAGTTTTTAACTTGACCTTACGTCCAAGAAGGCATTTTTAATTATTCAAAGACAAGGAAATTACTTCCTTATCTATGAGAATTGCTCCTCCAAAATAAAGTTTGCACCAATGCCTATTGACCTTAAAAGTCCCCTTGTAGTGTTTTCCAGTTTGAGGGCTCCATGATCAGAAACTTGAATGACTGTAAATGGTCCACTCCATCTAAACTTCAACTTTCCTAGAAATAGCCTCAACCATGAATTATATAGCAGAATAGTGTCTCTTACTTTAAATTCCTCTTTCTTGAGACGAGCATCGTGCCATTGCTAACCTTTTCCTTGTAGAGTTTGGCGTTTTCATAAGTAGAAAATGAAATTCTTCAAATTTGTCCAACTGGAGAAGTCTTTTTTTTTTACTTACTTCTAATCAAAGTTTAATGCTTTAATCGCCCAGTATGCTTGATGTTGTAATTCGACTGACAAATGGCATGCTTTCTCGTAAATGAGTTTATAAGGAGTTATTCAAATAGGTGTTTTAAACGCTATCCTATAGGCCCATAAGGCATCATCTAAATTTACTACCCAATCCTTTCTGGACTTGTTCACTGTCTTTTCCAGAATTTTTTTAAGCTCTCAATTAACAACTTCCACTTGGCCACTAGTCTGCGAATGGTAAGATGTAGCAACTCGGTGGTGCACTTCATATCTTTTTAGGAGGGCAACAAAAGATTTGTTGCAAAAATGTGTGCCTCCATCACTTGTTATTGTATATGACACTCAAAATCGGTTAAATAGCTGTTTAATGAACTTCTGGAGTACCTTCCCATCATTGGTTGGTGATGCTACCGCTTCAGCCCAACATGAAACATAATTAACTCCCACTAAAATATATATGTTCCTTATTGAAGATGGGAATGGACTGATAAATAGATGCCCCATACATCGAAGACTTCTACTTCTTGAATGTTGGATAATAGCATTTCATCCCTCTTGGAAATATTACCTATTCTTTGGCATCGATCACATTATGCCATGTAGGTTTGTTCATCCTTCAACAATTGTTACCAATAAAATCCACTCTCAAGTATCCAAGATGCTGCTTTGTTGGCTCCATAATGCCCAACATATTGACCTCGATTACATTGCATTAGGATATCTAACATTTCCTCATCTGGAACATAACGTCATATTAATCCATCTGTATAGGCTCTATATAGGGTCAGCTCATCCCATATGTATCAGTTACTGTCAGACAAGAACTTCTTCCTTTGTTGATAAGAAAGATCTGACAGAAGTTTACCACTAGCAACATAATTGACGATATCTGTAAACTATGGTGTAGTCTAGCTCTCGAGTAGCATTAGAGTTTCATCGGGGAAATTCTCGTTAATGTCATTGCATGACTTACATTCCCCTCCCTTAAGTCTGGATTAGTTATCTGTAACCACATTTTTTGCTCCCTTTTTATCTCTCACCTTTAAATCAAAATCTTATAGAAGTAATACCCATTGAATGAGCCTAGGTTTTCCATCTTTCTTATTGAAAAGGTGCTTTAGTGCTGCATGGTCAGTGAATACAATTACCTTTGAACCCAAAAGGTATCGTCAAAACTTATCACATGCATACACTGCTACAAGTAGTTACTTTTCTGTAATGTTATAATTTAGCTGGGTCCTGTAAGAGTCTTGCTACCATAGTAAATCACATACAGCTTCTTATCTTTCTTTTGGCCCAAAATGGAACCAATGGCCTGATCACTTGCATCACACATAACTTCGAATAGAAGTGTCTAGTCTGGTAGTGATAAAATTGGTGATGATATTAAAGCTTCCTTTAAGGTGTTAAATGTAGACATACACTTAACAGCTGATCGCGACTTATCATTCAATCCTAAGATTGATTCTTGGAAACCGGTCAAAATCAATTTATACCAAGAATTGCAATATAGGATGC
>JAOSBN010000001.1:14792605-14822295 GCA_027563595.1 Erythroxylum suave | reverse complement strand
AAAATAAAAAAGTTTATAATTTATTAAATTTAAAAAATAAAACAACAATTTTTTGAATTTATTTTAAAAATTTTATTTAAAATATGCGGGCCAAAAATAGCCCGCGGGCGGGCTAGGCGGGCTGGGCCATGGGCCTTCCCGTGGGCCTCTCCATCGGGGGGCCTAAACGGCCCACGGGCTTTTGATTTTTTTCTTCCATTTTGTACATATGTGGTGGAGATGTGATAATAGTGCAAGTCTATAGTAAGAGTTCTACTATACATTGATTTAAGAGTTTGATACTTTTCACCCTCAATACTTCATTGCATTTAGTGAAATCTTAGTGAGGGTGTAAAGATCTATGCTTTTGATTTCAATTAGATAATTGAGGTGATGATTATTAATATTGATGTATAAAGTTAGTTTTAGGATAACTTGAATATATTTGTATGTAAATTTGATTAATATAACATGATGATTTAGAGTATGAATGGATAGGTTAAGATTAATGAAGGATTGATGATGTAATATTTATAATTTAGATTATGATTTACTTTAGGACAAGCAAAAGCTTAAGTATAGGGATGTTTGATAGACGCATGTTTGACTATAATTATACACTCATATTTAATGCATTTTGCTTGATAGTCTATAGTTTTTATATATTTTTTGTACTTAATTTTCTCTAAATTCATTTATTGGTGATAATTGCCTCATAGACCAAAAGGACCTTAATTTGGGTGAAATCTTGGCATAAAACGAAGATTTGAAGCAATTAGGAGATATAAGACCATGTAAGTCTCTAAAAAAGTGTAGATTTAGAGTTTTAAGTGTTTTTAGAGCTACATAGTTTGATACATGGCTATATATCAAACAATGTTCATCCCAAAACTAAATTTCGTTATAAAAGGATGTGAGAAGAGGTAAACAAGGGGAACAAACTTTTAGAGCCAATCCAAATGTAAAGAACATGTAGAAGGGACAATATTGATCTAAGAACGTGCAGAACATGAAGAAACCATCAAAATATTTGATAGATTACAAAATTAAACCTTAAACTTGCAAGAACATTTGATAGAAGAGAAATGGAGATTTAGAATTATAAAATTTCTTTTTTCTATTCATTTTTCATCCAATTTATCTTTGATTTTGTTTTCTATTATATGTAACTAAATGCTTTTGAGTGTTTAGGTGTGATGAACCCAGTGTGTGCATGTTTTGGTAATTTCATTTAACGCAGTTGTTTTGATTGACCTATTATGACTCAATTATGTGTTTTTATATATGTTCTAATAGATCAAAAATATTAGTACGTAATATGATTTCACAGCATAGAGATTGAGAAATCCTATCTATGAATAGATCTACCACAATTGAAAGGAGTTGACGTAGAGATAGGTCAACATGAATCCCTTAGTAGGGTTAGACGTAGCAACATAATTCGCAAATCAATAAAGCAATCCTATAAACTTTAACCTTAATGATTTTAGTTAATAATCCTATGGATTAGTTGTTAGTAGTCTCAAGACATTTATTAGCATAAGATAGAAAATTTCACAATCCAATAGTCAATAAAACAATTACATGATAAAAGCTTAATTATCTAATGGTTTTAAGGGGATTGATTACCTAAACACTAATTCTTGATATTGATTGTTTTCTAATAAATTTCTTGTTTTTTTGAGTTTAATATTGTTTCTTACTTTATTTTAATTTTTTAAGTATTATTTTAATTAAAAACCAAAATACAATCTATAGGCTAGATTATGAAAGAAAGGTAAATATTAGTAATTATTGTCTTCATAGGATCGAATCATACATGCCTATGTTAGCTATAGCTACACTGTGCACTTGTGGTTAGTTTAAATATTGACCTTAATTTTATACCAATTAGTAATCAAGTCTCTGCTCAGTAATGCTTTCCAAATGTCACTGGTAAGCCTACATCTAAAGAATAAGTGATCTATACTTTCTTCAACAATTTTGCATAGTGAACATCAATTGGTGAGCTAAAAAAAGTTGGCAATTTGTTCTTCATACCAAGCTATAGAGTGATGGAAGCTTGTGGACAAAGATGCCTGAACTACACCAGTTTAGTCCATAGTATGATTACTAGATCATAGAGTTGAACCTTTCCATATGATGGGTTGGTAAAAATGCCATTAAAAGTGTGTTTCCAAATGAGTATGTCTTCTTTTATGTTGATTAATCTAATTTTTCTTACAATTGGTAATGGGGAATTGTTTAAAGATCTCCTTATTCATCAGAGCTAGTTTATTGCTTCTTTATGATGAATCATAGATCTGAGAGATGAGGCTTCAATTAAATTATCCAATAGGTATGAAGTGTATAGGGTATACTATGGTGTGTGTAGAGGTTAGTATGGACCATTACCTACTAACTCCATTCTCATATTTAAACTAAATGGTGATGAACAAATAATGGAGGCAATGACATCAGTTAGTTACTAATGAAGACCTATACTTACATAATAGAAGAAATAATGGAAGACTTTTTGAAAGAGTTGATTATGACGAGCTTATAAGAACTGATAATAAGGAGTAGGATAAGGAGATCCCCTCTAAAGAAACTAGTAATATAACACTATTAGAGATTCAATCCTATCTATAATGAGAAGGAACTTAAGATAACTAATTAATGATAATTGAAATAGGCATGGCACTAGGAGGAATTTTAGCACAAAAAAAAAACTAACCCTAATGACTAAAAGTGCTCAACCAAAAAGGATATTAGAGAAAGAATAATTGATAGATATGAATCGAAATGATATCCCATAATAGTAGGGGATGACTCATAACAAAGAAAATGATAGTGTCCTTTAACAAACGGGAATTATGAAAAGACTACAATAAGATAGACATGTTTCACACTAGAATAAAAAGGAAGTTATGAAGGAAAGATAAGGCAAAATCCTTAATCAGAAGGTCAAAAATATATGAAAAATTAATCAATGTATGAAATATAAAAGGTTTAAATTATTCCAAAAAGCAATAGGTAATTAATGATTTCTTTCACATAAAAAAATCCAATTCTTATAAGTCACTTAAGGATAAATATAAAGTTAGATACTTACAAAAAATGTTAAGGCCTTTAAAGAAAGGATGGAACTTTATTATCAATCACTAACATTATTATAATGCTTAAATTATTATAGCCTATAACCTACTAAGATCATAGTAACCCTAATAAACTTATTAAACCAATATATTACCCTTACAACATAGATCTTGCTTAATCCTGTAGAAGTTTCATTACTCTTGTATGTATAGTAAATCTTGAGTTTCAGAGCTTTGCATTTAGTAATCTTTGGAAACTATAGGAGTAGTACAAATGGTCTTTGGATACTTTTGGTGGACTTTAGCATCACCTTGCTCCCCTTTAAAGATTAAAGAGAGAATGTGGAGTTAAGCTGACGACAGTAAACAAAGGCACTATTTGCGAGGCAACCCAGAGGAAGTTGATTTTTGTCTCTTTACATTTTCGCAATTGCTATTTTCCTTAAGTACTTTATTTCTAGCATTTGATGTTACATTAGAGATGATGTAAGTTTTAAGTATGGTGTGGGGGTATTAGTTTGATATTAGCTTTTATACATTCCTTTTTAGCTTAATTGTTGCTTATGTGACTTCTTGGGTAGTTTTTAAAATCAAACAAACAAAATCGATTTTTTTTAACTTTTGAGATTATTCAGTCATAATTAGAGTTTGAATTGACTATAAAAATCTATGGCAACCTTAGCATCTACTTTTTCTCTTGTGATTGGTTAACGTGCATTATTCTTTAGAAGAGCAGTGACTAGTTGTGGAAAAAAATTAATGAGATTTTAACCCGTATTAGATTGATACATTCATATCAGTCTCACTATCTTTGTTTTGTGTGATCTTTATGACATATGCATCCTTACTTTGCATTGATTTTCTATTCAAGACCACATTTTTATCACATGCATTTTTATGAAAATGATTAAGCATTCTTTGTTGATTACGAACTACATTAGCCAAATAGCCTATCATTTTATATGAATTTTCTTTTACTAACCCCCTTTGAGGTTTATTAGCCTTTTCTTTTGTACAAGCCACATCATGTGCTTCTAACCCAATGCCATACCTAAGCCTTAAAGCTTGTGGAGCAATTGTTAATTCTTGATGAATATGATTGTAGAAAAGCCTAAGTGTGGGGATATGCATACATCTAGGTTAGTTATAGTTGTTAAAATTCCATGTTATGAATCATATGCTGATGTAGCTTCTATCACTTTTATATTAAAAAAAAGCTATAAATTTGAATAAAAGTTGCAAGGATGAAATACAACCGTTATGAAAAGTTGTTAATTAATAGTTTATTCTCTAAGTTGCATTTATTGGGTGTTTGAATATATTACATATAAGGAGGTTGGCTTATGGTATGAGAGCTGAATCGAGTTGGGAAACATAGTTATTGCATTCTTTGTGGCTGACGGTAACTAGTTTTGAATGAATGTCAACTTGTGTGATTGATATCTTATTCAGTATTGCTTGTGCTTCACTAGCTTAATGGATTTTATACTATATTTCCCAAAATACATCTCACCTTACCCATACCCATATTATAATCCTAGAAAAGTCCTTTGATTTATGATTATGTATATGACTTTTAGTGGTGGAGAAAGGAAATGATATGGAAAGTTGTGGATTGTTGTGATAAAGAGTGGTGTTTAAGTGCACCTATGGAAATGTCTTGTTTAATCACCTTTTGTCCAAGTCTACCTTTAGATTACTCAATTTCTAAGGGTGATGAATGTTTATTGATCATGAGTAGATGCTTTGAATGTTAAGTTATTGCTATAGGTTTTAAAAGTCATTCATCTTTACTTATGGTGATGTACTCTTAGGAAATATTAAAAATGAGTAAAAGTTTTGATTTATGAATTTGTTTTCCACGATTACTGGAGGACAGTCAAAAGCTAAATGTGGGAGAACTTGATGTGTGTTTAAATGTTGATTCATTTGATATACTACACTTAGTGATTAATGCCTTAGAAATGCTTAGGACACTTACTTTAGCTCATATTTAATCTTAGGTACTTTTCAAAAGTAAAGAAGATAAAGTGACTAAGCATGTCTTTGAAGCCATCTTCTCAATTTCCATATTCTATTGATTCGTGGAGCATGAAGAAGAAGAGTGCTTAAAAAAGAAGAGGCAAGAGAGAATGTCAAATGAAGAACACGGAAAGGAGAGTCCTACAGCCATGAGAGTTGCCATGCATGGTAAGGCACAACCGTGAATTCTCACATTTGAGAATTAACTAGAGAACGACACGGTATCCTGGCTAGGTGTCACTCAATTTTAAACCTAAGTTTTTCTATATAATGGAAAGACTAACGATAGAGAAAAGGGGAGACTAAGCCAACAGGACCTTCTTCTATGTTTTTTCTTCGATCATTTCTTTATTCTTTAATAGTGACAGTGGCGATGGGAAGGATGGTTGATGGTGAAAGCTTGAAGATGGAGATGAACAGGTAACTTTCTTAATACTGGTTCGGAGGTGTAATCAAGGCTAAGAAGCACATTAAGTAGATAATTGTTGTGTATCATTTTCCTTATCTCTTTTCAAATTTTTTGTGTTATCTTGTATAGATTGATTGAGTGTTGTATAAGAATGATTTTAATGCTTCGTTGGATCCTTTTATGAAAACCTATAGCAAAATCTTGAATGCGATACGTAATAGTCGTGTTAAAGGTCATATATGGCAATTAGCGATATTAAATCGTTAAAGATAACATAGCATAAGTTAAATAATCTGAGCATGTGTGATTGTTACTTAGATTGATATGTTTTTTCTCACTTGTAATGCGGCTATCCAGATAAACTTAGAGAGTTTATTCTAGTTTTCTTGATAGTTAGGGTTAATTAATGAGCTCTTCTTGATTAGCTATGATATAATGAAAAACTAGAATTAACAGAGTTTGTTGCTAGTTCACAATCAATAGTCTTAGGAGAGATGTAAAAGTGATTATTCAACGACATCTGTGAAATTGTGCTTAGGCTGAGATTAAACCAAAGAACCGAATTTCAACTCATTCATCAAATTTATCAATTTGTTGCTTTTTAATTTGATTTGTTTTTATAGATTTGATTTTACTTTGCCTTTTAATTACTTCAAACCAAACTTTTTTTGCTTATACATATAATTTAGGAATGTAATTGGAATTAATCTCCATGGAATCGATCTAGACTTACTGTTATCTAAAGTTTAGTCTAGTTATTTTGGCAGGGCCACTACATACAACCAACCACATACTTATTGAAATGCATAAGCTAATGGATGAAGTTAGAAGGAAAAATTTTAGATTTAGTAATTACCTGATCAAGCTTAAAGGTTTTAAAGAAGTAGTGAGAAGAGGAATGGAAGAGAGCATTTAATGTTATGAAGCTTTTAAATATGTAAAGAAACTTAAGACTATAAAAGAAGAGCTTAAAAGACTCTTTCAAACTAAATTTTGTAGTACCAAGTTAGCATTCCAAAAAACCAGAGCAGCATTATCCTAAATCCTATAAGAAATAACCTTAGATCTAGGGAATGGGATAAAGAAGGAAGAAAGGAAACAAGCTCTTTGTGGATACATCTAAGAATTAGATAATCCCCAATATATTATAAAACAAAATTCAAGAATTTAATATCTTGAAAAGGGATATAGTAACTCAAATTTCTTTCTTAGTTCCACCACATCTAAAAGGAAATCTAATATAGTTAACTCCTTGATAGATCAAAATGGTTAGACCATTTGGAATCACTTATAAATTATGAACAAAGTTCAAACCTAATTCCTAACCTTATGAAGGAAATGAATTATCTCTTCCCATCTATATGCGTACTCTAATATTTTATTCCAATCTTGATTACAATGGAACAAGCTGGACTTAATGGATATGTTTGGAACCAAAGTTATGGCTAAGAGCAACTTATAACCTTCTTAGTACCAAATTTAGGTGGTTAGAGGTATGTTTGCTTAAGGAGAAAGGAGTCTTAGGCATAAATTCATTTAGAATGACCAACACAGTTTTAATGACTAAGAAGATATAGAGTATGTTTACTAAAAAAGATGCTCACTAGTTTGGAAAAATCCATATTTATTATATGAAAGTAGTCTCCTTCTAAAAAAAACCAAAGAGCAACTCATTTTAGTTAATAATACAAATTCTCAAAATGAGGGATAATATCAATAGGGTGGTGAAGTTTAAGATAGGAAATGAGGAATCAACTTCCATTTGCTATGAAAATTGGAAAAAAAATTTGTTCCTTCTATTAAAATTATGAACTTTTAGTCCTAATACGTATGATAGTAGACTAGGGTTTATTGAAGGAAAACATACAAAAAGAGAATGGCCTTATAACTTAAGATGTTTTGTATTAGTAATATACAAACTCCTAAGTAGGAGGCTAAACTTAGTTATTAAAAGAATTGATTATATGGCTGCCATACCTATCCATCTATCTACAAATAAATCTTGCACCAATACATTTAGAATAGTAATTTAGAGAGTCTCGTGGCATATATTAGTATGGCATATGCAATGAATACCTAAGGAATCCATATCTTTTGACTAGATATTAAAAATAGATTCAAAATAATTGATAATATAAAGGAAAATAATGGCAACATTAATCTAATTTGTAGCCTTTTTTACATAGAGCTAGAGAGTGTTAAACCTCTATTCTTTAAATGCCAATTCAATACTAAACTATGTTCACATAGTCAGTAGATATAAACAATTAATACAAAAGAGATGACTATAAAGCAATCATTGAATGGGCTAAAAGACCAAAGTACTTAAGTAGTGACAGTTATGCAGTATTCAAAATTGCTCTTAGATGCATAATTTATACAATATGATGGAAAAGGATTTTTAACCATACGAAATAGGATATAAATTTGTGGATTGAAAGCACACATTGTTGGATTAGAGAGATTATAATATCAAGGGATACAAAGCTCAACATTAATTTGTGGATAGAAAATAGACGGGTTATCCTTTAACCTCATAATAGGAGCTAAAGTTAAAATGAATCAACTAAGTGATGCAAATAATGCATAAGGAAAGTTACACGGACTTCATCATCTTAGATATGGAGGAAGATTTGTAGACACCCATTATACCTGGATGACCACTTTTAGCTACCGTCTAGTCTCTTAGAGACGTTAATGGTGGTGAGATAACTTTCGAAGTGGGGGATGAGAGGGTTTCATTTACAGTGTTTGATGGTACAAGAAATTCTTTCAAATTTGTGGACACTATTAAGAGAAACAAGTTTAGTGAAAAAGTAGAGCAGAGTTATACTCACAAGGACGTACTAGAAAAGTCACAACTTCGAAAGAATAATCAAAAGAAGAAGACAAGGAAGAAAAATGGTGTTAAGCACAATCTGGTAGCTCACTTACAGGTTATGAAACCTATAGGGGCACTACAATTAGATGATTCATTTGAACCATTGTGAGAAAAAAAAAGTACGTTGAGCTAGTGATGGTAAATGAATCATTGCATGGGAGATAACCTATGATTTTAACTTTTTTTGTTTTATCTTTTGCTTAAGATTAGGTTTTCAATTCTATTTTTGTGTGTTTTTTTTATACAAGTTAATATCTTGGAAAAATCGAGTTAGTTTTCTTTCTCTCTCTCTCTCTTTTTCACAATGGATTGGAAGGGTATGGAAGGTAAACAATGAGGTGATGATGCAAATATAAGGTAGGGAATGAATTCGTGAGTGATATGAGGAAAAAAATCAAAAAGAGGAAAGGAGTGTAAAATTTCCCAATCCCAATTTTGAAGTCTCGGTCATGATTTTAACACCCTTAACCATGATCGTGATCCTATTTTAAACCTTCTATCATAATCGTGACATAACATGGAAATTCCTCTCTATCATGATCATGACCCACTCATTCACAATCGTGAGCTGCGATGAGGCAAAAATGAGAACACGCAATTTTAAAACCCCTTTTCCTTATTTTACCACTCCTTTCTTCTCGCTAACCTATATATTCACTCTTACCCTTATCTTTCTTACCCACAACACTCTCTCACTCTTTCTCCAAAATCAAGAAGCTCAAATCCTCTCACTTCTCTTTACAACCTCCTCAAAGTTCTTTCTCTCCCTACATTCTTCACACATCTCTTATTCTAAATGGGACCGCAAATTAAGTAGATGGTCAAATGCAGTCAACCAAAGGGTAAGATGCAAGGGTCAGGGTGGGGATAAAGGAATCGAGCGACATATTATAGAACACCCTTTTGAATTTACTTGGAAGAGGAAGGTAACCGTTTCCAAACCCTTAGCCTTAAAAAGATTGTTGTGCCTATATATTTAGACTTTGAAATATTAGAAAGAACTGGGTTGAGCGAAAAGGTTTAAAACTTAAGAAGCGGAATTCAATGGGAGAAATTTATGTTTTTTTAACTTTGTCATTTATGAACAACTCACCCCTGAATTTTTCACATCCCTCTAATTTGAGAAAGGTAAATGGAAAGACTTATGGTTTTGATTCCAGGGTTGATCGTATGAGTTAAATTATGAAACTTTATATGAAATTGATGGATTACCACAATTAATCATAGTAAACCAGCACGATGAACTCTGTACCACACATAATTGGGCTTAACTGACAAGGTTGGACAACTTTGATGCCCAAAAAGTAAATAATAACATAATTCATAACCTAAACACTTGTTGTACATAAATTCATGTGTTAAATTGTGTTTGGAAAAAGTGAAAGAAACAAGTGTTCAATGAAGGAGGTATTTATTTTATGGTTCATGGATAATAACGTCAAAGTTTGTACATCCACCCATATTTTTAATGCTCTCATTGCTACTTTAAAAAAATAGAAACAATGATCTTGACATGAGGTAGCTGGTTACTGCCATTGTGGTTTATTATAGCGTTAACTATGATGGATTAACTGTGCATCTTCTTAAATTTCTTATCACTTGTCATTTTACTAAAGTTGAGATCTTAAAGTGCTATAATGTGGAACTACAAGATGTCAGCGCAAAATCACATATCAAGAATAGGGCAGGACAGGCCAGTTCTAGCTCAACACCATTGCAACAATGAGAGAAGGAGTCAACTAGTGAAGAATCTGGAGAAAAAGAAAAAGATAGATGGGAAAAGGTACTTAATGCATGATATGTGGTTAATTTTTTTAGATTTTATCTATGACACTTAGTGATTAATGTTTTAAAATGCTTAAGACACTCTTTTTAGTTTATATTTGAATTTAGGTACAATTCGGAAGCAAAAGAGCTAAAGTGAGTCGAAAACACAATATTTGAGCCATCTTTAAGATTTGCACTCATTTTTGTTCATGAAATAAGAAGAAAAAGGATTAGAGCAAGAGGAGACAAGAAAGTGCCAAAAGGAATGAAGAATAGCAATAGTCATGACTTGAGAAACATCTCAAGGCCATGACAAATAAGTCATGGTCATGAGAGTTCTCTCACGCCTATGACAAATTTTTTATGGGTATGATGCGTTGTTATGCACATAAAAAAGTGTTATGGGCTTGACACACCAAGTCACACCTATGAGATGTTTCCAATTTACTCGAAAACCCTACTTTTTGATTTAAAAACATCATTTGATGGCATAAACATTATAAAAGGTTTAAGGAATAGTTATAGGGGTTTCAAGAGGCAAAAGAGGGGCAAAGCTTTCATTGATTGGAGACCCATCTTTCTTGACCCAATTCGAAGATGATATTAATGTCTAAGAACCCGGTTAAGCATTTCTCTCATTGTTTGTTGTTCTTTCTCTTAGGAATTGATTATGTTATCTTATTTTTATTGCTTGGGTATTGTGTTAAGATGATCTTAATGCATTCATTGGATTCTTTTATTACGAATCCAATGCTAGAATCCTTAATATATTTTGTAATTGTTATGTTGAGATTTTTTTGTTAAAATTAGTGGTTTCAGATTATTAGGGATACAATTCATAATTATTGTATTTCTGATTGGTGTTGAATTATTAGGGATAACATAACCTAAGTTAATGAGCCGAGCGTATGTAGTTGTTGTCAACTTTAATTTGTTTTCCTAACTTGTAATACGACTGTCTAATTAAATCTAAAAAGCTTATCCTAGGTTGTTTGATAAGTAAGTTTAATTAACAAGCGTATCTTAGTTAAACATGACCTAAGAGAAAACAAGGGTTAATAAAGCTTATTGTTAACCTACAATTAATGGTTGCTAGGAGAGGTATTAGAATAATAATTCAATGAAGTATGTTTGATTGTGCGTATGCCGAGATTGGATCAATGACTGACCTAAAGCATTAATCACTTTTCATCATTTTGATTGTTTTCTTTAATTTGTTTTCGTTATTTTGTTTTCTTATTTGAAATCAAACAAACCAAACAAACCCCTAACCTAAACACCAATTCTTTTTATAACAAAAGATAATCGAATAATCTCTATGGGATCGACCTAAGCTCACCACTGCTATAGTTGTAGGTCTACTTATTTTAAGTAATTTTACAATGCGCTAAGTCAATTTTGGTGTCGTTGTCGAGGAGTATGATGTTTAGTTTTTCTTCTTGATTTTAATTAGTGTTTTGTATACATTTGTTCATAAGTAGTTTCTTTTCAGTTATTTCTTGATTTTTTCCACTTTTTGTTTGTTAAATATATATATATATATACACACACACACACACACATACATATATGGAAGTAATTTTTTCTATAACTCATATTTCCAATCTTATAATCGAGTTTGGAATGATCACACTAACTTTAGTTATGGATGGGATAATCAACAAAATTAGTTCCTTGATAGTTTGTAGGACATGCAACAATTCCTGTATAGACCAGAAGCTTTTTCTTACAACTTAGGTACATCCCTGGAAGATTTAATTAGATCTATTGCTATTAATACTCTGTAATTTCAGTAGGAAACAATGTCTAGGATCTATAACTTGGTAAGCCAGATGGGTTAAATGATGGAAGCTATCAATCGTTTAGAATCACAAAGTGGAGAGATGTAACCTTCTCAACTCAAGGTGTACCCAAGGGCATCAGTGCAAAGACCTTATAGACTAAAGAGGAGCTTGAGAATCTTAAGAGAACTACTCAAAGAATTTCTTGTGAAGACGAAGTTGAGAAGGAGTTCGAAACATAAAATGAAATATCATTTAGATTAGGGGTAAATCTTGAGTCCCTTATTGTTTTAATATTAACCCTTCACCTTTATATAGTAGGTTGGAGAAATTAAATGAGGATGAAAAAGGTAAAGAGACATTTGAGATATTCCAAGAGTTCAGAGACTCAGTAAATATCGAGATTCTAAAGATAGGGAATATGATGAAAATTAGACTTCGTCAACTAAGGCATTATCCTGAATAACCTCATGTGGAGAGAGTGCAGACTATGACACCAGAAGATCATAATTTCATCACGTGAGGAAAAGAAGGAGTCAAGTTAGAGATAGTAAACAAAGGCACTTCTTGGGAGGCAACCTTAGGAAATTTGATTTCTTTTCCTTTACATTTTCACCTTTCTTTCTTATATGCTTATATGTTTTTAAGTTAGATTGTTCTTACTAGTTTTTAATTTTCCTAAAAAATGAGAGAGAGAATAAAACAAGAAAATAAACATTTTCTCTTTTTCTATTACTTCTAGGATTATATAGTCATGATTAGAGTGTGAATTGACTAAAAGAATCCATGGAAACATTAGTATATACTTTTGCTTTTTTGATTGGTCAACATGCATTATCTTTATAAGAAGTAGTGACTAGTGGTGAACACAAGCTAAGGAGATTTTGAGCCATAATAGATTGACACATCTATATCAGCCTCATTGTCTTTTGTTTATGTGTGACCTTGACATGTACATGTTGACTTTGTTTTGATTTTCTATTCAAGACCAAATTTGTATCACATGCATTAATAAGAATATAATTAGGAATTCTTTGTTTTTACAAGCTAAATTAGCCAAATAGCCTACCTATCGATATGAATTTTCCTTTGTTAAGCTCTTTTGAGCTTTATTATCCTTTCTTTTTGTAATAAACACATTACATGCTTTACATTTAACCACATGTCCTACCCAAGCCAAAAAGATAGTGGAGCATTTGTTAATTTTTGGTGATAGTGGATGTACAAAAGTCTAAGTGTGGGGGTGTGCATATATTTGGGTTGGTTATATTTGTCAGAATGTCATGTTATGAATCCCATTTTTGGTGTAGCTTCTTTCAATTTTATGAAAAAAAGAAAGAAAAATAGCAAAAGAGAAAAGAAAAAGAAAAGAAAAGAAAAGAAAAGGTTTAAATAAAAGTATCTAATAGGAAGGGCTTTTGTTTTGAAATGTTGTTCCTGATTAATTTCTCCTCCTAAAGTTATATTGAATGGGTGATTTGAATATGTTGCATATAGGGTAGATTTTGTTTTGGAAAGATCACTCCTTATAGTTTAAATGTATTATTATCATCAATTTTTATGAGTAATCCCATTTAATTGGTTATGCTTTATGTGATTTGAGGTGTGAAAGCTTAAATTTGAGCAGTGAACATGATTTTTGCATTCATCATAGTTGATGGTATCTAGTTTTGAATGAATGTTAGTTTTTGCGTTTGTTGATGCATTGAGTGTTACTTTTGTTTCACTAGATTTGATAGCTTTTACACTACATTATCCAAATACATCTGAACTTACTCTTGCCCATATTATAACCCTGAAAATTACTTTGATTCATGTTTATACATGTGAACCCTAGTGGTGGAGAAATGAAATGATTTGCAAAGTTGTGGAATATCATTATCATAGATGGTTTTTAAGTGTACCCATAGATATATCTTATTTAAACACATTTTGTCCAAGTGTACCTCTAGATTACTCAGTTTCTAAAGGTGATGAACATTGATCATGAGTAGAGGTGTTGAGTATTGAGTTCGCTATAGATTTTCTAAAGTAATTCATCTTTGTTTAGGAATATATATTCTTGAGAAATATGGGAAATGGGTAAATTTTTTGTGTCTATAAATTTGATTTTGATGTTTGCCTAAGGACAGTCAAAGCTAAATGTAGGGGAAATTGATATGTCCTTAATTGTTGATACATTTAATCCATGACATTTAGCGATTAATGTTTTAAAATGCTTAAGACATTTACGTTAGTTTATATTTGAATTAAGGTACAATTTGGAAGTGAAAGGGTTAAAGTGAGTTCAAAACACAATATTTAAGTCGTCTTCTTGAGATTCACACTCACTTGTCTTTATAGAGCAAGAAGAAGAAGTATTAGAGCAAGAGGAGACAAGAAAGTGTCAAAATGAATGAAGAATAGCAATAGTTATGGCTTGAGAAACATCTCACGGTGACATGGTTATTAGAGTGTTGCCACGCTCATGAAAAATGTGTCATACCTATGACATGTTGCTAGCTCACCTAAAATACTTTTTGGTTTAAAAATATAGTTTTGATGGTGGAAACATTATGAAACGATTGAGGAATCATTCCAAGAGTTTTGGGAGGCAATAGAGGGGCAAAGCTTTCATCCCTTGGAGACCCATGAAGGGCTAGGCTTTCTAAACCCAGTCCAAAGGTGATATCGATGCCGAAGAACCGGGTTAAGCATTTCTCTCATTGTTTGTTGTTCTTTCTCTTAGGAATTGATTATGTTATTGTATATTTATTGTTTGGATATTATGTAAAGATGATCTTAATGTGTTAATTAGATTGTTTTATAATGAACCCATTGCTAGAATCTTCAATATAATCTATAATTGTTATCTTGAGATTTGTTTGTGGCAACTAATGGTTTCAGATCATTAGGGATACAATCCACAATTGTTGTGTTTCTGATTGATGTCAAATCATTAGCTATAACATAATTTAGGTTAAATGACCCGACCATTTGTGGTTGTTGTTTGTCTTAATTTGTTTTCTCACTTGTAATACGAATATCCAATTAAATATAGAAAGCTTATCCTAGGTTGTTGATGCCTAGATTTAATTAACGAGCGTATCTTAGTTAGACACGACCTAAGGAAAAATTGGGATTAATAGAGCTTATCGTTAACCTACGATTAATAGTTGCTGGGAGAGGTATGAAAGAACAATTCAATGAAGTATTTTGGATTGCGTGTAGGCCGAGATTTAACCAAAGACCAGGTCCCTAACGCATTCATCACTTTTCATGAATTTTGAATATTTACGTTAATCTACTGTCATTTGTCTTGTTTTGTTTTCTTATTTAAAATCAATTAACCCCCACCACCTAAACACCAATTCTTTCATAACAAAAGCTAACTGAACACTCTCTGTGTGATTGACTCACCACTGCTATAATTGTAGGTCTAATTATTTTGAGTAGTGTTATGAATTGCTACGTGAATGCAATTTTGAATACTAACAAAGCAATTGCAGATAATGCTAAGGTGATGAAGGAGATAGAAAAGGAGCAAAGATGACAACATCGACACATTCAAAGCATTTATAATTACTTTTTTGCTCAAGGAACGGAAATCCCATCTCTGACACGATCGCCATCACCACCTCAATCGCCACAATAGTTTTATGCTATAACCCTTGTCTTTTTATTTTATTTTTATGTTTTTCTTGTTATTTTGTTTTATTTCTACCTTAAATGTTATTTTTTATTCTCACATTGAGGACAATGTGTTGTCCAAATATGGGGAGGTTTGCATTACTATTTTTACTTTGAATGTGAGTTTTGCATATTGTATGTTAGTTTTTGCTTAGGTTTTCATAGTGTGACTTGTGTGGATGTGTCAATGCTAGGACTTAATGGAATTAGTCTAGCTTTGAACATAGTCTTCTAAAAAGTAAAGATTTATTAGCTTGTGCAATTCGTGTTCTAGGTATCTTTAATTAAAGCTGAATGTTAATTATGATTTGATGTTAATTTGCTCACCTTAGGAAATTTGTTGCGTACATTTATAATAATAGGTCCATTGGATAAGTAATGTCGTTGGTATCTTTTCATGAAAATGATTAGTCAAAGAAATGAGGTAGGCAATAAAATGTAAAAAAAAAGAAAAAAAGTGTATATCTTAAGCAAATAACTATTCCACTGACCTTTGGGTTATGAATAGAGCTAGTAGCCAGTTGAGAATGTGATGTAGCTAAGTAATTAGGGGACATTCATCACAAATTTTTGCCCTAGCATCCAAAGGCTTTAATGACATTTTAACCAAGCCTAGTAATAAAAAAATGACCTACTTGAGTAACTGGGGGACATTCATCACAGATGTTCACCTTTACGTTAAAAGACTAGGTCAACGTTAAAGAAAATTAACAAAATGGTGTTTTAATAAATAAACCCCACTAATAACATGATTTTTCATAAAAAGTTTCTTAGTAATGTTTGCAATTTTAATTAACTATTTCTTATCAATGTGTGCATGCAAGAGTTGAGGGTGAGTGAATACGATGTTAAGGTCTTAATTAGTATGTATATTTAATCTAAAGTGCTTAGTCACAAATTGCATAAGTTAATAAATTAGAGTAGCTTGAAGGGTTGTTTTTAAAGTTAAATTAGTTTTGTAAAGTTCAATGCCATTGTATCATCATTGCATATGTGTTCTTGTATGTGTTATTGTTGGGTGTGTTTGTGTTTTATATTATTTTGTTTTTACTTAAGGACAAGAAAAAGTTCAAGTGTGGGGATATTGATAGTTATAGTTCACATTATGTTTTAATGTGTTTTTAGTTGTTGATTGGATGATTTGTGCATGTTTACATTTAGAATTGTGTCAGTGTGATTATACATTTGTGTTTTTTGGTGTTATATGGTTTAAAGCATATTATTAGACTTTAATTATGTGCATTTGAGGTATTTTGATGTGTGTGTTAGTATTTGAGATCAAATGAAGAAGATTGAGAGAAGTCGGAGAAAGCTTAGAGGAAGAGTCGAGGTCATGATAGTTATAATCATAACAAAAGCAACCCAGACATGGCCACAATCACGACTAAATAGAACATGATCATGACAGAAGCTCATTTCATAGGTCACGATAGTGGCATATATAACCATGAGGATCTGCTTCCATTTCTATTTTTGGAGGATCATTTTGGACTTTTTAGCCTGGTAAAACATAGATTTTACCCTAAAAGGAAAAACACTATAAAAGGAAAAAGAGATGACCTAATCAAGGAGCCTCCATCTTACCATTTAGAGAAAGAAGTTAAGGAAGAAAGAAGAGGAGAGAAGAGAAGAAGAAGAATAGGAGGAGGAGTTGTTGCCACTAGCCACTCCAACCATCCTTCTAAGTTAATTTTCTTGATTCTTCTTATGTTTATTTTATTTGATGATGAATATGAGGATGATGAATACTTGTTTAGGGATGTCCTAAACTTCATTTGGGATTTATTCTTAAATCAATTATGATTTGATTGCTTTTGGTTTTAATGTGTTTGGGTATTGTGATTGTTTGTTGTTTTTGCGTACTTTGGTAACAAATCGAGAGAGTGAACCAATAGTAATATGATTAGGTTGGCTAATGAGAGCTAACAACCTAATAGATCACATAAACAATCAAATCGGCAATTATACTAAAAGCGATCTCGTGTGAGACCCAATTGTCTATTAGAGTGCTTAAGAACTAACTAGAACATAGATTATTTTGTTAATTGAGATATTGCAAATTTAGAACTTCAGATTCAATTAGGGATTATAATTTAGGGTTTAATGATTAGGTCTCGAGAGAGCATAATCAACCTTGTATAATTCTAGGATCGATACCTATTAACTCAAAAGCAGTTAAGTTAGCAATTGGCGATAAGATAAATCCCCTCTTCTCATAATTGGTTAATCTTTCTTATATGATTTTCAACTGTTATGTGGCTGTGTTCAATTTTGATTTCCTTGCATTAATTTTAGAATTTCATTATCAATCAATCTATATTCAATTGTTTAATTTTCTGTTCATTTTAATTACAATTTTTAGACCTTAGATAAAGTTAGGATTCAATTAGTTTAGCTAATTCTTCATAGGACTGATACCTCAACTACTACACAGTGTGAAATATTGAGGGTTTTATAATTGTAAAACTTGCTCAATAGCCCATCGAATGATGTTAGACCAGTTTGTATAGGAATATGTGAGGTTGAATAGGAGAATGAGATAGTTGCAAAAGTGTTATGAGAAAGAATATTAGAAAAATAAGTGGTTATGAATTTCCTACTCATAGCCACTGAGTGAACACACAAAATTGTCTATTGGGAACTTAATCTTGTCTCTTGTACCAAGTTTTGAGGAGCCTACTAGCTAGAGTATAAATGAGTGGGAAGGGGAAATGTGGGATTCCTAGACGAGATTATAAGTTTGCATTACTTGATGTGATCCTATTAAAAGCTTCCTACAATAGGAGTTGTAGAATTTCATCGAGCTATATAGAGTCTATTGAAAACGGCTTGGGGAAGCATCTAATTTATATCCTAAAACCCCTTAGTGGAATAGAATGGCTAATGTCAGGAGTTATTCTCCAAGATGTCTCTATCCTTTGTATTTATAGGAATAATTGCTTTAAGCATGTTAAATTCTTTAATTTTAATATTAAGGCCTAATCAATGCCAATTATCAAACCAAAAGTCAGTACCCTTATCATTGCCAATTTTTTGCTTAAAATTGTTCTACATGAATCTTCTGGTGAGCATGATTTGCTAAAGGGTGTAAGAGTAAGATGGGTTTTATACTAACTACTTAGATGCTTTGGTGCTTTAGGTGGTAAGTGTGAATACGCCTTATTTTTTCCTTGTATACATAAAATCCATAATCTTTAGGTCAAAAAAACGCTGGACACCCTTTTAACTAGGGATAAACCAAGACCTCCATTCTGCTTAAGAAGGAAAATAGTGCTCCACTTCACTTTAGGGATTTTGAAATTACTACTACATCCATTCCATATGAAATCCTTTATGATCTTATCAATTTTCTTCACAACACCTTTAAGTAATTCTAAGTGGGAGCACCGGTACACAGATAGATTATTAAGTACTGATATTGCAAGTTAGAGTCTCCCACTATAGGACAATGAATAATTGCACTATGAGTGGAGAGAAATTCACTATAGTCAGTTTCTTAGCCGAAATGGGAAACCCCAAGTATTTAAATTAAAGCTACTTAAGCTTTATCCCTAGGGAGAAGAAATATAACTGAGCATTACTATAGAAGGGAGTTGACAAGTAAATACAACTCTTACTTATGTTGAATCTTAAACCCTATAGCCCTTTAAATATGTCTAGAGACTTCATTAGGAGACTGATTGAGTTTTGATCAACTCCATATAGTAACAAAAGATCATTTATAAAGCCTAGTTGGGAGAGCTAGAGCTTGTCACATCTATAAAGGAATTTGAATGTTGGAACTCTATATATATTATTATTGATTAACTTGGTTAATATCTCAATTGCAATTAATTGTGAACAGATATGGAGACAATGGATCACCTTGCCTCAAGCTTTGAGCTACTTTGAAGATGTTTGAGGGTTTACCATAAATTATGAAATAATAGGAAACTGTGGAGATATATGCTTAAATTTAGCTTATGAACTTGCTAAAGTATCTAATCACCTACATGAAGCTTAATATGCATTCCCCCAATTGAGTGAATCAAAGGCCCTGATGAACTCTATTTGCATTTCTATAGCTTTTTGTTGTTTTGTTGGATTCATGTCCCTTGAATAGCTTATAAGCAAGGCTAGTATTATCTCTAATGTTCCTTCGCCTCACAAAAGCTAGGAAGATTCTTTATCAATTTGTTAGTTAATGATCTTGTAGATTAACTTGTAAAGCATATTACAACAAGAAATAGGCTTAAACTCCCTAACATTAGAAGGATTAAGAACTTTAGGAAAAAGAAAAATATAATTTTTATTAAGCTCTAAAACAAGTGTACTACTTTTGAAGAATTCTTGGACTACATTAATTACCATTATGCTAATTAGCTCCTATATGGACTGGAAAATTTTTACATTAAAGCCATCTAGTTTAAGAGATTTGTTAAGATGGAAGGAAAAGAGATAGGCTTGATCACATCTATAGTGACTTAATCAGAGAAGGGGCATGTTGAGGGTTAAATGCATTTTCAATGGAATTAGCTAGTTCATCCAGTAACTTAGTGGGGATAAAGGAATTTCCTATAACATTCTTAAGGTGAGAATAGGCCAATTCCTTAAGACTACTTTAATCAATCACTATATTTCTATTAGGATCCTTTTAAGTAACATCCTAATTCGGAGTTTTTCTCCCTCTCTTGCAGCCATACTATTCTTAGTTTTTGCTTTAACTAAGAGTTGCAACTTACCAAGACAGATTGATACTTCTTCAAGGCTTCAGTAAGCTTTCATCATATAGAAAGGGCTTCACGAATCCTCTGAGGTCATTAAAAGCCACTGTTTTATCTAATAGTAAGGTTCATAACTAGATTTAAGTAGAACTTTGCATCCTAATTTGATGTCCTTTAGCATCTGGGCACACTTGGAAGCATAGGATCCTGAATAGTTCATATTTATTTCCTTTTCAATTACTTCCCTTACTTAAAGATGATCTAAAGGGGCATTCCTTTTCCCATTCCCTTGTTTGATCTCTATTTCTATTAGGGAATGGTCAAAGACCAAAGTGTTTCCAAAGTGAGCCTGGCTAAGTGGTAAGGATCTGATCCAGGATCTATTAACTAAACATCTATCTAATTTCCATTTGTTCCCTCTTTATCTATTACTCTAGGTAAAATGAGCACTAGTATAGTTGAGATCTACAAGGGCTAGAATAAAGGATAAGTTTAATAGCTCATGAAATCTAGCTTGTTCACTCCTTAAATTTCTTTAAGATTTCAAGGGGGAAAGGGGTAACTATAGCCCCCTACTAGCATCTAAGAGGTTTTGAAGCTTGCTCCAGGACTCTTTATGTCACTTTATAGGTTTTTCTTTTAGAAATCCCAATTTGCTACATATATTATAGTTATGGATATAAGGGAATCAGATTTCTTTTTGATAAGTGTGAATTGCATTATGTTTTAGGGCTTAGTTTGACATATATTTAAGTGTTAATTTAATCATTTAGTATATGTTTAGGTTGGAATTGTGTTCATTTGTTAATTAATTGTGTTTAAGTGTTTTTATGGGTTAGTCAAGTCTTTGAGCTTAATCATTATGTCTTTGAGGTACCTTAATGTGTTTGTTAATGTTTCAGGGTCAACATCGAAGAATGAAGAAGTCTTAGAGACACTTAAGCAAAAACAACGATCCATGATCATGGCACAATAGGAATAGGCCATGATCATGATAGAAGCACTAGAGTCAGCCCACAATCGTGGCTTGATTTCCACGATCATGACAGAAGGCTCAAATGTGGCCCACGATCGTGGCTTTTAGGGCCACGGTAGTGGTCTGCATCGGACAAACACGTAAACACTCAGAAAAGTCAAGTTTTGAGGGAGTTTTTGGACTTTTTAGACCCTGAAAAAATCGTAGGGCTGCCTAGAGCACAAAAGGTATACAAAGAATAAGACAAAGAAGATGAAGAAGTTTTTACAACAACCATTTTGGAGGGAAACCCTATAGGGAATTGTTGGGAGATTGAGAAAGAGAAGAAGGAAGAGAGAATTAGAGAAGACGCCCATATCGACGTACTTTCCAGATTTGGGGTTTTCTGATGTCATTGCCTCCCATCTCCATTTAGAATCATATTTCCTATTTGTCATTTTTATTATTGTACAGAATTGGGAATAGTAGTTTGATGATAGGATTGTGAATGTTGAGATATTCTATGCTCACCTTCGGGTTTTTTTATTTTTGATTTAATAAAATCTAATTGTGTATGTTTATTGGATTTGTTGGGATTGATTTATGTGATTTCATAATTTGGTAATAGTGTGAATCAATGAAAATAATTAAATTGGGCCAACGAGAATTAGGTGATTTAATAAGAACGAGAAATTAATCAAATCGGTAATTGTGTGAAGAGAGATCTCACATAGGTTGCCGATAGTTTATTAGACATCTTCAAATCTAATTAGGGTTTTGGATAGATTGTTAATTGAAAGATCGTAATTTTCCATAATTTGACTAGTTACAATTTAGGGTTAATGGCTATAATTAGAGAGAGAGTAATCAACCTTAGGATGATCTAGGACCAATAATCCAATAAATTTATAATCAATTAGGTTAGCGTTAAAGATAGGTAAAAATTCCCCTTTCCCTTAATTAATAGTTACTTTAGGTTAATTCTTGAGAGTGGTTGCAATTGCTACTTGTTAATATTTTTGTGCTTAATTATTGGAATTGAGATGTATGATTGAATTAAATTCTTAGCTTAGTTTTGTTACGTTTTGAATCATTGCAAATTGTTTTGGCCTTAGATTTTAGGATTAGATTATCCCTCCTGGTAGGATCGACACCATAGGTACTACACGAACACCTGTGTGCTTGCGGATCATCAAGGTTATTAATTTGAACTTATACACATCGAAAAACCACGATTAAATTTTTGGTGTCGTTGCCCGAAAGGAGATTATTTTAGTTCTTTAGTCTAAGACTTTTTCACTATCTTTTGTCTAAAAAGAAAAAGAAGTGTGAGGCATAAAGTAAAGACATAGCAAGACATCTTAGAATGATAAATGAGACATCTAAAGAGCTAGATGCCAAAAGGAAATGGAAAGAACAATGATGAAAGAAATATATTACAGGGAGCAAGGAACTTTTGTGATCTACAATGAGGCACAGTATAGTTAGGGAGTTAACGATCCTTATTGGAAAATATACACTCTGTAATGGCAAAACCACCCAAATTCCTATTGGTCCAACAATGTAGGGACTCACTTAGGACATCACGACTTATTATGATTTCAGCAAGATGAGTCCAGTTTATGGGATTATAAATTGGACAAGATTCTAGATAAGCTCACAAACTTAGAAGAGGGTTAAAAGAGACTATTACGGAAAATCATGCCTCGTCTATTCACAACTTAGAGATTCGAGTGAGATAGCTTTCCCATAAATTTTTTAAGAGAATTGTTGAATACTCTTTAAGTAATATGGAAATACATCAAAGAGAGCAATATAAGGCTATTGCACTTAAGAATAAGGGAGAGTGAAAAGGACCAGTAGAAAACCAAACTGAACACCACCTTATTAAAGAAAAACTGAAGAAGAAAGCGTATGAAGAAAAGAATGCCAACCGTCCCTTTTATTTACCAGTTCTTAATATACTATGTGTGAATAGTGAAAAATATTTAGTAGATGTCCACGAAAAGAACCTTATCCTTCTAATTAACGATTACCAAATGACATTCAACATTAATGATGTATCAAAGAATCCAAAGGAGAGTAGCTCATTCAAGACAATTGATGTGTTTGAATCTTCTGAAGAACAAAAGGAAAAAGAACAGATGACACTATACATTTAATTTGAAGAAGTTAGGAAAGTTTCTGTTCGTGAAGCAAAAGAAGCAGAAGGGACAAAGAAGATTCAGGAAGAAAGAGAGTAACTCACCCTTTTACTGGACAAACATTGTTGGATTCCATGGAAGATTCAAGGAGTTTTGTTATTTCCTATTTTGTTGACAGTTCACTCAAAAAAAGAACATTATTGAGCTTAATTGGTTTCCATATTGTTATCAATATTGTCCTTCTGATTATTTTGCAATTTGTAGCTTACATACAAGTTACAAAACTGATGCTAAATGAAAAAGGTGGAAGCAAGCTGCTCATAATTGATCCTGGCTGAGTTTCCAAGGATAGAGCGTCGAGCTACGATGTTAAAAGAAGCACTACATGAGAGGCAACCTATGAAATTTTATTTTCTTTTATTGTTTTTTTTAGAAATTTTGAATTTCGTAGTTAGGATTATTTCATTTCCAAATAAAATTGGGAAGGCATAGGACTTCGTTATGAATGTGATGATCGATGAAGTACACAAAGAGAGGTGAAAAGGCCACAAAGAGTTAAGAATGACTTCGGAAACTATAGAAGAATAAAAGAAAAAAAATAAAAAAATGGTGGAAAATTGCTAAGCCACAATCGTGGTCTACAATATGATAAAAAAAGGAGACACGCGACTGTTATTATCAAATTTTACCATTTTACTATCCAATCACATATATATTCAGTTCTAACTTCATTTTTTCACTCGTTTTCATTTTTACTTTATGTCTCTAAATTTGGAACCTCTGAACAATCTCACTTTTCTCTACCCAAATTTCAAACTTCTAGTTTCTTCCAACTTCTTCCGACCAAACAGTAAAGTGTGATCAATCAGCGAGGCGAAACCAAGTCTGGGGATGAGGAAAAAGAAATAGGGTAGTCAATTACAGAGTACCTTTCCTGATCTTCTCAGATAAGGAAGGTACCTGTTTTCATTCTCTTTGCAATAAACAAATTATGGTTTCAAAGCATTTTTATTTTGAAACTTTAGATAGATTAGAATTGTGAGACAAAGTTTAAAAGTTTAGCAGAAAAATTCAATGGGCTCAGTTCATTCAATTTCAATTCCCAGTTTATGAAGAACTTACCTTATAATTTTTTACATCCCTTTAATACGAATCCAACAAACCAAGGGAATTGTGGTTTAGGTTAGGACAACCTTATGGGCTTGATTATGAAATTTTGTATGAAATTTGTGGTTTCCCCGAGTCATCCGTAGTGGATTAGCACGATGATTTCCGTGTCAACCCCTACTAGACTGAACTAACTAGTTAGAGCATTTCAATACTAAGAACGCACACAATAACATCATTAAGAGCCATGAACACTTGTTGATGCAAAATTTCATGTGTCAAACCGTGTTTAACAATTGTTGATGCCACGAACATTTGTTGATGCACAAGTTCATATGATAAAAGAACTTTTCATGTTGTGGTATTTGGATCATAGCATCCTAGCTTGCACATCCACTTACATCTTTAACGCCATTATTGCTGCTCAAAAAAAGAGGAGCAACAACTTAGGAATGTGCTACTTGGTTTCGACCATAGCTAATCACTATGAAGTTGAGTGCAACAGACTCACAGTCTACTATCCAGAATTCATGGACCGTCATCATCTATGGTGAGCTAAAATCCTGAAATCTCATAACATAGAACCTCGAGATATTAGTGCTAAGACACACGTCAAGGGCAGGACGGATCAAGCAAGTTCAAGTGCTCAACAATAATAAGAAGAGGATTCGACCAGGGAGGAATCCAAGGAAGAAGAAGAAACAGAAGAACAAGGCTGGAAGAAAGTATTAGATACAATCTCTGCAAACACCAAGGTAATTATAGATACAGTTGCGGAGAATTCCAGAAGGACGAAGGAGATGGCTCGAACTCAATGACGTCAGAACCAGGACATAGAACTTATCCATCATTATTTCAAGGCTCAGGGTGTTCAATTTCCACCTCCAACACCATCCCTGCCTCCATCACAGTGAGGCTTTGTTTTAACCCCCTTTCTTTTTAAATTTAGTCTTCATTTTTTTGGTTTACTTTAATTATGTCTCTTCTTTCCTTATGTGTTTGTTTGTCCCCTTCTTACATTGAGGACAATGTGTTGTTTAAGTATGGGGAAGGTTATGTGTTTTGCTTTGACTGTGATTTTATTTATTGTAATGAGTTGTTAGGCTGTATTTTGTGAGTTATGTCAATGTGGCAATGGCTTAGATGGATTGCAATTGATTCAATTTTGAACATAGTCTATTAGATTGTGAAGAATCATTAGCTAACAAAATTATTAAATTGGGTCTTTGGCTAAATATGCAGCTTAATCAGGATTTAATGTGAGTTTGTCACCCTCTAAATTGTCACATTCATTCATAATTTGAGGCCTTTCGACTTAAGTAGCTTTACTAGTATTTTTCATCAAACTGAATAATTAAAGCAACAAGGTAGGTAATAAAAAAATCATGTTTGCTAAATAAATATCTATTCTGTTGGCCTTCGGGTTATGAATAGGGCTAGTAGTCAGTTGAGAACGTCATATAGCTGTGTAATCAGATCGACACGCATCAGAAATCTATGCCTTCGAGTAAAAAGGCTATAATGACGTTCAAACCATGCAGCTTAATAAAAAACATGACTTAGTCGAGTAACTAGATCGACATTCATCATTAATGGTTGCCTCCATGTAAAAAGACTAAGTCCATATTCACAAAAAATAAATAAATAATTGTTTTCAAACAAAAACCTATTGAATTTATAATAGTTGACTTTTCATGAAAACATACTTAGGAGTAGTTACAGAGTCTAAATGATCAAAGAATTATTAATGTATGTGTGCAATTGAAAAGGGTAAACAATTTAACACTTGAGTCTGGATGAATATGTACATGTAGTTCAAAGGGCCAAGACTCAGATTTGGCATGTTAATGATTGAAATGACTCGAATTAAGTTGAATTCATGAAGTTGAAGCCATTGTCTCATTACTGTAATGTGCACTATGTGAATTTATTTGTGTTTGTTGTTTTTTTTGGTTAAGGACAAGCAAACGTTTAAGAGTGAGGATGATAAGTGTGAATTGCATCATGTTTTAAGGCTTATTTTGATATTTATTGCTTAGTTTGATATGAATTTACTTGTTAACTTAATCGTTTACTATATGTTTAGGTTAGAATTGTGTTAGTTTGTTAATTAATTGTGCTTAATTGCTTTTATGGATTAGTTAAGTCTTTGAGCTTAATTAGTATGTCTTTGAGGTATCTTGATGCATTTGTTAGTGTTTCAGGTCAACATCGAAGAATAGAGAAGTTTCGGAGACACTCGGGCTAAGACAACAACCCACGATTGTGACACAATAGGCCACGATTGTGATAGAAGCACTGGAGTCAGCCCACGATCATGGCCTATATGTCACGATTGTGACAAAAGCCCAGGACACGACCCATGACCGTGACAGAAGGCTCAGATGTGGCCCATGATTGTGACTTGCAAAGCCATAGTTGTGGCCTGTGTCAAGCAGACACGCAAACACTTAAAAAAGTAAAGTTTCGAGGGAGTTTTTGGACCTTTCAGACCTGAAAAACCTCTAACGCTGCCCTGAACACAAAAGTTATATAAAGAATAAAACAAAAAAGATGAAAAAGCTTTTTCATCAACCATTTTGGAGAGAAACCCTAAAGGGAGAGATTTAGAAAGAGAAGGAAGAGAGAACTGGAAAAGAATCCCACGTCGATGTACTTCCCTGATTTGGAATTTCCTGATGTCGTTGTTTCCTGTCTCTATTTAGAATCATATTTCTTGTTATTTTCCATTTTATTATTGTATAGAATTGGAAATAGCAGTTTGATGATAGGATTGTGAATTATTATAGGATTACATAATTCGGTAATCGACTGAAAGGGTGAATCGAATGAAAATTAATTGAATTGGGGGAAATGAGAGTTAGGTGATTTAATGAGAACGAGAAATTAATCACATTGGTAATTGTGTGAAGAGAGATCTTATATAGGTTCCCGATGATTTATTAGACAACTTCAGATCTAATAGGATTTTGGATAGATTGTTAATTGAGAGATTACAACTTTCCATAATTTGATTAGGGTTTACAATTTAGGGTTAATGGTCATAACTCGATAGAGAGTAATAAACCCTAGGATCGTCTAGGACCGATAATCTAATAATTCATAATCAATTAAGTTAGCATTAAAGATAGGTAAAAATTTCCCTTTCCCTAGATTAATAGTTCCTTTAGGTTTATTCTTGAGAGTGGTTGCAACTGCTACTTGTTAATATTTTCGTAACTAATTGTTGGAATTGAGTTGCGCGACTGAATTAAATTCTTGCCTTAGTTTTGTTACATTTTGAATTACTGCAAATTGTTTTGATCTTAGATTTTAGGATTAGATTATCTCTCCTCGTGGAATCAACACCTTAGGTACTACGCAAATGACCCATACGCTTATGGATTATCGAGGTTATTAATTAGAACTTATAACACTAAAAATTTCATCATTGTGGTTTGTTCATGCCCCTCTTCCTTCTAGTCTTGTGACTATAGGGTCCAAACCACATATATGCTGTTGAGAATTATCATCTTGAGGACTTCAAAAAATAACATTGGGGACAGCTACCCCAATCTCCAGGATCCCTGTAGTTTCCCTTTGGGAATCAGATAATTCAACTCAATATCTTTTCGTTTGGTTTTATTATAGTCCTGAAGGCTCACCTTTTCAACAGGGACATTCTGAAGCCTTGCCTTGCCATCGTTTGCTTGAGGACTCCCCTAGGCTTCTACAATTTGTCTGACTTGTTAGTGTAGATGCTCACATCAGATGGTACATGTTCTTGTGTTCGAGACTAACATCCTTTCCGCGAGGATTATTATCTTCCTAATATAGAGGTTTTTGGTTTTTTGGTCTCCATGTCCTTAACATTCCCTTCTTTAGAGGCTTCTAAGGATAAGACAACTTGGTTGTATCCTCTTCCAACTCCCATTGTCATTGTATCTCATAACCCTCATAGAATTTGGGAGACATACATCTTTCTAGTTCAATTTTAATGCACACTTGCGGAAAGCGAATTCTCCTAACATTTGTTGTGTTATCATCCAAGCCTATGGGAATCCCGAAGGAGCTCAAAAGATAAATCAATATTCTAAAGGGATTCGATAAAAGTTCACATACAAGGGGATAGCTTTCAGGTCACCAAGATGGTATCCTTTGGAAAAGTGGCCTGCATTGGCTATGATAAAGACCAAAGTCCAAGACTTGCAGTGCCACTCCTCAAGTCAAACCCAAAGATGAAGAATTCATGTTTACTGATTAGAGAATTAATTAGTCCAAACTTCTTCCAATTTGTACTATCCCATTGGTTAGCTAAAAAAGCAAGCATATTATCGATGAACCAACTTACTAAAGCTCCCTGGCACAGTACCTGAGTGGAGGGGCAATAGCGGCACCACCCTCAGTAAATATATATCTCAACTTGCCAAAAGAATCTGGGTCGCCAACTACTTTATTCCATACACCACCTACTTTAATCCATACAAGCTTCCTAGACTCACATGAGGTAGCGCCTGAGGAATGAGCTACTCTTCGATTGGAGTTCAGGGGAGGGAAGGTGAAAACTGACAGTTGCGAACATTTTACCATTAACAGTCAACTGTCAGACAAAACAAGATAAGCAGATGAGTAGGAGGGAAGGTAGGCTATGAAGTTAGAGAAAAGTCGGGGCATCTTTCTACACTTAGACTCTTAGTTCCCTTATGTTCTTAACTTTAAGAAAGAAGGTTTTATCAGTTACTTATGATCAACAAATTGGAAAGTTTTGCGTTTTATTAATTAGAACTGATTTATAATTATTTTATGGGATAAAGATCATCTAAGATTAAGACAAATTTAGGCATGGCGACGGGTCGGGCTAGGCCTGGGTCGGCGATGGCCCGTTGAAAATTAAGGGCGGGCCATTTTGGCCCACGACCTGCGGGGGCCGCTGAAGGCCAGCTCGTGGGGAGGCCCGCCAATGGCACGGCCCACGGGGAGGCCCATGGTCCGCCTCGCCTAGCCTACCCGGGCCGCGGGCCGCCCATGGGCCATTTTTGGCCCGTCATATTTTTAATAAAATTTAAAAAATTGTTGTTTTATTTTTTAAATTTAATAAATTATAAGCTTTTTTATTTTATTTTCATATTTACAACATATATATATTATGCATATATATATTTATGCTTTTTAAAACTTTTTATTTTATTTTTCATATTTACATAATATATACATTAT
>JAOSBN010000001.1:14770196-14792505 GCA_027563595.1 Erythroxylum suave | reverse complement strand
TGTATGTATTATGTAATGATATGATTAATTAAGATATTTAATTCAATTAATTAGAAATTTATATGAAAAATTAATAAATTAACAAGTTAAAAGTTAATGTTAAAATTATGAATTACATTAATTACAAATTTTTAACTTAAATTATTTATTAATTATTTTAATAAATAATTTTTTTGTGAGCGAGCCACGGGCCACAAGCCAGGCCGATCGAACCGGTCTATGGTAGGCCCGTCAATTATTTCACGAGCCACGGGGCAACCTGTGGCCCGTCCACCTCGGCTCGCCGGCCCACGGGTCAACTATATTTGACCCGTGGCCCGGCCCTTGGGCCAGTCAACGGATTTTGGCCTAGACAAACTATACAAGAACCAGATGACCCGTTTGTTACCCAACGCTTCCGCCTGGAACATATTGGCAAGGGAATGAAATTGATATAAAATGATGGAATATAAAAATTAAAAAATGAAAGGAAAGCTAAACTTATTGAGAAAATTACATGAAGGATTATACTAAACAAACAGGCGATGCAGTTGTAACAACAAAACTAACCTTAACCAATTCCAATTGTGCAATATAAGTGGGTCGATGACCCCTATCTTAAGCTTGACCAGCTATCCAGCAGCAGACCTCTCCAAAACCATGGAAAATATTTCCAGTAAGCAGGCAAACAATTCATGCTTTAAGAGAATAACTTTCTAAACAACAAACAAAGGCATGCCAATTGCAAATCAACAATTGGAACTGGTTATCGATGAACATAACAAAACGAATAATGCAAAATCCACACGCCTTGCTTTTCTGGAGAAAAAAACTTATGTAATGCTACTTTACGCACATGGGATTTGAGGTCTTTGCATATTCAACACTTCAATATTATTACCACTGTGCTTAGTGCTCCATCGCTACAGTTGCACCATCGTGAACTGCGTTTGTTCTAGAACCACTTGCTCCCCACAAGTTTGGGGCTGGATTTCAACTGGGAACTGGAGGGATAATGGCTTCCTGATTTTTGTCATTGGAAAACTTCACATTGTCTTCTTTTGTTGCATTTGTCACGCTGGATAAAGTTATCTTTTCAGAAGGCAGTTTCGGGAGGGACTTTCGCTGTGGCTTCTTGAAAGCGACAGCTGAAAGACCTTTGGTAGGATTCTCCTGAGACACTTTCTCATCCAAACTTAGCCTACCTGGTTGAATGGTCTGACAATTGATGCCTTCAGTGTCTGACTGGAAAGAGCTCTTCCTTCGACCTAGCTTCGGTGATTTGGGTCTTGTTGGAGGTATCTGTTTCATATTAAAAATTAATGCCAACTAAAATTTAAATTAGATGATAGTCAACCTTCTACATCAAGAACCTACACTGTAGACTGCCATACAGGTAAAACTAATGTTTAGAAAAGTTTATCAAACTGCCGCAGAAGGGTACCCCTTGGACAATATTAAATAACATGAACAATTCCTAAGGGCACAAGTAAAAGAATATTCAAGAATATAGAAAAGTACAGCTTTCTGAGAACCTCAAAATAGTGCAAAACATTTAGCATATGACAAAAGCAAGCAAAACAATTCTTAAGCGATTCAACATAATGTTTTTTATTTCAATCCTCCAACTATTAAACCTTCTAATTCAGTTCTCACACTTCACTAGTCAATTCACATTAGGACTTCGGTTAATGTCATTAACAGAAATTTTACAAGGCACCCAAGTTGGACGTACATCATTTGAAACTATTGTCCAGCGTGTATTATACATCATTTGCAACTATTTTCCAGCTTGTATTATGTTGATGTAACGTAGAATTTGCCCTAAAGAAACCAACAGAAATCCTAATATAGAGTAATTAACAAAGTTCGAGGCTGAACTAGAAATTGGAGGGCTGATATAGGAAACATTGTCAAGTTGAAGGATTAAAAATATGTTTGTCCCAAAATCAAAGAATTATTCATAGAAAAGAAGCACTACCTGTAACCTCCAAAATAAAAAACTTCAAGCTAACTAGTGGTGTTACAGAAATTAATCAAATTATGCATGAGAATAAGAAACAAACAGAGGTTTGGTATTAGTTAAATGTAACAATTTACATGGACAAGATCGACAGATTGCCAAGATTTATGGATACAATCGGATGATCATGGTACAAATCGTCACAAGATTTGCCATGATACTACTTCAAGTCCTGAAAAATTTCAAACCAAAGCAAGCAAAGACCTACTTCTTTATCAATTTAGGCTGTTAATATGTCAATACACATGTAAGATGTTATATGACAATAACAAACTGGCGCTTTGCAGAGGCCACAAAAGTGGGATTAGACTCTCAAGCAAATCAAACAATACATGCAAGCAGGATTACTAAGGAAAGATGAAGCAGAATAAACAAATCCACACCAAATGTCAACTCAAATTACATATCCCGCTTAACATTCTCTTTCAACTCAAAGTTTACCACCCATTATGATTTTGAGCAGGGAGAAGGCGAGGAGTAAAGGGAAAATACAGAGAAAAGATGATTCCATCACACAAACATTGAAGTACAATAAGTCCACAGTGAGAACACTAACATAGTGATACATAAATTGAAAACCTATTCAACTACCACTAAACAACTACATGATATTCTGACAACTTAATTGCAAGAATGACTACATGCAAATCAAAGGTAGGCAACGAGATATAAAGCCATCAAATTCAGTTGACAACTTAAGACACAAGTCAGCATGCTGTATAGTTCGCAGCTAGAACTAGAAACCAGATCTTTCTACCAAAGAATAAAAGAACAAATATCTTTAGTTATTTTCACTAACAATTCAGGAAACGAGGAAACAAAACTCAGGAACACAAACCTTCTTCAGCTCTGTCTTGGGTCGTGGAGGCTCCTGATAGAAATTAGGCATTGGTGTTGCTTTAAATGCTAAACTCTTTCTGAGTAACTTAATTTCAGCTTCTTGAGTTTCCTGTAAGAAATTTGAAAATTTTCCTTGACAAGGAAAAAGATATGTACAAAAATGTCTAAAAATCATAAAAGACAGCATACTTTGGACTTGGCTTGCAAGGTACTCTTTTCCACTTCCTTCGCTTGAATCTTTTCCTCAAGTTTAGTATAGAACTGCTCAGGTAGAGAACAAAAAATATATTAGTTGACATAAGAAAAAAGTAACTGAAGATCCCACCTATTGGATTGAGATATTTCCTATAAAAAGAAAAAAGCTAACCTCTTTCCTTTTTTCTGCTCGTTCATCACATTTGAAGCTAAAACCATAATTAGGAAGTGTACCCATCTTTCGAGGTTTCACATTTTCTGTGGTAGGACTTCTACGAACAGATCAAGGATAAACTCAGGAAAACTAAACATAACAAGCCAAAGAAGTAAGCAACAACTTCACAAGGCTACAGAACAAAATAATCACATAAAAAGGATACAAAGATTGTGTATCTTCTTCAATGTTATGAGCAGTAACTTTCTTTAAAGGCTTCAATTTTGCCTTCTCCCTGAATGCAGGAAATCACGGTTCACAAACAACCAAAATAACACCAGCATCAATAACATGATTATTCCTAATATAATATTTAATTAAAATATTTGAAAATGCCTAGCTAAATTACCCACTAACAAATTCATGTTTGTAATCTTTTTCAAATAAAACTTGGGTTGCAAAGATAGACTTATGGTCCCACGACAAAAACAAGAAGAAAATGCAGTCAATACATACATGAGGCTGTCAGAAGACTCTTCATCAACCTTCTCAGAATGCTGTTTACATCAACAAAAGCATGTAAGCATCATGATTCATGGTGATATCACAAGAAATACACATTACTGATGTCAGCTAATACCTTAGATGCAGGAACATGTTTCTCATTGAATAATTTGATTTTCAAGGGCTGCTTTGGCCTAGAATTCAACACAGTAGGACCATTTGCTACAGCAGGAGGTGCTCCTGCATCTTTTATATCCTTTCCCTTTCTGATCTGTGTGACTGAGGCATTCTTAGAATTCAAGGGCTTCTCATCATTGCACTTTCCTTGTGGTCTGCCTGGTTCTGAATTAAGCACATCTTTGACTACTCCATCCTATGTCAGCAATACGATACCTTGTGTCAGGCATGCTTTCTTGCCATTGCAACAAATAAACAGAATGGAACATCTACTACCTTAGAAACAGGCAATCCATTGCTTCCAACAAGCAATTTTGATCCTCCAATGACATCTGAGGATGAATTATTAGCAGCACTGTAATCCAAATGAAGTGCGTTTTCTAAATTCCCATTAGATTCACCACAGGTCAAAATTTTTCCAAAATTATCATTCTCATTAACAGAAACAGCATCACCATCTTCAGCAGTGGGACTTTGCTGATTAACTCCATTTTGATGGATCATGTCAAGGCCATCAACAGGTACAAGGTTATCAGAGTCCATCACACACTATCAGCAACCACGTATAACAAAAACCTTTTACAGCAATAGATGATCGGAGCGATTAAAATAGAAAATAAACAAGCCAATTAATGTAAATATTCCCAGCTATTAAGAACTAAATCAGAATGGTTTAGAGCAAAATCAGAGACCAAGGAAATCAATGCATGGATCAGAACATACTTTTCCATCCCAATGTCTTCTTTACGTTAAACAGGAACTTTCCCAAATCCACTAGCAAACCTTTACTCTATGAACAGTAAAGATTCATCAATCTAAACGTTAGTCATTAGACGACACAGCATTTCATCAGGCAAAAATACCTAGTCACACTAATCTGATCAGATAAATAAAATGCACATGAAAGCCCACCAAAAGAAAGCATTCTTGTGAAAATCAACACACCCAACATTGAGACAGAAGAAAAAACTGCGGACTTGAACATGTGGAGTCATTAAAAGATAATTAGCATAAAGCAGAAAGAGCAAACAGGAAGAAAGGACAGAGCAACATAATTTTCGTCCGCTTTACTAGCTGAGGCTAACGAAATCGCTCCATTACCTAGTAAAGCGTGCTTGCGTTAGATAGTCAGAACAACTTTAGGCACCAAAACAACATTCGGGCGAGGAAAAACGACGTTTGGTTCAAAAGATCTGAAAGAAATAAACTGAAGAAGAACGGGTCGAACAAATGGGAGGATCCGAACCCGGAAAAGTGACAAGCCTAGTCCACTCCATTTCCTTTGCTCATGTTTGTGTTCATTTCATTGTCTTTTATTGAAGAGAAAAAAAGATGAGGATAGAGGGATGAAGTTAATGCCAAAAGGTTGAGTGCTTTCGGATCAATTTCCAGGACATGGACCAAATGGTCTATTAAGTGAGTATGAGCGAGAGCGAGAGAGAGACAGAGAGAGAGGGAGAGTGGGTATAGCCTAGGCATACAATCGCGGACAACACTTACTCTTATGTGCATATTATTACTATTTACCGTTTTGAAATGCTAACCAAAGTTTGGCGGTTTCGGTAGGCAAAATGTGTAGTTGACAACCGTCGTGTTGGTAGTTGACTTCTTTTGGAGCAAAAATTTGGGAGGTAAGTTACAGAATTATATGTTCGTCATTTTAGTGAATTTTATGGTAATAAAGTATAAATTATATTTTTACATTAGTAAAAAATTTATAATATATAAAAATAATTTAAATTAATAGTGTCTATAATTGTTATGAGACATAAATTATATTTTTACATTAGTAAATAATTTATATATATATAATTTAAATTAATAGTGTCTATAATTTTTATGAGACTACTAAAATATTGATTACCTATTTCTATTTTCATTCAAATTTGGTATTATGAGCACTTCGGCTGAAGGATTATCTCTCTTTTGATAGAAGCGGATGGCCTATAGCTAGATTTCATAATTAAAGGATAAATATTTGAATAGCACTTTAACATTTTTTAAAAATTGAAGAAGCTCGTATTGTTATTTAAATTATTACTTTGCATCTTCGACCTACCTTACTTCATAGACTTCATTGGCTTCAAATCATAAAAAATAATTTAAAACAATTTCCCTACACTTTTTAATAGTTTTGTTTTTAAAACATTTTTAAAAATAACAAAACAAATAAAAATAGGTCTGAATGCAAGGTATCGAATGCCATTTCGTATTGGTCGGATAGTGTCGTACCAACTGAAAAATGAAACATTATCATCATATTTGGTACTGGCTGTATGTACTTGCCGGTACCAAGTGTTTTCACTATATACCGCCCAGTACTAAAAAAACCGGTCATATACTAGTCAGTATCAAAATTTTTATAAAAATTGAGGTCCTTTTTGTACCAAGCAAAAAATATTAATCCTAAACCCCTGACGCCTACCTCTGCTTTTCCATTTTTTTCTCTATCTTAGACTCACCTCATCCTCTCTCTATCTCACGCTCTCGTCCTCTCCACTCTCTCTTTCTCTCGTTCTCCTCTCCGGTGGTGCACCACCCGAACCCTCTCCACGTGGTCATCTTCGGTTCTTCCTCCACCACGCGAACCTGCCACCACTGAGCCTCATCTAGACCTCCATCAGGCTTTAGCCCTCCTCCATAAGGACCACCAATGCACCATGCCACTATTGGCTGCTCTCCTCTATCCCCGATGCATCTGAAGGTGTCAGATCTGGAATAATACCTAGATCTAAAACTACCCGACCCGATCTGGAAAAATGTCGATTGTGAATTTCTGTTTGGGTATGTTTTCACTTTTGTGTTGAATTTTTTCTAGTTAATTGCATTTGTGTTGTGATTGTGAATGGGTTGGACTTGTAAGTTGAAATGAAATTGTGAAGGATATGTGATTTGCCATTGGTTGGAGTTGGATAATGGATTGGATTTGGAGGTGAATTGAATGAAAGGAGTTTGGTTTTGGTTCATTTGTAGTTTGGTTGATTGATAATTGATGTCTTGATTTATGATAAATTTTTTGGTCATTCACAGCATGCATCATGTTAAAAGTTAGAAAGGCTTTCAATTCAAGTTTCAACTTAACTTTATGATGTATGATTTAAAAGTTAGAAAGGCTTCCAAGTTTCAACTTAACTTAAAACTAACAAATCAATAATGTTAATTGGAAAGAATTAACATTAAAAGTATTATTTCTACTCTTCCAAAGCCTCTTCAAGTCTCTTTCACGAAGTATTCTTTATTTGTTATCTTAGCCTCTTCAGGCTCTAGCCTTCCTTTCACTTGAAAAAATATTGCTTAAACTTTTCTAAACTCACATTACAAGTGTTCTTGATCTCTTTCTCCCTTCTTTTCACTCAGGATATTTTTTTCAGTATACTCACTTGATCACAGAGTTATTTCGTGTAAGTAAAAGTAAGTAAAAGTTATTTTGTCTATGACTACACTGATATTTATAGTCTAATTCACCAATGGTCTTCTTGAAAAAAAAACTGCTTGTTGAATCTTCAGAGATCTGTTATTAGTTGAGTCCTGTAACCAACTCCAACTGACTAACTATCACTGTAGATTATATCATCTTAATTTGATTTGTATGCTTTATCTTATGACTTCACATTGTCTTATAACTTCGCATCATCTTATAACTTCACATCATCTTATGTATTTGCATCATCTTATGTTTATCTGCGCACTTAATAAACTCATCAAAACAGTTCACACACTTCTATTATTATTATTATTTGACTTTCATCAAAATCAATAAAAAAAGTGAAGTCTTCTTGACTTAACAGTTAAAGCCGTTTTAATTATGGCATCATTTATAATCAAATTCCTTAATTCAGTTAAGGAAGTAGCATTAATCAATGGGCCAATGTTTATTCAACTATCATGCTAAAAGGAAGTAGAATTGCCATCACCAATCTAGTAGGAAACATAAAGCTTGATTATTTTTCTCAATTTAAGTATGTCTAGCATGGTCCATAAGGTGTTACTATTGGGAATTATATTCCATAAGCTTTTTTCTCTGATGGAATAAGTGTGTATTTACTTAACCTTTAAGGAGCTTTTATCCTTTAGGATTCTCTATATTCTCTTAAGGAATTAAGTCAAATTCAATGTTTTAAAGGGAATTACCCCTAACCCTCCCTCTTATTTAGGTAAACATAAGTCTTTCCATTTCACTTTTGCTTTAGTTGGACTAGAATCGCATTAAATATTTACTTTATTGTCTTGTTTATGCTCTTCGGAAAGTAAATGTAAGAGGACTAGAAAACTTACAAACTGTTAAGAATTAAGATCAATAACTAATCCCCTCTTGTAAGAGATAGGCTCTTGGTCTATCTATTGGAGATTATAACTTTCATTTTCTTCACTAGTGGCCTGAATTCACTATATAGGACTTAATTGGAGGCATTATGGCTTTCATTCCAATAATGCTTTCTAGGATGCTTATTTTGACCATTTCTTCCTTTGCAATTAGCAATTGGCCTTTCTAGATGTTGATTGATACCCTAAGACTTGTTTGAAAGTTTTTAAGGTAGCCATAAAGGCTCAACCTGAGCTAGGATCTACCTTTGAAAGCAGAATGAGGTCATCTCTAACGAAAAGGTTAGTTATCTTTAAATACTTGCTGTTAAACTAGTAGCTAATCTTCTATTCTTATTTAACTCCCTTTTTAATAAATTCGACACCTCTATGTTCAAGTCAAGGAGGTAAAATGCTCAACATAAAGAGATAGAGAGATAATGGCCCCCTTGCTCAAACCCTTAGCCCTTTGAATTAATTTTATGGGCTCACCATTAATTAAAACTCCATATAAGATTGTAATGATGTGTCGAGTAACCTAGTTGATAAAGTTGAAAAGGAAGTTAAAGGCCTGCATTGTATGATTACTGAAAATCTAATCTAAGAAGTCAAAGACCTTGTTAAAGTCGATATTAATGGAACAATTCTTGCTTGAATTACTTTTGTTGTAATTCCTAAGAAACTCCTATACCATTAAAGTATTGTCACCAATCAACATGTTCTTAATAAAGGCCCGTTGAGAGGGATCAGTTAGCCTATCAATAATTATTTTCAATATGTTAAATAAAATTTTGGAAATCAATTTGTATATGATGTTATGATAAGAGATGGACTTGAATTACTTTTGGGAATTTGGGTTAATGAACCTTAGGAATAAAAGCAATATAGGTTTTGTTCACCTTTATTAAAGAATTCCAAAACTACATCTATTACTAGTCCTTTAGTCAGTGACCATATCTTTTGGTAAAAGAAGGAATTAAGTCCATCAGGACCTACAGGGATGTAGGGACAACATGGTTTTCTCTAATTTTCTAAGAGAGTTTTTAACAGGGGTACATATGAAGAAGTATTAGTAATTTTAGCCCAGATTGTTTGAGAAATATGAGAGAGTTTCTCAATGTATCTCTTCTCTAGAATACAACCAATTTTCTCTTTGGTCCCTTCGAGGCATACTCATATTTACAATTTTCCAAAAAATAGTCATATAAAAAAAACCTTGTATTCTTGTCTTCTCTTTGCAACTATATCATCCTTGATCTTTACTTAATAAGCAAATGATTAATATTAATTGCTTTAATGTGTTAAAGCATGGGAATTTTTTGTTGTTCCTGTAAAATTATGTCACTTGGGGAGTTATAGGTCGAGGTTTGAACATTTTTTAGTTTTTTCTTAGCTTCATATACTACTTAAGAGGTATTGAAGAACTTATTCTTATTTAGAGCTTTCAGTTCATTTTTAACCATATCCATCTTTCTCATGTAGACATATGATTTATCTCTTTACACATTATAGCCTAAGCTTCCAATTATAGCTTACTTAAAGCCATCCCTTTCTATAAGAAGATTATTAAAGTGAAAAGGGGAATTCATTTTTTGGGAAGCAAGGATGTTTTATACCAAAATCCAAAATAGTTATATAATATGAGGTTATTGAAGCTAGCTTTGCTTAGTGGGGAAAGACATAAACTAGAGTTCATTCACTAGAGCCTTGTCTAGTTTTTCCTCAAATTTCTTTTGCCTGTCTGCTAGTTATTCCAAGTTAAATAGTTCCCCTTTATATATAGATTAGTGACTTGTATACGACTCACACATTCTCTAAAATCTTTTTTGTTCTCAGGCTTGCGTTTCCTTCACCTTCAAAGGGCCAAATAGATCTATTAAAGTCCCAACTAACATCAGGTAATAGAGAGCTTGATTAATTCCTATTTCAGATAGATTTACAAGTGAAAGGCTTATATAAGATTAATGAGTGAAGAATTTCCATTTTATTAGTGTCATAAGCCACTATGATCCTTCCATTGTGGTGTTTCTTATCAATAGTGATAATACTCCAGTTACTTCTCAGGAAGCTTAGATGTATTTATTATTTTCCTTAATTCTGGTATCCAAAAGTCCAACTAAAAATGGGTTGATATCCTTCATATAATCTACTAATATTTGTTGATTATCAAGGCAATTGATCCCCCTAACATTCCATGTTAGAATATTCATTTTGTAGAAGAGGTAATGACCTTTTTCTTTCTCTTATAGCTTCTTTTGGTCACCCTTTGGAAGTTTAAATTGCTTTCCTCTTCCTTGAATTTTTCGTGGAAGCAGCCAAGAGTATCATGAAAAACATTTAATAGCTATGAACCTTTTAAAGGAATTAAGTCATTACTATTTTGTTGGGACCTCGCCCTTGAGAGACGCGTGCCCGACGTCCTAAGTGACATCTAGATGCACATCCCACAAAGGTGGAGTGCCGTCACCAGGACAATCCTTAAACTTGATATTTCATCTTGATCTTTTCAGAACATTTTTCCCCTTTACTTGTACTTAGAGCCTAAATCCTTAACTGTTTCTTAATCCTTGATAATCACTTCTTATTGAATCCCATTAATTAGTAAATTTTGTGATTAATTTCAACTAAGTGACTGTTCAATCCTATTGGCTTGACTCCTTCCATATATTGTCTATGGTTGGCCTATGGTATGTATTTCCTTTAGTCTGTCTTTGACTTTCTTATTGTCTGGGTTTGACTTCCTATCATCTGTGTTCTATCATCTGTGTTTGACTTTCTTATCGTCTGGGTTTGATTTCTTGTCGTCTGTATTCTATCGTCTGTGTTTGACTTTCTTATCGTCTGGGTTTGACTTTCTATCGTCTGGGTTCTATGGTCTGTCTTTCTATCGTCTGTGTTATGACGTGTCATCACAGACGATTTTTGCGTCTGTGTTATGACGTGTCATCACAGACAATTCTTTGCGTCTGTGTTACCTTGTGTCTGTCTTCCCTTGCATCTATGTTTCTTGTGTCTCAGTTTCTTGCGTCTGTGTTCTCCTTGAGTCTGTGTTCCTTTGCGTCTGTGTGTGACGTCATCACAGACGATACTCTTCCTTTATATTTTTCCTTTGCGTCTGTGTGTGACGTCATCACAAACGATACTTTTCCTCTATATTTTTCCTTTGCGTCTGTGTGTGATGTCATCACAGACGATACTCTTCGTCTGTATTTTCCCTTAGTCTGTGTTTCCTTCTTGCAATTTACCTTACTTAATGTAGACTTAAATCTTTTCAACCACTACTTATTAAATTTCCAAGGACCAAATACACCAGAAACATAGTTACCAACTACTTCCCAAAGCATCAAACTCATCTCAACATCAAATGCAATATGGAAGTTTAAAAGTGGTCATAACAGACCTAAAAATACATTCCTTTCTTATTAATAGGAGAAATCTTTACAAAGCTTTAATGACATTATTAGCCACAATACATCAATACACTTGAACCAGTAAAGCTTGAAATGTGGCTAAAGCCTTAAGTTCTAAAAAATCTATCTTAAAGATACAAAAGAACATATGCAGATTTGAGTGCTACCTTGACTCTTGACTACTCACTTTCTTGCTCTTCACCTGAATGGGACAGAATTGGGAGGGGCTTGAGCTTTAAGCTCATGGGTGACAATTTTATAAATGAGAACAAGCGAAACTATTTCCAAAAAAAAAAAACTCTTTGTCTTTTTACACTTGAAAACCATAATGTTTTCTCATAGAAAACACAAACACTTAATCAAACAGTTCATGAGCACTCATAAATCATGCATGCATCAAACTTGTCACAATCATATGCACATAAACATATCAGAAATGGTTTGGGCAAGTCCACTTCATGACGCACTACACATTTCCATTTAATGGTCCTGTGTAGTCATAAACTTATGGGAGTCCTTAAAGAAGCTCCATGCCACTAGCGGGTAGGTGGGAGAAGCCTATTCTTGGGTCAACGTGCACGTGACGGTTCTTGATGGACTACCACAAACCCACATAACATGTAATTCATGAATTTAAAACAGTCTGCCCAAAAAGGCATCTTGTTGGAAACTTGTTTTTCATGCGCGTGAAACTTTTCAAAGACACATTTCTGAAAACTTGATTTCATAATCTTGCTTCTTTTCAAAAAGAACCATTTTTATAAATCATCCACCAAATCATATAGTAACAGGTAATAATCTCACATGCAATTAAGGATAAATAAATGCAACATTCATGATGCAATGGAAAACATTTTGCTTTCTTTATTCAAAGAAACAATGAGTGGTTGATTTACTCAATTATAAAACTGTACCCACCTTGAATATCCTTGCTTATAACTTGCTTAGGGATGTCCTTCCTTTTGCTTATCTTGCCTCTCTTGATTTTCTTTAACAATGAAAATAGTCCTCATTCAATAGGAATTCAAATTTGAGAACCCATAAAGCACATTTACTAATATGGATCCCAGAATTCTTAAACCCATACATTTCTTAAGCTCTTTGAACTAAAAACCTTTCAAAACTCTAAAAGGTTTTAAAAAATCAATCTTACCTTGAATCCTCACCAAATAATGAGGTTCTTGGTTTTAAAGAAAGCCCTTCCTTTTCTCTTTCTTTTTCCCTTCTTAAGTAACCTCCAACTCTCTTTTAAGACTAAGAAAAATTGTGACCTAGTTCAAAGCTCTATTCTTTTAACTCCACTGAAATCTCTCTTCTTCTTTCTCTCTCTTTTACTTTTTGGCTTTCTCTCCCTCTTCTCTTTTCTTCATTGACGATTTTGATCTTCTTATATACAAGACAATCATTTCCTTTTCCCATTCTACCCTTAGTGGGTGAGGAAAGTCCACCTTACCCTTCCTTTAATGCCTTAATGCTTCTAACCTTAAGTAATCCGCCCAAAATACCCTTATGTATTTTTAATTCTTCAATTTGACTTACACCATACTATACCCTAACTTAATCTTAATTCTTCCATTTAATACGTCAAATTTCCATCAATCCATAAAATAAATCCTCCTAAACTTGACATAATAATAAAACTCCAATAAAAATGATTTATCCAACAAGATCACAAAATTCATTCAATTCATGCTTACCAATATAATGAAAAAGAATACGGGGTCCAACATGTTTCGTGGGGTATCTTAATATCTAGAAGCATTATAGACATCTCCTTATGAGCAACAACCTAACTATTTTGTTCTTTAGGGACTTCAGTTAGTGCCTCCAATGGTAGTTTTAGATGATTTGAATAAGAACCATTATTGCAATAAATCCCATTGTCCAATAGTAAGCCCATCCCTATAAGCTAAAAATACTAGCCAGATTGGAATTTCCTCCCAGTAGATTTCCATAATTATTTCTTTGTCTTCTCACTTAGTCTTGAAATATAGGTGATCAACACTTCATCCTTTATTATATTTTCATTTTTTCCTAGCCTTATGAGTGGAAATTTGTCTAGTATGTCTTGATCAGCTTCAAAAAAGGACACACAACCAAGCATAATTCACTCTCTTTAAGTTAGTGGTTGCCCTATCTAAACATAATGGCTTTTTAATATAACTAGCCTAGTGACCTAATCCTCTAGTGGCCTAGTATTCCAAGGATGCACAATTTATATTTAACTAAATGCGAATGTGATTTTATTATTTTAATTTGAAAGGCTAGGGTCTATTCTTTGATTGTTTTAAGCTAGGGATCAAGAATTAAATTTGAAGATGAAAACATCCTCATCATTTGACATAACTTCTAATAACCCAATGGAATTAAGCCTAAAATTTAATATTTGAGAATGAGGGTCTATTGTCCAAAAAGTATCCTAGAAGGGTTACTTCCCATTTCAACATTTCTTCTTTTATGATATCAATATTATGAGCAACTTCATCTCTGCCAACATCGAAAGGGGGATAATACTCGAGTTTGAGGGAAAAGGAACTGTTACCTATGACTTGATTCTAGATCTTCCTAGAGGGGGTAGGAGCTCGAAAAGGAGCGGGAAGTAAGTTTAGTAGCAAGACCTTTAGGAGGTAGACATGGGGAAGAGGTCTATAGAACCAAAGGTGGAAAACTGCCTACAGAAACTAAAGAAGGACTAAAACCTTTTAGAAATGGAAACAAGTCAAAAGAGAAGGAGAGGTTAATGTTAAGAAAGAACTAAAGGTAAGGAAAGACAAAGGATACAAGTCACTGAAGTTTGAATGAGGGATCATTAGGACAAAAAAGAAAGAGGAAAGTAAGAAGAATAACTCAACTAGTAACTGAATCCAATCAATAACCAATAAGTTGAGTGGAACCAGTGCAAGGAGACGGAAATTAAAAAAGTAGGAACCTTAGAGAAGGAGAGGAGAATAATAAGAAACTGGTAGGGTTGAGGCAAGAAGGACTGGAATCATCTGAAGCTTTATACAAGGCCATACAGTTGAAGTAGGTTAGAAAAAAAAACAAGTACTTCACACTCTATAATCTTAAATTCATATATGTCCTCTATTATTCTTGCACTTAATGGGACTAGGAATTGACTGTAACTTATAATGAACTTTTTCTAATGATTCTAGTAAGGCTGGGAGTTCCAAGTATTTTATTTGGCATGATGACCTATTTATAGACATGGATATTAATGTTTTCTGGGGAAAAAAACATTATCATCCCCAAAAAAATTAATATCCATGCCTATAAATAATGTTGTTTTAAGATTAAGAGAGAAAATGCTAACTTAAAGTATCAGTTACTTATAGCATAACAAAGTAGTTGAACATGTGCCAATTGAAAAAATTCAAATATGCGATGAGGATGTTAAAAGACTAAAAAACGAGGAAAAACTAAAAAAAATGAAGATTAGAGATAATATTAAGAATTATTAATGAGAACAAGTAATTGAAGAAACTATTTATAACATATTTCATAATTTTTTATGGTGATATTCATTACTCTTATATATTTTCCCACTTGAAGCAATGGGAAAATATTATAAACATAAACAAGTGTTTAGCTATGTAGAATGGAATAATGTGTCTATAAATGTAATGTGTTCTTTTAATTAAATGCAATTTATGTTCATTTCATCTACTCCAATTGTTTTTTAGTAAACAATTTGCTATTATATTTCTATTTACTTTCAATTATTAATCATGAGAATTGAGTATTTAAATGTTTATTTCCTATTGAATTCTAAAAGAAAATAATTTCTAACAACCATTACCATACAAAAGCAATATAAAAATTAATAACTAGGAGCATATATTTTTGGTTAATAATGGCATTCTTTATGATCAATTCATGTAAGTTTTAGAGGGTTATATTGACTATAGACGTATATTAGAAGAATGATTTTCATGTTCACTAAACAAATTCTATTAACAATGTAGTAATACCTACTGAACCTTACGATAGTCCTCCTAAAAACATTGTACACTAACAAAAATTCCCAAAATTGTAAAAGAAAATTCTACATAGAGGTAATATAAGCAACAGTGAATCTAAACATATACATTCAACTAAAGTGATTTAGATATACAAAATCAATCCTTAAATGAATAGTGAAAATAGTTCACCATTAAGTTTCATTCACATTTTGTTAGCTTTCAATCTTAGTGTTAGGTTCTGGTTGACTCAAATTCTAATAACCTTGTGTTTTGAATTTTACAATTGCTTTAAAAAAGTAAACAACATGCATTCAAAAAATGAAAGGTTAAGCCTTATAAAGTTGCAAATTTATACACTTGAAAGTATAACTCTAGGTTCAACCATAATAAAAGGTCATAACTAGCTAAAGAACAAAGTGATGTATAAGATTATGGAATAAACAACTTAATGGACTTATATAAATCTCAAGTGTGCCACATACTTAGCTTATATAAGTCTCCATTTATAAGCTCTATTCCTTGACAAATTAGGGGATCTAACATTGATTAGGAAGTACTCCCTAATCTTAGCCAATTTACTACAGTTTAAAGATTATAAATCTGTTTCTTTGTGTTCTCTAATTTCATTCCTTCCATGTCTTATTAACATAAGTGCATAAAGCTAAATTAAGTAAGGAGAGATTGTCCATATAACTAGATACACTATATATGTTACAAATGATGGAATTCTAGTCCCCAATTCCCCTATAAAAGTTGTGTGCATATTGAATTCTTTGACACAAGCTTATATTAAGGTTATAGATAAAGAATAGATGATCCCTTATCTCTATTTCACTCTTATATATTATGCATAAAGGATTAACAAATTTTGACCCTATCTATATTGCTCTATTTGTTTTGTATAGTCAGCCACATAATGAAAGCAATCTTTGGGGTGTTTCCATTAAACCATACTAATTTTCCCCAAGTTATCTTAGGAACTAGTTGGTGGAAAGGCTTATTATCATACCTCTTAGTGATCATTCTATAAAATTGTCTGGTCTAGGTGATTTTGTCTTCTAACCTTTACCTCAAGTTGTAGCTTGCTACGACTTATTAAAGACTTTCAAGATCTCTAAATTTAATGTACCACTTATTACCTCTAATACGCTCATTGAATTTCACATTAGACTTTAACATATGTCTTAAGTGAAAGATTATAGGGATCTCATACGTGGGACCAAAATCACTCAAGTTATCTAACCAAAACTAAGTTCTATTACCATTACCAACTAGGGTCTTCACTTGTCCACTTATCATTTATTTTAGGTTCAGTATGTTTAGAAATGTCTGAAAATTTCTCACCTTAGGCTTAGTCACCTAAATGTTTAGGCCTTATATGTGATGCATTTGGATCCGCATCATATAAAAATTTCTCCTTATCAATCATAAACTTGCACTATTTTTTGTCTAATAGATCTTTAACTGTCACTTAAATTGGTCTAAGACACTTGAATTGATCGAAGTACTAAGTTGCCTTGATCCTTTGACTTACATATGTCTCTCTAAACTCAACGTTTATAGGCATTTCCATTCCATAAAATTTTCCTTACTAGTCTCTTGATTTCCTTTGCCATTTTCTTAGTCAAAACTAGATTAGAGATCTAGTAGACATATAGGATACTTAGGATTGACTTTAGTCACTAGAGCCTCCCATCATAGATTAAGCATCTGTTACACTTTTCTTTGAACCATTTCAAGTAAAGGTTTTCAATCTTTTTAACAAATTTTGACTTTGGTGATAAGGATCCTTAGATAATTATATAAAGAGGACTTGATTCTCAATTTAGTCAATGAACCAAAATCATCTCCAAGTAAGTATATATCTCCAAAGAGCCTTAGCTTAATTTTATCAATGCATCCTAAAGAGAAGAGAGAATTGTTTGATCAAGTTCACAAGAGTGAGGACTAAATTAGTATCAACTTAGCAAAACATCAATCAACCATCAGTATAAAAAAGACTAAATAGTCACATTTAACTATAGTTATTATGAAACCTAAAGGAAGGATTCATTTAAATTTTTTAGGAAATAATCCTTAAGAGAACTTCCATGCGTATGGAGAATAGGTAGGGGGAGAGGAGGTCTCCCGCCTTTACCTCTATTTCCCCCTTAATTATTGATTTTATCTCTCGTCACTAGGAAACTGAAAGATATAGTTCCCAAACATTGAATGATCCATTTGTTGAATAAAATAGGAAATCTAAGATCTTTAGGTGAGTGTAATAAGAAGCTCTAATTAACTAAACTAAATGCTTTCTTAAAGTCTATATTAATAGCATAATATTTCTTAATACCCTTCTATTAGTAACTAGTGAATAATTCCTATGTAAGGAGAATGTTAAGTCCTACTGATCTACCTGTAATATAAGAACCTTATGATTTATTTACAAAAGAGCCCAAAGCTTTTTCAATTTGGCAACTAAAATTCTATAAATAAGCTTTTATAATATGTCAACGGTAAGAAATGAGTTTAAGTACCTTAAAAAGCTTGGGTTAGGAATCCTAGGTAGGAGGCATATCAAAGTTTGAATGATTTCCAAAAACGATGTACCATTGTTGAAGAACTGTATAATGGCCTCATGGGTTTGATCTTTTGTCCATTGCAAGAATGCTTAAAGAAGAAAGAATAGAGATCATTTGGCCTACAAGCTTTGTTAGGGCTAAAGTTCCTTAAGGCCATATCTATCTCATCACATTTAATAGAATTAACTATGTTAGCAACTTATATAGGAGAAATTATAGGAGTAAGGAGTGAATCCGAAGATAGTACTTTACTTTATAAGTTATTCCCTAAGAGATTCCTAAAATATGAATAAATTAGATCCTTTATATTCTGATTTTCACAAACTATTATACCTGAGTCATTTAAAATGCAGTTGATTTTATAAATGTTCCTCCTTATTAGGATAGCTTTAAATAAAATAAGTAAGCATCTATCCCCATCTTGTATCCAAGATATTATCAAATTTTTCTTTACCATAGTATGGTGTGCCTCAAATGCCTTTAGATAATTTAGTTGTGCTTACCTTTCTGTAACTCTAATTCTAGCATTCTTTGGATCCTTTCTAAGCTTGCTCTATACTAAATATAGGATCCTTTTGATTTCCTTTATGTCCATCTTCTTGTTACTACATAACTTCTAATGTAGTGTTTTAAGTTTGGATTTAACCAAGTTTAATTTCCTGACACATTTATAGTACCCATACACATTTATAGTCAAATTAATACCATTCACCATTATTTCTTAGAAGCCCTTCTAATAGGCTATAAATTTAAACAATCTGAAAGAAGAAATTCAATTTGCAATAGGCATGAAGTTATTGTTAAGTAAATAAGACTTCACTTCTTTTGTAAGTAGCACAAATCATCAAATCAAGATGAAGTCTAAGATGGACCAGACAAAGTGACTAAGATGAGGTCACAAGACTAAGATGAAGTCATAAGATGAAGCGAAGACATAAGACGAAGCATACAAATCAAACCAAGACGATATAATTGAAGAATAATCTACAATGTTAGTTAGTTGGAGTTGGTTACAGGACTCAACTAATAACAAATCTCTGAAGATTCTACAATTGGTTTTCTCAAGAAGACTATTGGAGAATTATATTATAAATATCAGTTATAGTTTTAGACAAAACAACTTTTTACTTACTCTTACTTACAAAAAATAATTTTGTGATCAAGTGAGTATATTGTAAAAATATCTTGAGTGAAAAAGAAGGAAGAAAGAGATAAAGAACACCTGTAACGTGAGTGTAGAAAGCTAAAACAATATCTTTTCACGTGAAAGGAAGGCTAGATCCTGAAGAGGCTAAGACAACAGACAAAGAATACTTTATGAAAGAGACCTGAAGAGGCTCTAGAAGAGTAGGAATAATACTTGCAAGGTTGAACGAGATAGTGAAATCTCAAATAAACTTTGAGGATTGGATGTAGCCCAAAGGTTAAAGGAGAACTAGTATAAATCACGGTGTCATATTCTCTAACCCTTATCTCTTTAATTTCTTGTTGTTAGAAGAATATATTCTATTTTTTCTATTGCATTACTTAAACAAATTAAGTGTGTTGTTTTGTAAACATCTGAGTTTTTCAAGAAAACCAAAAAGATTATAAAGATTACTATCTTAGACAATTTAACACAATTAACCCCCCCTTCTTGTGTATTTTACATATAATACATGATTTCTACATTAATAAGTGATTTACTTTAGTTGATATCAGAGCACAAGTTTCTGAGAACATTGTTACAAAGTGAGGACAAAGATCCATAGCTAAATCACATGTTTTTATAAATGAAGGTGCCTCCGTCTCAAGACCCCCTGTATTCAAAGGTGAAGATTATCATTATTTGAAAGACAGGATGCGGCTCTTCATAGAATCCACACACATTGATGTTTATGTTATTATTAAAAGTGGTCCATATATTCCAACAAACTTCGAAGGGAAAAGCATCTCTCGTGATCAATGGTCAACTGATCAGAAAGCTTGGGTTTAATTAAACTCAAAGGCCAAGTTCTTTTTAAGTTGTGCTCTAAGTAAAAGTGAATATGATAAGGTTCATGGATGCAAATCTACAAAGGAAATATGGGACACATTAGCCATTACATATGAAGGCACAAACCAAGTGAAAGAATCCATGATTGGTATTCTTGTTTATCAGTATGATTCGATCAAGATGGAAGATGATGAGTCTATTGATCAAATGTTTGGACGATTCCAAACAATTATTAATGGACTTAAAGCTCTAAGGAGAATCTACAATAGACAAGATCATGTCAGAAAGATCCTTAGAAGTCTTCCAAAAAGATGGAGACCCAAAGTAACAGCAATACTAAAGGCCAAGGATTTAAGCAAGCTAAAGCTAGATGAATTGCTTGGTTCACTAAAAATCTGTGAAGTAGAGCTTGATGTAGAGGATAAACCCAAAAGGGATAAATCTATTGCATTGAAGGCTGGTCAGAAGAATCAGAAGATGCAGGAAAAATAGAAGTACGTCTTTAAAAGCATTAAAGATCGAAGAAATTAAGAATGATGATGCCAGTGAATCTGATGAAGATTTAAGCGAAGATGAAGATGAACTATCCTTCATTTCAAGAAAAAATAAAAGGATGTGAAAAAAGAAAACAAAGGGAAATAAAGACTCCTCTTTCAAAAAGATTAGCAAAGATGATTCGAAGAATGAGAAAAGTTCTATCGTCTACTATGAATGTAATAAACAAGGACATTACAAGTCTAAATGTCCCTTGCTCAAAAGCAAACAAAAGAAGAGTCAAGAAAACAAAAAAAAGCATGATGGCGATATGGGAAGATCTAGATTCATTTGAATTTGAATCCAACTCAGAATCATTAGAATAAGCAAATATATGCTTGGTAGCTGAAGGTGAAAGCGATGATGAGATAATCTCTGACATAAATGATCTTTACCATGCCTATTTAGAATTGTTAGAAGATTCACATGCCATTTTAAAACAATATAGATTGTTGAAAAAGAAATTTGTTGAAAATTCTAAGAACATAAAACTCTTAGAAGAAGAAAGCGTCTGCGTTAAGAAACAAGTAGACGATATGAAAAAGAAAGTAACTATAGATAGATCTGAGGAGATTAATCAACAGATTTATCAAAATTTACAGAAAGTGCAAAAAGGATGAATGATATGGTTAGAAGTTATAGACATCCAAATGATAAAAGTGGTTTAGGCTTTTCTGGTAGAAATACTTTTCATAATAGCGATGTTCTTCATAATAGGAATTTTGTTCCTAATAGAAAAAACAAAGAAACAGTATTCTTATTATTATTCTAAGAATAATTATAAGACTAACCCCAAAGGACCCAAGAAAATATGGGTACCTAAGAAGGATATAATATATATTGCAGATGTCCTTACTTGGAAGAAACAACCACCATCAATGGTAATTAGATAGTGGCTGCTCGCGACATATGATGGGCAGAAGGTCTATGTTCCTAGACCTCCACCATAAGCAAAGAGGATTGGTAACTTTTGGAGACAACCAGCAAGGCAAAATAATGGGATCAACAAAATTGGTTAAGATTCCTTTTCGTCTATTGATAATGTTCTGCTAGTTAATGGTTTAAAGCATAATCTAATCGCTATAAGTCAATTATGTGATTTTGGTTTTGAAGTATCCTTTAATCAAAATTCTTGTTTAGTTAAAAACAAGGATGGGTCTATATTCTTTTCTGCCAATAGATGAAACAATCTCCATAAAATTAACTTAGACAATTTGAAAAGTCAAAATATTTCATGTCTTATATCAAAAAGAGGATGAAAAACTGATATGGAAAAAAAAGCTAGGTCATGTTAGTTTTAAACACATTTCCAAATTATTTAGACATGATTTGGTAAAAGGTTTACCAAAGGTAAGTTTTATCAAAGATTTCTTTTGTGAGAGCTGTCAGAAAAGAAAACAAGTTAAAGCATCTTTTTTGTCTAAGAATATTGTAACTTTGTCTATATCTTTAGACCTGTTACATATAGATTTATTTGGACCAACTAGAACAGTAAGTCCTGATGGAAAGAAGTATGGTCTTGTAATTTTTGACGACTTTACTAGATTTTGTTGGATATTGTTTTTATCTCATAAAGATAAATCTTTTAAATGCTTTAAAGTTTTATTCAAAAGGTTACAAAATGAAAAAGGAATTTCTATTACTGGAATTAGGAGTGATCATGGTGGAGAATTTGAAAATGAAAAATTCA